>VZTN01023796.1:3525-37971 GCA_013400515.1 Erpornis zantholeuca
TGGTCTGAACTAGCTTTTTCTTTCTGTGTAGGTGGTAATAGAGGGTGACACTGGAATACCTGGACTGACTTCTGTGGCAGGGTGGTTATTTGTGCCAAACAAGATGTCAGGGTCCTCAAAGCTTGTGTACCTAACACAATTTTACCTCCCCTCATTTTCAGTTTCTCTAGCAAGGCTATTCCTATGTGTGGAGTAATGCAGGTCCTTAAGCACTTTGTGTTAAGAATTAAGTGAATGCGTTTTTATGAGCTGAACATACTCTGTAATAAGTAGACATCTCTTTGAACACTGCATATCTTTGCTGGCTGTGTAAAAACAGTATTTGGATCAAAGCCTTTAGATTTAATTCTGTTCTTTTGTAATCCAAAGCTGCAGATTTTTTAAAGGCAATAATGTGTGATAAGTGAATTTCCATGGGATTTAAACAAGCCTGTCATTTGTGCCTTTAAAAACTACTTCTGGGATCCAGCATGAAAACAAAATTGATTTTTGTGTTTCTCTTGTTAACATATTAGCAATCTGCCTTATTTTATATATTATCTATGCATATAGAAACACAACAAAAGCAATAATATTACACATAAATGCCATTATTGTAGATGGCATACCAGACAATCCTGCAAATGTTTTTCCATTGCAGTGTACAGGTCAGGGAAGAGAATAAACTTTTCTCCTACACTTTTGAAATTTACTTTATGCATTACAGTGTAAAACTCAATACAGTGAAATGTGCTAATCAGCTGTCAGAAGTACCACCAAAATACTTTCTGTGGCTGCTCTCACATTATATTAGCACACCTCTTAAACCAGAATGAGAATTAAGACACAATTACAGGCTACAAAATTATTCTCCAGTTGCTGTGATATAACATACCCTGAGTTTCCAGCTCCGAGTTTCCAGCTGGCAACACTCAAGAGTGTTTTGAGAGAAGAAACACTGCTGACCTAGTTCAATTTTTGTGATCAGTCCTGTATTTTTTTTTCTCTGAAATATTGATATTACATGTTAAAAAGGACTGAATGTTTCCATCAGACTTTCTTGACTTATCCAAATGCTCTGCCCTAAAAAATAGGCCTTTAACACTGAGAGTTGTAATCCAAAATGCTAAAACCTTTCTCTGATATTTCTGTGCAAGTCTCTAACTGTAAAGGAAAGAATATGCTCTTGACTTTTGAACATACACAGCTTTCTGGAGTTAGGCTGTGTGAGACAGATGCCACAGCTGAAAATGTAAGTGAGATTTCTTCCTCTGTGTCCTACTTACAGTGAATTCTCCTTATGGGATATATTTGTATTAATAGTCCCATGTGATAATTTTGATAAAACTATTTTTATGAGCAAGAGTAATTATCTCATGTTATTGCATCTTTGGACTCATGCAAGTAGCCTTGAAAATTTTGCTGCGGAGAAGGGGAGCGGACAGATTCTGTTTATTTTAAAATTCAGTGTAATGCTCACCCTGTTATCTGTTCTCTGTGGTCAAAATGAATAACTGGCCTTGATGGTGGCATCTAGACTGCAATTCCACCAGAAGCAAAGGCCAAGAACCAAATAAGTTTTAGATAATGAGCAAATAATTATAATCATTCACCTGAGATAATCTTCTTCTCTTGTTATCTATAAATCTCAGCAGCAAGCCATTCTCTGCAAAGCAAACAGCTAAAAATAATTGTTGTGAGGGGGGCCCTGTTCCCTTGAATTTTGTTTTTTCTGCTCATGCTCAGAGCATGGGAGCACTTCCCCTCACTCCCACTGCACTATCTCTCTGTGTCTGCTTCCTTAATTCAGGTCATCCTTTGCCCATACAGCAAAAAAAGCATTGTCACCCAGCTCCCTGAAGGACTCCAGGTGTTAAGACATCCTAACTGATCTTCCAGGCACTACTTCACCCCTTCCCAAGTAAGAAAGAAAGGACCAAGCAGGGATGGGGAATGGGGGATGCATTCAGCATAGAAGAAGAAGGAGTCTGCCGCTGATTGAACTGATTTCCATCTCACTAAGAGGGGATACAAAAAAGGAAGATATAGCTCACCGTATATTAATTCCAGGTGTAGTGGCTTCTGAAGTGGAGCTGTGCTCTGGAAGTGGAGCTGTGCTCCAAGGGAGAGATACCATTGTTCTTCTGAAGCCATCTTAACTGGCAAAGCAACTGGACTACTGTCTTTAAAGACCTGTAGATTCCCATTTTCAGAGTGTCTCTTTCAGCATATGTATAGTTCTCTTGTCCTCACAGTTTTGTGGTCATCACTCTAACTGTGTACTAATTAATATTCTAATTATGCACTCTGTGAAACAGAACTTTTATTTGTCGTAGACTTATTGTCTGATTAATTGATTGTGTGCTTTCCAGCTCTTGTTTTATGACATGAGTAATCATCCTACAGTAATCTCTTCCATGCCACTCAGAACACTGTAGACTTTCATAACCCTGCTCATCTCTCTTTCCAAGCTGAAGACCTGTAGTCTCTTTGGTCTCCTGATGTATGCAAGTTATATCCTACCCCACTCTTGCCAACCTTATAATGAATCTCAATCACATCCCCTCCATTCCTTGCCCTGAAAATAAGAATATTTTTATGCATATTCATGCATTGAATTTGGGGATAAAGAATATAATTTACCTTATTGAAATGCACTTGATGTAGCATACATTGACATGAAAAATGCCTGTTGCTTTCATATAAGGCGGGCCATAAAAACATTTGATTTCATGCAAACCTTCAAAGTCCACAAAACCATCTTATATATCTTCACTGGTTATTTTATTCCATAATTACATGTAAATATGTTTGCAAAATAGACACTATCTTTCAAGCCACTTGTTTAGATATTTCCTTCCCTCCTAAATGTTACTTTTGTACTTCCTCACAATTAGAATTAATGGTGGAAAATCAACTGGAAAATAGCAGAGTCTCCAGAATGGGGGATTTGCTATCTTAAGAACTAATCGTGAAGTGATATCTGGTTTGTCAAACCATTGGGACTGGAGAAATGTATTTATTGGTGGCACCTGTCTTTCAAAAACATGATTGTGTACTTCACTACAGTGCATGAAATTTATATTTATTTACTATAAGAAACTGAAAGAAACACTTAAAAATGATTGGTATTTAGGAAGCATGGGGCTGAGACAGCCAGCTCTGTGTCTAGCTTCTGGACCATAAGCCTGCCACTCCAGCTAGCCTAATCAGATTTGCTGAGAGAAAGGATTGTTCAACACCATGCTACTGCAGTAACACTGGTTCTGGGAGACAGACAAGCATTTTTGTGGTGGTCTGCAGTTCTGCCATACATGTTCACCACATCATGTCCAGGTAGCTATATTTTCCTTATGCAATGCTAAATTGTGTGTGCAAATGTCTGCATGCATACGTGTCTGCATTCCAAGTGCCTTCTGCAATTTAGGGCAATGTCCTTAATATTGCCTGTAGTAACTGGGTCACCACTGAGTCAGAGATTTGATTAATAACTATTCATAGAAATGGAAAAGGTGTCAACAAAAGATACCATGACTCTCGCTGCACAATACTCTGAACTACTGCTTAGGGTGTCTTGTGTTCAAATTCTCTGCTGCATTCAGATTCCCCTTTAAGACAATTAAATTTGGACATTAAACATTTTGGATATGTGTATTACCTCCTGTACCTTTGAGTAAAAAGATGACAGCTACAGAAACCCTCCAGTGGTTTTGTCTGTTGTGTTTAATTTCAAGCACTTTTGAAGAAAGGAAAAAAATTACATTAACTTTGAATAAAGGAAATCATGTTGGATTTTGTTTTGGTAATGGATAACAGCTTGCTGAGATTTTTATCCTTTCAATTCAATAAATAAACTGAGGAATTAGTTATTTGCACAGCCCCAGGCAGAAGTAATTTCTAGAATACAACATGCTTATCAGGTTCTCATATTTCCCATACATTTTATTCTCAGAATCTTGCATCTTCTTTTGCATTGCAGTGCAGAAGAATATATGAAATTTATCATTAAAACGCAGGCCTTGTTTCCATAACCATTCATGCTGGCTGAGTGGATCAGCAAATAGCTCTGCAGCAAAAATTTCACCTGGATCATGTGTGGATGCAAAAGATGTTCTTGTCAAATTATCTAGTGTGCAGCACGGAAGTGATTCTCATTTTGCACAAAGTGTGTGACGATACCTGATCCTGTGCAAAAGCTAGCCAGTATGAGCTTTGAAAAACATAGGGGAACTAATTTTAGCTAATAGGGTGAGCCTGTACCACATTATTGCTACGTTCTATGTTACAGGGCAGCTTAAAATTTTATCTTTTCTGCCATCAAATCAGAGTCTTACACTGGATATTCTATCTTCAAAAATCTGTTTGTTCTTTACTAGGATCAGGAAAAACAGGAGATAAGAAGTGATTCAGGCTGTCAGTTTGAACTACTGGACTTCAGGCCCACTTGTGCAGGCTGACCACTTGTGCCTCTTAGCCGAATAGCAGCATCAGAGATTGGAACTTGTCTTGCTCTCTGTTTCATTTGCCCCATTTGGCTGCTTAGATCCTTACACAGAAAAAAAAAAAGAACTGTTGGCTACCTTTGTCCTGCTATGTGGCATCCCTAGTCCATCTTCCACCTTTCTCAGGTAAAAAGAAACATGGAGGCACATTTCTCTCTCCCAGACAGAAATAATTGCCCAGAAGCTTTCTACTGACCAACACCTGCAATAATCATGTGTGTGTCTATCCTTCATAGAGCAAATAATAAAGCTAAGCACTACTCAGGTGAAATTAAAACCTTCAGGTGAAAGGCTTCAGCTTCAACCTGAAGTCATTATGAGTTGCTTGTAAGCCACTGCAAGGAAAGGTATAGCAAACAAATAAGTGTATTTTAATTTTACAGATCCATTGCACCTCTTGTTATGTAGAATAAACATCTCATCTGAATGCAGTTAGTGCAAGAAGCTCCAATGTTTGGCATGCCACCATGACTCCTCTTACCTGACTTTGGACAAGTAAAAGGGAGGCTTGTAGTCTAACCTTTTAACCTACAGGCATTAATCCCTAGTATTAACAGGAACATCCAAGGGTTGTTCAACCCTTCTATCCTGAACTCTGTTAAACACAAGATGAGATAGTTCTTGGGAGTGGTTACAAGAGGACACCTCAGCTTAGGGCTGCACAGCTGTAGGATGTACCTTGCTACTAGACTTGCAATTCCAAAGTGTGAAAACATGCTGTAAAGTGGGTAACATACAAAAAAACATCACAGTTGTAAATCATATTAAGTTCATATATTTTAATCACCTTGTAATTTTATTACTCTAGCTACATGTCTTTATTTTACAAAATGAAATGTAACAAAAGTCTATATAAAAACATCTAAAAAAACACACATAAGAACAGGCCATATCATTACTATAACAATTTGGTTTAACTTTATTTCATCCTCTGAAAGCTTTCTGATGTTAGTAACTTTCGTGGTTTAACCCCAGGCAGCAACTAAGCACCAAATAACTACTCTCTTGCTCCCTCCCTCCCTTCTTCCCTCCTTCCATGGTGGGATGGGAGAGAGAATAGAAAGAGCAAAGGTGAGAAAACTCATGGATTGAGATAAAGTCACTTCAATAGCGAAAACAAAAGCTGTGCATGCAAGCAAAACAAAACAAGAAATTAATTCTCTGCTTCCCAATAGGCAGGCTGGTGTTCAGCCATTCCTGGGAAAACGAAGTTTCATCACATGTAATGATTACTTGAGAAGACAAATGTCATGACTGAATATCATCTTCCCCCCTTCCTTTTTTTTTTCCACCGGCTTATATGCTGACCATGACACCATAGGTTATGGAAAATCCCTTTGGTTATTTGTGGTCAGTTGTCGCAGCTGTGTCCCCTCCCAGCTTCTTGTGCATCTAAAGCCTTCTCTTTGGCAGGATGCTGTGAGAGGCAGAAAAACCCTTGGCTCTGAGTAAAATCTCATCAGCAATAACTAAAACATCCCAGTGTTATCAACACAGTTTTGAGCACAAATCCAAAACAGAGCACCCGACTAGCCACTGTGAAGAAAATTAACTCTATTAACTCTGTGAAAAAAAAGCAAATTAAATATGCCAATTAAATTGGTTATCAGCCATTCCATTTTATGCCACAAGGTTTCAAAAATGTATAGATTATAAAGTTAAATAGCTCTCTATAAAGATTTGTTGTAGATTTATAACAATAAAAAGAGGGCATATGTATTTTTTTTCCAGTACACATGTAGTCACTCATATTCAGGCTAAGCAGGAAGATGTCCCAGACTGTTGTTCATTGCAGTCTGTTTTTATCTCATAGATGTATGAGAGATGCATTCAGTCATGCCACCCATGTTAAGCTCTTACATGTAATGTATGATGGCTTACTTTAAGTAGGGTGGATAAACGTTTGGGTGGGAATATTGATCTGCTAGAGAATAGGAAGGGACTGGACAGGATGCATCGATGGATCAAGGTTCAGCAAGTTCAGGTGCCCTTCAGTGCTATAGACTTAGAAGAGAGTGGTTGTAAAGCTGCCTGGGCTTGCTGGTCAGCAGCTGAACAGGAGCCAGCAGTGCCCAGGAGACCAAAAGGGGCAATGGCACCTGGTCTGTATCAGCAATAGTGTGGGCCAGCATGACCAGGGCAGTGATTGTCCCCCTGTACTCAGCACTGGTGAGGAAGTACTTTGAATCCTGTGTTCAGTTTTGGACCCCCCTCTACAAGAAAGACACTCAGGGGCTGGAGTGTGTCCAGAGAAGGGCAGTCGAGCTGGGGAGGGCTCTGGAGAGTAAGTCATATGAGGAGTTGTTGAGGGAGCTGGAGTTGTTCAGTCTGGAGACAAGGAGTTTCAGGGGGGACCTTACTGATCTCTACAACAGCCTGAGTCCTCTGATCTCTACAACTGGCCTGGTGTAGCCAGGTGGGGATCAGTCTCTTCTCCCAGGTAACAAGTGACAGGAGGACATGGCCTCAAACTGCCCTGCACCAAGGGAGGTTCAGGTTGGACATTAGGAAGAATTTCTTCATGAAAAGGGTTGTCAAGCATTGGAATGGGCTGCCCAGGGAGGTAGTGGAGGTGGTCAGAAAAACCAACTGGACATGGCACTTAGTGCCATGGTCTCATTGACAAGGTGGTGTCTGGCCAGAGTTTGGACTTGATGAACTCAGAGGTCTTTTCCAACCTAAACAAATCCGTGATAAATTGATAACTTAAACATTAGTGGTTATATAATTCTAAACCTGTTAATACTTTAGCTGTTAGGAGTTTTGGAATAAATAATGGAAAAATTATAATATGTTCTCTTTCAAGCAAGTGTCAATCAAATATGCTAGTGTCTGACTCTGAATTTTTCAGTTGATTTTTCCTACTTCCATTGTGTATTTTCAATTAGAGAGAATGGAGGAGGAGGGATGAACAGGATCACACAAACCTGTCC
Source organism: Erpornis zantholeuca (assembly GCA_013400515.1). Taxonomy (NCBI): domain Eukaryota; kingdom Metazoa; phylum Chordata; class Aves; order Passeriformes; family Timaliidae; genus Erpornis; species Erpornis zantholeuca. The sequence goes on from VZTN01023796.1 coordinate 10,940, forward strand.
TTATTAGATGATTAAAAATGCACAACCATACAGCTTTAAGCAGATAACAGTTTTCAGCAGATAACATCATGTATAACAGTCACCAAGGCAAATTATCATAATTAAGCATGCTGGCTATAGTGTATCAGATTCTGAAGTTAAATTGTAAGACAAATAATTCAAAAAATTTTCCTATAGCTGATTTCTAAATTTAGACTAATAACTGTGAAAGCAATGATGTGTGAACACTAGAGCAATGTTATTATGCATTTTAGTAGGATGCTGCAGTGTGAAGTAAAGCAACCTCAGGAGTGAATCCTGATGTTCTTCACTCAGCAGCAGAAATTCATAGAAAGCTTTAAAGTGTCATTAGAAAATTCTCTTACATGTGTTTTTATTGCTGTTCTCAGAATTGTTTTCACTTCTATAAGAGTCTTAACTGTAACAAAAAGTTGGCTAACATGTTACACAAGTTTGACACTTTTCCTGTGCCAGTCTTCAAACACAGGGTAGTTCCACCACAGACCAACTGTTTTGTCACCTAGGTGTTTCATGTCACAGCAGCTGGCACTGCCACATGTGCAGTTTGCCAAATGATATGTTACCACTTAAGCACAGATTATCTCCATGAACAGAATACTGAGCTGGGCACTTTATTTTCAATATATGAAAGTATATGCTGCTGGCACACGCTCTTGTGGATTTTTTGCCTGCTTCATCTGAGCAACGGTCTATGGAGGAAAAGAGCTAGACTACAGCCCATAACTGGCAAAATAAATACATTCTAATGTAGTATTTTTGTCAGGTTTGCCAGTCTAAATGAACTTCTGTCTGTCATGTGATTTAAATTCTTCCCAAGGTTTCTGTTCCCCATTACCTCTTCAATATAAACTGATTTCATTTGGAGTTTAGCTCCCATTCGGCACATTTTATTAGAAATTTCCCAGTCTGACAAAAAAATAATGAGCGAAATCTGAGTCACACTTGCTATTTTAAATGGGTGAATACCATTGCTTCCTTAGCATATTAGCGATTGGTTCCTTTTCTTCCACTTTGGAAGGCAGTGAGATTTTCTGCTATGGATTAGGCTCAATTCCCTGCTCTAAAAAGAGACAAAATGAGGACAAGTAGCAAAGGACAAAGGCTTTTAGATTTTTCTAATCTAAATTAGAAAAAATCTAGATTTTCAAAGGAAACCATATTTATATCTTCAGACATCTATTCCATTTTACTGTTTTGTGCCATGACTTTATTTCCTATTACTATATACTAAAGGCATTTATGGTCTTTGAAAAAGGAAATGCTAACTGTTTGCCACTTAATATGTCTTTCTCAGATTCTAAAATTACTTTTTGTTTACTTCAGGTTCCTGGGGTTTTTCATTCTTTAGTCTCCTTACACCCACTAGTGGGCTCAGTTTTCATCACTAGCAATCAAAAAGCTTATTTTTATTGAAGTGTTCATGCTTGTTCTGCCACCAGCAAAGATCTGTACTAAAAAGGATCATGTGCTGATACTGAGTTGCTACTGCAACTCTAAGTAAATGTATGCTATATCAGACAGTAACCGTGGTGTGAAGCACGGGCAAACAGTAGTTTGGATGCTGCATGATTTATTCATTGCCAGTTTCTATCTGGTATCAACTGTTAGCCATTCTGATGATTAATCTTTACTGATGTCTTTCTAGAGCACTCTGATTTAATAGATATGAGGATAACTAGAAAGACAGGTTATGCTTTTTATGCCTTCAATTTTCTTGTTTATTGTCATAACTTTTCTCAGCACTTGTTCCTATTTGAACAAGATTTGTGGAGCTGATCTCAACTTAGCCTACTAAGACTACTACTATTAGTCTATTTGCTTTCACCTTTTATCTTTAACATTCACTCCCTCTGGAATCTCACTGGTAATATTCAACGTGTCCACAAAACTCTTACAGAAACTCGACAAGAAAAAATATTATTCTCATTTCAGTTAATGGAAATCGTCCTATTGAAAGTGAACATGAGTGACAAGAAGACTAATCTTCTAGTCCTTTCAGGAATCACACTTGCCTTTTTAGGAGAGTGTCACATATATATTCCATAGACATTCTGTGATCAGAGGGTATCTGGGTTTTTTTTACATGTAGAGGTGTCCAACTTATTGTAACGGTCCAGTTTTAAAATTATTAGAAAAGTCTCTGCCTGAATTAAGGTGCAAACAAGACCATATGACAAAGTCAGTAGTATGGATTTATTTGATAGTAAATATGAGAGAGAAAGAGAAATATGATAAAGGAAGAGAAAGAAATAGAAAAGAGGTGGGGGACAGAAAGAGAATGACAAAGACCGAATAAAGAAAACATTACGACTCTGCGAATCCCACTGTCATCCTGTTGATCCCCTCCAGCTGGTCTTCTTGGTGGTGAGAGTCTCCCAAAAAGCATAGAATTCAATGAATTAATATAGGCTCAGGCCAGGTGGGAAGGCCCAGGTACCTCCCCTGCAGGGGGGTGCAGTTTGACACAGTCTCTTGCAGCTGACTCTGGATCTGTTGCATCACATGCAGTCCTGTGGTGCAAGGCCCCAGGAATAAGCCTGGGGAGTGCCTTGGGGGGTCTTTGATGGATTATGAAACCCCCTCAGCTTCCTCCCACAGGATATGGTCTGTGGGGTTGGGATTTCACAGCTGGGCCAGTGTGTGTAAGGGAGAATGGGTGTTCAATGCCTCTGACCAGAGGTTACACCATGCACCCAAAACCTCTTCCCCCTTTGCTTGGTTGCAGGAGGAGTCTGTGTAAAACTGTCCTCTGTGGGCTGTGGTCTTCCCCACCCCAAACTCAGCCAGAGATGATTCTCAGTGCAGCTGCTAGGTTTGACTTTCTTGTGGGTGCATTCTTCTCCCTCAGCCTGAGATGCTTGAACAATAATGTCCCCTTTATCTTACCTAGGCAGTTTATCTCACAGTCCAAAGTTCCAGTCAGGTATCTTCAAGGAGGGATGGGCTTCCGTAGTTGTAGCTTCTTCATACAGTTTTTGCTATAATGGGTAAAACTCCTTCATAACAATGTTTAAGGCATGAACCATTTCAGTCCTTGACACTTATTTAGCTCATGTGTTTTTCTGGATGGTACCTAGAAAGTACAAAGTGATACCGAGTTTTTCTCATTCTTATCATGCTACTTCTTAAATGCTGTCTTGTGACCTTTATACATTTGAGCAGTTTTACGGTCTCTTTATGCCCACTCTCCATCCCAATGCTTCTGCTCTTCATGCAGCCCATTGCCTTCTGTTTTAGCCAAGACTTCATGTTTTCCTAATTCTTTTCCAAGGCCTTACCATCTCCATTGTAATTAACAAGGTTCCACGTGGAAACTATCAATGCCTCATTAAACACTATTCTGTTGATACATCCCTCCTTTCCTTCACTTAAACAAAAATAATCACTTAACCATAGAAAGCTGTCAAAGGGGTCTGGTATAGGTGTATTCAGACTGAATGCATCTTGCAGTTCATACAGGTTGTATTGATCATCTACCATAACTGTGTTGTTAGCCATTCTTCTACTATTCAAAATCTGTGAATTAGGTATTTTCTCTTTTATGATTATTACTGTAGTAATGACTTGCTGATTAATAGAATTTTCCAAGAAATCTCAGGACTGTTCTGAAACATTGCCACCTTGTGGCTTCTGGAAAATCACCATCTTTAACAGTGCTATTACATGCACTTAGTTGGAAGAAACTCTAGTTTCTTACTATAGTTTCTTACAAGCATAGCATAGTTGAATTTGCAATAATTCACTAAAGAAGTCTCCTGCTTTTGTTTTCCAGATTACAAGAAGTATAGATGAATCCTAATATTTTTACACAAAATTGTTCTTCCGTGCACTGCATTGACTTCTTTTCTCTCTCTTTTTTATTTTTTTGTTTTTCCTCCAGGGGAACTAAAATGGCTGTGCAGTGTAATATAAGTGTGACAGAGATTGTGAACCCACTAAGATGTAGCTTTTAAAATTATACAAAATTGAACATGGTATCATGGTATTATTAGGCAGCAGGTAATATTTAGGATGTACTCTGGAGTCCCTGCTGACTAACTAGAAACTGAATCTCAAAATTATATAGACGTCTTGACTCTGAAACAGTCTTACTGTTTTACATGCATGTATGATGCTTGTCTTCTCTAGGGGGAAAAATTTGTTTTAATATATGGTGGCACTTTCAATTTAAGTGTAGCAATAACAAGAGAAGGTCTGTGATAGACTGCAAAAATTGTTGGGTTAGATTTCATGTTCCAAATTGTAAAAAAAAAATTTTTAGAGTAGATGATTAATCTCCTTTCTTTTGTGAGCTCCTTTTCCTGTTTGCCATCATTGTTGGACTGTTACTATAACAAACAAAAATATTCATGTTTTAGCAGCCAAGAAAAAAATATGTCAAACCTGTTTTTGTCATATGTTTATTTTTTTACTTCCTTCCTTCCTAAAGTCCCTATGAAAATGCAAAAAAAAAAAAAAAGTCACATAGGGCAATAAGTCTATCCTGAATAATGTGGTTCAGTGCTAAAAGGACCAGCTTCCCCCAGCATTAGATTGGGAACCTCCAAGTCCCATTTAGAGTAAGTTCCATAAGACAGAGCTCTCTGCCATCCAGGTGTATGGCCCAGACTCCCTGATGGGTGAAGGAAGTGCCAGCATGCTGGCTGGAAGGAGCAGTTCGGGAGGAATTTAATGAAGCTGGCTGAAAGAGATGGAGCTGCATCCATTACAGCCCCGTTCTCATGGGATTGAAAATCGTGCAAAGCAGTACAGTTTTCTACATAGCCCTTCCAGACTGTAGCTTCATTCTCAAAATTAATTCCAGCAGATATGCATGTACAGTAGGATGAGAGGACAATGAGCAATGAGATTCAAGGAACCAGAGAAACACAAGAGCCTGCAGTTCTGAGACAATGCTACAGTTCCCTTGGTTGCTTTTCTCAGAAAAGCTTGGTTCTTTATCTCAGAAAAAATGACAACTGTTTCCTTTGATAAAGTAGTCTGCTCTGACTAAAAAGAACATTTCCATTTTGTTTTCTTTATATTTCACATGATAAACTACAGGAGTACCACTTACCATGGGGAAGCGCGGCAAGTGTATCCAGTTTTTGGGTAGAAATTTGTGAGGAGTCTTTCAACTGCACACTGGGCAACTGGAAAGAAAGAAGAGGATGCTGGCTAGGAACATTTAAGATATTTATGTGCTTTTGAGCCTTCTTTCTGATGAAGGAAGTGTGTATTCTTGAAATGAGTTACAGCCTGCTAAAAGAATTTGAAAATGTGTCACAGTCATTTGCCATACAGATGTCAAAATGAATCATTTTATACAATAGGAATAACTGCATAATGTTGTTTGGGGAACTGCATGAAATTATTCTTAATCAAGGTGAAAATTTCAAAGGCCTTTAAGCAAGTTATAAGTGTTTGGAATGAGCAGTAAAATGAGAAAAGAGTGTGATTTTCAAAATGGGAAGGGGACAGACATCTTCATTTGGAGGCAGGCACAAGAAGTGTATTAGGAACATGCAGTGGGATCTGCCATAAAAGCAGAGCCAGGATGCTGGTGGGAGTGGCTGTCCAGGGCTGGGATGGGGATAGAAGAGGGAGATGTGGTGAGAAACTTCCAAAGCGGAGAAAGCTGAAGAGAGGGTTGGAGCAGCATAGAGCATGCAGATGATGGGGGGCTTTTTCTTCAGTAGTCTCTGCTTGCTTCTTTCCCTTAGAAATGAGAAATCACACAATTGCTAGAGGGGGCTGAGCCTTGAGCTTCTCTTCCATTTTAGAAGCCCCATTTGTGTGTGGTGAAATAGCAAGATGGCTTCAGGCCTCCCCCAAGGGTTTCAGGCACCCTCCTCTCCTGGTTCTTGTACTGCTGTCTCCTTTGGTACACAATGGTCAAAGCAGACCTCTGGAGATCATCGAGTCCAACCATTCCCTCAAAGCAGGACTGCCAGCAACACCAGGTCTGGTCAACTGTGCCTTTGTCTAGTCAGGTCTTAAATAACTATTAAAGCTTTTCTTTCAGTCCAACCCAGAATGAAAGTTGCAGTCCAGGATCTTGTACTTGTAGATAGGGTTGAGAATGTTCCAAGTAGTAATATAGGGTCTTTTTTGTCCACTAACAATGGGAAACACTTTTCCCTATCCATTTCACTGCCTTGGCATATTTTCCTTCTTTGTCATGTGCATAATGGTACTAGTTGTTGAATAGAGCCAAGGTAACACTGAGCAATTCCTGATTGGTTTGATATGCACATTTTGACTTGTCTTGCAATCAAAATGATTAGTTCTTCCTCCTCTAATTTCTAGTGCTGCTGCATTGCTATGGGAGAAAGAAATTTGAACGTTTTTTAAATTGAGTGTCCTTTTCAAAAATAGCGAGGTCTTCATTAGGAATGCAGAAATCATTATTGATGAGGATGATACAATTGGCAGAGGCAGCCCAGTTTGGCCTTCAAAATCCCAGAACAGGACTGGGAAGATAAAACATTGTGAATGAAGGAGATCTTTGTCTTCATCAATAATTTTCTTTTCTTAGTGAGATTTCTGGAGGGAATGAAAATTATTGACTGGCAATTACAATACCTGAAAAGGATCTTTTTTTTCAGTATGTGATTTCACTTTAGACCATTTTAATGATGAGTGAAGATTTACAGCAGGAGAAGAGTGTACAAATTCCCAAAATAGTGCAATTTTGTTGTATGGCCAAAATTTATTGTTCTGTGTAGAAAACAGCTGTAATAATCCTAAAAAACACTGACTCAGTGAGAAAGAATAAAATTTGGCAACAGTTTGTTTCTACTACGCTTTGTTTTGAGGCTACCTCAATACAAAATAATTTGTTACCAATTAGAACATGAGTGTTGTTTTGTTTTGGTAAAAGTTGTTGTTAATTGATTAGTGCTCCCTGTGTTACTCTTTTTTTTTCTTCCTGTCATCACCTGTCCCTGTTAGAGGCAACAACCACTCAATTATGAATGTCACCATAAATGTGAGTGGTCTTCTGTTAGTTTTGTCACTTGTTCCATTCAATACACTATGCAGCCTACACACCTAGTTTTCCTTTTAGCCTAGTTTCCAGATTATTTTTATAATCAAATCGTCCATACAGGAGCAAATTAAAAAACTGGACAAAAATTGTGGAACTTGCTGAATAGATCCAGGCAGAGCCCTTACCCAAACCTTCTAACAGCTGTATTGTGTGTACATGAATTCCCTCTTGCTGCTCCAAAACTCTGAATTCTTAGGCATTCCTGAGGCTGTCCTGAATGGCTTTGCTTGACAGATGAGATTTTGACATAAATAGAAGAGATTTTCTTATATTCTTTCTAGAGAGCTGGATGGTGTCTTTCACTTATTTTCAGTGTTTTGATACTTTGCATTGCAGGGTTCTTTCTCCCATTTTCCAGTCACAGTGACAAATCCTCACAGTCATGATGCTGCTTCCCTTCTTGGTCTGAAAGGTCAGCAGTGGCTGCCCTTTGAGAAAGCCATAACTGAGTCTTTCATCACTTGGTGAGTCTGATGTGAAGCCTTAGGTTTTAACTTTTATATTTTTCCAATCCTGTACTGCTACTGTAACTCTCAAGTTTCCTGTAGCTTGTTAAGTGCTGTTCTCTATGCTAACACAGACATAACAAAACCTCTAACTTGCTNGAATTTATGCTGATATAAAAGTGTGAAGAACTTGTGACCTGTTGTTCATTTTGGGATCCACTGAGACTGGACCCTCTGGAGCTCAAAAGTGTACCTCTGAAGACCTTTCAGAGAAATCCCTCCTTTATTCCTGTCTAGTCTCTGTTTCTAGGTAGCCATTTAAGGCATCAGATGCTGCCAACTCTCTTTGCGTAGACTCTACAATTCTTCATAAATAATCCTTTTTTTTCCTCATCTCTAATGAAAAAAAAGCAAGCCATCACAATTTGATAGAGGATTTTCATATACTCCCTTCAGGTCTTGTTATAGTCAACCTAATGTGTATAGGAATCATTATTTTAGTAGCCTACCTTAATACATCTGCACATTTCAATGCTGTCAGGTGCTGCATCCTACAGCTCTCCAATTCTGCCTTTCACAGTAATGATTCTCATTACTTCCCTGGATTCTGTGTTATTTGCCATGAGCTGCAGACATTATCTGTGAGCTTTTCATCACATATTGTAATTGTGTTTGCAGGCCATAGGAGAACTATTCAGTTAGCATTGGTCTTGGAAGAGTCTGTCAATGTAGTTTTTGTTTGCTTGTTTGCCTGTTTAAGTCTCACTTTCTAGGAAACAGAAGTCTAAAGCCTGCTGTCTCCATAAGAGTTTTGGAATTTACTTATCCATTTCAGCAAAATGGCAAAGATCTTGTGTAATATGTTCACTGAAAGAGAAGCTACAGAGAATATTTAGTCCTTATCAGGCATAGTAAACTTCTCATCCAGAGCAGTACTTATGAAATTCCAACATCACTTATGCCATCTTAAGCACCAGAGAATTTAACTATCAGTCCAAATTTCTCTCCTGTATGGGTATTGTCTGAGAACTGGTCAGCTCATTTCGTAATCCCAGTATGTGTCTCTTAACACAGTAAACCAATTTTAAGACACAAGTAGCAGTCAACAGAGCATCATAAGATTCACTGTGGACAAAATACTTGGTTTGGATTGTAACGCAAAATTTGGGTTATCCAAATACAATTCTTCTGCAGAAATATAAGCATACTTAATTAAATCAACATAAAAATTACAGTGAATAACCATTTTTTGGTCATGTGAGATAATTTGGTTAATTTGAGATTGCTTTATGTGTAAAGTGGCAACAAATATTTAATTCCATCATATTCTTTGAAGTATTCTTGGTGTACATTGTTACAAATGTATAGAAGAGTTTAAACAAGTCCTGCATTAGACTCAGATTTCTGGCAGTAGCTCTGTTTGGGGCAGCCTGCACCCCAGATTGCTCTCGCTCACAGGTGCTTAATAATGGCCAGTTAGGTCTATTACAAAATGAACTACATATTTAATAGACACAAATTTAAGAGACATAAGACTTTAACAGATTACTTACTACACAGGATAAACAAAAGAAACACTACTAGTAGATAAGATACAGTGCATGACTGAGGTACGTAAGGTACAGCTAGCGATGAAATAGTATAGATAAGGATTCAATGTATCTTACCATCCAATTGCTGATGGGGCACACATCCTTCCTCTGAATTCCCAGGAAAGTAACCAAGAATTTGCATATCCGAACTCGCGGGAGAAGTCCTGCACATTCCCAGAGTGTGTGTAGGAGGCTTCTACCTCTGTGAAAATTTGTGTAGCTTTTCTAGTTAGTAAAGTAACATGTCTTTCAGTCAGGAATTTCTAGCTTANGATACAGTGCATGACTGAGGTACGTAAGGTACAGCTAGCGATGAAATAGTATAGATAAGGATTCAATGTATCTTACCATCCAATTGCTGATGGGGCACACATCCTTCCTCTGAATTCCCAGGAAAGTAACCAAGAATTTGCATATCCGAACTCGCGGGAGAAGTCCTGCACATTCCCAGAGTGTGTGTAGGAGGCTTCTACCTCTGTGAAAATTTGTGTAGCTTTTCTAGTTAGTAAAGTAACATGTCTTTCAGTCAGGAATTTCTAGCTTATCTGTCTACATTTCACTGTCAAGGGAAGATGTTTATTGTCAGCTGGGATCTCACCTCCCTGGCACCACACTGCCGGACACCTGTCGGACCTGGGTTATCTCACCAATTCATGTGAGGAGGGAGAGTGTCCAGAGCTGTGAACCTGTTACTGGACAGAGCAGATGAGCTCTTCCGTGACAGAGAGGGTTGTCCTACACATAAGAAGAGTAGCAAATAGAGTTAGCTAATGATCCTTAGCCTCAAGAAAATGTGACCACCACAAACATGTGAACTTTAGATGGAACTTTAGTCTAAAGTTCACTAGGGCAGTTCTGTGAAGTTTAATTTAATCCTTCTTTTGATGTGCCTTCTAGAAGAAACTGTAAAGAAAACCCTTTGAATAGTCTTTTGAGTATTATTTGATGGCTTTTTCTCGTGAACGTGTGAATATAAACAACACAAAGCACTTACAGATACCCTCTTCTCAGTGTTAATTTTTCCTCCTTATTTCTTTAATATCAAGTAAAGAAATGGAGGATGGGATTGGACCAAAATATGCGCTCCTGTGACATCTTGCAGCTGCCATTACAGTGGCTCTCAACCATCAGATAACAGAATCACAGAATAGTTGAATAGATGACTTCCAGAAGGGCATTCTGGAAGTCATCTGGTCTAACCATGTTGATTTCCAGGATGAGATGCTTCATCACTTCCCAGGACCCAAGGTGAAACTGACTGGCCTGCAGTTCTCTGTGTCCTCCCTCTTGCCCTTCTTGGCTAGAGAAGTGGCATTTTCTTTCTCCCATCTTGCATCACTTCTCCCAGTCACCATGTTTGACTATCAAGAGTGGCATTGCTGTGACATCTGACAGCTCACTCAGTGCTCCAGGACATGTCCTGTCAGGGACCATGGACTTAAATCTATCCAGTTTGCTTAATTATTCCCTGACCTAATCCTCTTCCACCAAGGGTACATCTTCCTTGCTCTAGCCTCACACCTCATAGTCTGGAACCTGAGATTCCTGAACCAGATTGGATGTGATTTTGTGAATTCATTCAGCCTGTTGCCATGGATGAAACTAGCAGATCTGATGGATAAACTTGGAAATGCATTTTAAATGGCAAGCATTTTCTGGGTGAAAACGCAACTTAAGTAGGCATCCAAGGACACCTTGGATACCTAAGAACAGCAGCTGCAGATTTTCGAGACAGTTCCTGTGAATGGGCCAGAATATGTGGAAAAACTATATGGGCCTTTATAGTCAAAAATGACAAGATCCATAATATTAGAGACCCTTTTTTATGCAGGTCAATGATCCATGCTAAAAATTTCTCTTTGACTATAGCAAGAAGACTTGTTTAGCCAGGGTTTTGTACTGATGCAGTTCATTAAAGACATTGCCACACTGGCTAAGATGCCATTAAATCTGTGCTTACTGTTCCATTGAATTTGACAGTGGATAAATCCATCATCTACTCTCACTGCTTAACAACCAGCTGTCATAGTCCTTGTAATGTAACACTTTCATTATATCCAGGAAGAAATAGGACACATAAAAGGATAGCAAATGATCCTGGGAAGTCTCTCCCAGACAGATAAATGCTACTAAGAATAAAGTAAGTTGTTATTATTAGAACTGTGATGTTAATGAAAAATATGGACAATAATATGCTCTTGAAGCTGGCTTTTTCTGTATAGGTTTTTTTTTGGTTTGGTTTGTTTTTTTGGGGTTTTTTTAGTGCAGAAGACTTAAAAACACCCACACAGTTTGCAGGAGTTTGAGATAAATGGTTCATATTATTTATGCAGCAGACATTTTAAGGAAGCAGATTAAGAGAAGATTGTCCACTTTGCTAGTTTAAAACTTTTGGAAAATGGTGACACACAAAACTAATGTTGTTTATGTTTTCTTTTAGGAACGTCTCTTGATGAGCCTTTTACCCAGGAATGTTGCAATGGAAATGAAGGAAGACTTCCTGAAGCCTCCTGAAAGGATTTTCCACAAGATTTACATACAAAGGCATGACAATGTTAGGTAGGATTGATATAGCCCATGAAATAAACTAAAAGAAGAGAATATTTTGTACAAGGACAGTGATGTATAATTGCATTCAGAGTTCGGAGAAAAAAAAAAAAGCAGAATAGAGAAGATTTATCATTTATACAGAGTGGAAGAATGGGTGCACTAGAAAGATTTAATAGTCTTCTCAAGAGATAATCCTGAATCAATAAATGTCTTAGAATAGTAGGGTTGGGAGACTGACAACTTTTTCCAAATGACTAGTCATTGGTTTTACACTGTATTATGTTTGGGGTGAATAGGACTATTTATTCTGCATGGTAGTTTTTACAAATTTATATTTTTCTGATAGTAAGATGAATTACTTCTAAAGTAATAGATTTTCCTGACTAATAGCATGGAAACACAGAAAGAAAGTGTGATGTAAGCTTAAAGAAATATGTATTTATCCACATCACATGAGCATTACCCCTCAAAAATTATTGATTAAGGTTCAGTTCTACTTCTTATTCTTGTTCAGTAGCTGACTGTGTGCAAGTACTGTCATTTTTATTGCTTGTTCTTAAAGTGCGTTCTCATTTGTTATTCTTCTTTGCCTCCAGAAACAAATTCCTTAAAGGCCTTGTCTGTATTTTATCACAGTACTGTCAAGGGCCTTGCTTCCACATCAAAAACAGCATCAAAGAAGTTCAGTTGGTGTCACTCTTTTGCTGCAGTGTTAGTAAGTGATGCCACAGAGCAGCCTTGATTTGCATAGCATACTTGTGCAGCAAAGGAGTAAACTTCAGCACATCCTTCTTTCCCTCATCCACTGCTAAGTTTCTTCTCTCAAGGTTTAGTCTGACTCCTATTGAGATGGCTTTAGTATTTGCAAGGACCACTTCCTAGTGACTAAGTTGTTGCAACTAAAAGCATTTCTGTCACTAAGGGAATCAGATGTCTGTGATGGGAGTGTTCAGAAGACTGCCAAATTAGGTCAGTTTTATGCTGTAAAATTAAACATTACTGAATTAAAAATTAGTAGTTCATGCTAATGGTTAAATCTTGCATAACGTTTATCTCATCACTTTGCATACAAAACTCTTTAACAATCAGTTTAAAGTTGGTTCTAAGTGCACACTACCCCAGAGCTGATGGCTGCAAAGCTGACAATGTTGTTTACGGTACCTGATGATTCTCAATTGTCAAAGCCTGACTTGAGAGCTCCTAAAGGACACATTCAAAATCTAAGTGAGCTGTCTTATTCCTTCACTTTTCCTTGTTCATGTCACATGGTTTTATCCTGTTGCACCCCTCATCAACACCCTTTATATTTTTTTTTCTTTTTCTTGCCAATCTTCCATCTTTGAATGATACCCTGTATGTTTATTTGCATCAGTTGTGCTAATCAAGTCTCAGGTATGCCAAGTTTTGGTGCTTGGATGTCTTCTCCTTTGACTCTTTGGTGATCACATTTCTTAATATAATTTTTTTTTCTAAAAATTATGCCCTCACAGTGCTATGAAATACATGTACACTACTTTTGGTTACCCTTATATTCAGGGCCAAGGCAAGACAATGATAATTATATCATGATTAGTATATTTATATCTTTTATGTGTCACAAGTCTCTGCATTCATTACAATGTGTGTATAGTCATCCTAAACATCATTGCTTTGCCGTTGATTATAGTCCTTTTGAGTCTTCTCTTTTGCTAAGGTCTTTTTGAAATGTAACCTCAGGAGCAGTCTTTTTCCTACATGACACGTTTTTTTCACATAACTACTAAAACTTCTGTGGCTTATTCACTGCTTCAGTGTGGAGGTCATAAAAGGTTTTGAATCCAGACATGCTGTCTGGAGAAGTGAATTCTTTCTCTGACATTAAGACAGTTCTTTTGGGGCAAATGAAGCCCTGAATCCAGACACCCTGTCTGGAGAAGTGAATTCATTCTCTGACATTAGGAAGGTTCTTTTGGGGCAAACGAAGCCCAAGTAAGATGTGGTCATTTTAATGTTACAAGTAAGATCCTCAGGGAAGAGAACTGAAAATAAGAAACCTCCCTTCACCATCTGTACTTACAAGAAACTGTATTGCCTTTTATTTCAGTAATTCAATTACTCTATAATTATAACAACAACAACAACAATAATAATAATAGTAATAATAATAATAGTAAAACCCCCAGATATATGTGGTGAAATAGTGTCCAATAAATACCCAGCAATCTGTGGCAAGGAGGTCCCAGTAGGCCAGAGTTTCACCTCAGTTTTGTGACTGTGTAGATCTGAAGGATGACGGGGAACTCCCAGCAGGTGCCACTCTGACACCAGTGTGAAGAACAGCCTGTCCTTTGGCAGGACTGCTGGTGGTCAGTGCCAATAAGTGTTTGCTTTACTTTCTTAAGGAGATGAAAACAATTTTATTTTTCTTCTGGGTAGTGGAAGTTCAGTGCTATAACAGTTAAACCTGTGTATTCTTGTGACTTGTCCTCTTCACATGGAGTGTTCTGTAAAGTGCTACTATTAAAACAAACCAACAAAAAACCCCTCTGTAATTCTATATTCCAGGCTTTTTTAACCTCAAAGCTACACAGTGGAAAATAGATAATGAACTGCACTTTTACTTTTCCTATTGCAATACTTGCTTTTTCTCCCCACAAATACCTGGACGTATCAGAGCATCATTCTTCAGAAAATATAGTCTGAAGGAGGCAGGCATGCAATTAATAAACTGTATGATTTTTCCATTCCTTATCTGTTGAAAAAAACAAAGCAATAAAACTTCCCAACAGCAAAAACATACCCTCATAAGTAACAGAAAGCATCTGTTTCAGTTCTCTAAATAGCTGCCTGAAAAAAGACAAAGAATATTTAGTCTTACATGTGCAAAAGGAGACATTCATGCATCTACCTTCCTTACCTCCTACCAGAAAAGGACAGGCAGATACATTTCAGTGGAGATACATATACTTCTGTAAGAAGTGAACGATGGACTGGGAAACAGTACTGGCATATTTCAGATAACCATGGCAAGAGCCTTGGTTTATCAATTAGTTGGTGAATATTTTACCAACTATCCAATAGTTCTTGAATGACTGCCTGCAACTGACTATGTGTCTGGAGGGGAATGTGTCATGCTTTGATCAGCTCTTCCCAGATGTTTAGTACATTTGCTACCTTGTAAAGTTTTTGAACAGAATTGCTGTGGAGCAAGAAATGAGGGCTTGTGCCTTAAATGTAGACAAGTGACCTAATTCAAATGCAAGATGCAAAACAAGATATGCAAATACACATCCAATATAGCATTAGCCCAGTGAGGACAATAAACTCAACAATAAGGAAACTAAAATAAATACCGCTAATATAATATCTGTGTCTTATCAGAAGGAAATAGTCTGTGTACAGGCCTCGAGCTGTTTCAACCCAGTACAAGTGTTATTTTACTGGGGTAGTCCCAGACAAGGACACCATAAAAGATGTGAGAACAAAATGTCAAGTTACATGTAAAGGCTACCCAACAGACCAGCTCTTCTGTGGTGCTCAGAAATATGTTTTGTAACATGAAGGAGACATGCTTTTTCTAAGATTTGGTTAAGAAATTTGAGACTCATATTTCCTTGTTTCCTTATTCCTACAGTGCTGAGGAATTTACAGATCATATATGTACAGTGGCCATTGTAAAAACTCCCTAGTCCTGACTGAATATCTCCATGGAATCTCTCCATAATTCAATTAAGAAAATTTCAAATTGAGTTTCAGCTCAAATATATGCCCTGTATGGAAACCTCAACACATTTCGTTGTTTGCCTCTTTTGTAATGGACATTAGATATTCATGAAACTGTTTCAACACATGGATGGCTGACTTCTATATTAACACACAAATTCTTGCTTCATTCTGTGACTTAAACCATGTTTAAGAGATAAAAAGGAAGTGAACATTGAACAGCTAAAAATTTCTTGGGCGTCTGGTAGAACAGTTTCATTTAGCTGTATTTTTACAAGCGTGAAATGGAACTGGATGCTTTGTAAGAAGAGATATTAATTTTAGGAAACACACTGCCTGATTCAAAGCTAACAATAAAAAGATTCCTTGTAGTATTTTAGAGGTTCTTGAGACTCAGTGTGAAGCCAGAACACAATCTGCAGATATTCCTGTGCAAATATTTCCAGTCTGTTCTGTCTTTCAGAAACCATCAGAACTTAAATAATTTTAAAAAACAATTTTAATGTTTTAATAATAATTAATGACTAATTTAACTTACCCATTCCAACGTTTTAAAAAGCTGAGATCATGATGCCTATGAACAGACTTTTGAATGTAGTCTTTCTGAACTTGAAAGACTTCACAGTGAACTAGTTTTCATAAATTATTATTACGTAAAAAACACTCCCTCCCTTTGTTTTCAACAGCACTCTTCAATTTTTGAGAGCACTTTTTTCTTAAATATTGAAGTGAGTCATACACAAAATTATTAATAAACTTTCCTTATATTTGACTTTTGAGTCCTACAGTTTCCTTTCTGAGGTACCATGTGCCATTAAAATAACATTTTTATTGTAAGTTGTACTTTAATTAAACAAATGGCCCAATGGAAATAAAAAACAGGGCATACAACCCCTCCTTATTTTGTAGAGTACTTGTTTATACAAGTGGCTCCATTGAAAACAGCAGGATTATTCAAGTACATAAAACACATGAATGAGTACTGTTAAAAGTAAACATTTACTACCTACAAGCTGTCAAATCTCTTGTGTAACTTGGCATGATTTCTCCTTCTGAATGCCCCATAGAGTGACGTAGAAAATTTGCTGTCAATACTCACACCTGGGAAGCAGCTTAAATGTCTTAAACTAAGCCACAGGCTTTCTGTACTCAGTTCTAGCAGGTGCAACTGCTTCCTGCCGTGCTGCAGGCACTGCACTGGTGCTGGCTGTGCCTGCCTGCAGGGATCACGGAAGGATAAAACAGAAATACAGTAGGTCCTGAAGTGATAACTCTGGGCTTGTTAACACAGAAATGCTTCAGGTGGTCAAGGAGTATGAGATAATGATGTATGTAACTCATATGCCAGTGCTGAACCAGCTTGGCTCTTCATGGCAGAGGAGAGAAGTGGCTGTTTATGATGTTTGCTTTCCTGAACTTGCTCACTGTACTGCTGCTTTGCTTCTGTTCAGAAGTTTTATACCAGAACAAGTTAGAAATAGCTGTTGGCATTTCAAACCAAATAGTCCAGGTAGCTTTAAAAAAAAGTCTTTAGGAAATTTCCATTAAACATTAGAATCGTGAAATCATAGAATGGTTGGAGCTGGACAGAGACTTTAAGATCATCTAGTCCAGTATCTGTGTCTGTGTCAGGTTCATCTTTAACTGCATAAGGTTGCTCAAAAGCCTGACCAGTCCGAGCTTGAATATTTCCAGAGATGGTGTATCCCCAGCTTCTCTGTGAAACTTGTTCCACTCTCATAGTAAAGAATTTCTTCCTTGCAACTAATCTAAATCTACCTGGTTTTAGTTTAAAACCATTCCCACTTGTCCTATTAGTCTTATCCCTGATAAGAAGTCCATCTCCAGCTCTACTGTAAACCTCCTTTAGGCTCTGAAAGCCTGCTGTAAGGTCTCGCTGGAGCCCTCTCTTCTCCAGGCTGAACAACCACACTCTAACAAGTCCATGTTTTTCCTGTGCTGAAAATCCAGGTGGATGAGAGGAATGGAATCACTTCCTTCCACCTGCTGGCCACACTTCCTTTTATGTATAACAGGATACATTTGGATTTTTGGGCTGCAAGTGTACGGTGCTGACACATGTCCAAAATTTCATCCACCAGTACCCACAAGCCCTCTTTCTCAGTGTGTTATCTATTAATGACTCAGTTTGTATCCATGTTTGGGATTGCCCCAACCCAGGTGCAGGACCTTGCACATGGTCTTGTTGAACTTCATGGGGCTCACACAGGACCACCTCTCTAGCCTGTCCAGGTCCCTTTGGATGGCATCCCTGCCCTCCAGTGTTACTGACCACACAGCTAGGTGTCATTCAAAAACTTGTAGAGGGTGCACTAACTCCCTATCTGTGTCATTAGTAAGTAAGGAGGGAAATGAACAGTCAAAACAAAAACACACTGCTTTCCCGTGCTTACAAATCTGTATTTACATGTTACCTATCATATATGCTTTGTTGCAGTAGTCTGTGGGGAGTCATACAACAGTTATGTCAATTTTAGTTTAGTTTATGTTTTAGTTCATTTATATGTGTTTTCTTTGTATAGTGTTTAGTAGGAGCCCTTCATCAGTAACTGTATATGTAATTCCTTGTAACACTTTACTTGAAAGAACTGTCTTTACAGTCTTTTTTTTAAAAAGTAGTGTTTTCAGAAATCTAAATGAATTTCATTAAGAAAGAAGGAAGTATCATAACATCAAAGGGACAGGCACATTGCAACAAGAAATGTTCTATAGCAATCTAAACTCCTATGAAGGAATTTATTTGTAAAGTTGTTGACTTTTGGAGTTGCATAATCCCATTCTCCAGATTATGCATATTTCAAAATCTTTGGGACATAATTATTTTAAGATCATTTTGTTTTATTGATAACTAAAACAACTTATTTGTGTATAAAATGTTATTAATTAAAAAAATGGGTAGCTTTCTGTCAAAAATAAGCTAATTTTCCTATCAAATGTAGAAGCTGACTATGTAAGCACAGGCCATGTTTTCAGTGGGGAGTATTTAAGCTACACTCGAGGTACATTTATATTTTAAATACATTTAAAAATACATTTTAAAAAATTAAAGCTAAAATACTATTACACAAATAAAGCCTAAAAACCTAAGTAGTTTTACACTTTTTTAACTAGATGAGAGTAAGAGCAGTATGACTGGAGTGTAAACTTCTAGCCTTGCTGCGGGAATGTGGAAGAAAGGCAATACTAATCATGTGTACTGTATCAACAAGTGGTTATTGTGATTATTATCTATGAGCAGAAGGTGTTAGAGGAGCAATTGAGATTTTAAGTCACAGAAAGAGTAACCACAGGAGTTGTATTCACCATTTTTTGTAACATATTAGGAGCATTGAGACTTGCTTATGAAGAATGGAAAACAGTTTTTAGGCCTGCTCTTCTAATATTGCATTTTTATCCAAAGAGTGAAGCTTTGTTGAGGTGAATGGGAGGACGTAATGTTTAATTCAACTTACAGTTTGCAAACAAAATTTTGAACTACGTCAAGTATACCTAGGCCATATACCACGGGACAGTTTATTAGCGCTTTCATGAATTATTTGACATTTCTGGTCTGGGTGTTGGAGATAAATGCAGTGGGTTCCTGCAGCTGATTCTGCACCTCTACCAACAGAAGGAATCTAAAGAGTTGAAAGGATCACAGCACCATACTCTCTTGAGTTCGTGATTTACACAAGAACTTTATTCTCTCAATCACAGTGGTGTCTGTGCTTAGTTCTATTATCTCCCTTGATCAACACTGACTAATATGGATTGTTAAAGCAGGTTAAACTGCTGGACATTAATAACTTGCTCATGCTGATGAAAGCTGGACACTTACCTGAGCCAGGCAGCACAGTGCAGAGGATACTGGCTTGACATTGTGTATTATAGCTCCTCACAGGAAGCTACTCTAAGACCACATCCCAGAGCTACTGCACACAAGTCAACACATTTTTCCATACACAGTAAACCTTATGCAAAATTTATGTTTGGTGTGGAACTCTAGCAGTGCAAAACTGTCTCCGAAACCAATTCAGCTGAGGAGATCCCATCTGCAAAGAGAATAAATTGTCCACCATGCTCCTAGAGTGTGCACTGGGGACCCTATGAATGAGGTGCTTTGCCTCATCTGCCAGACAGGTAGGTATATTGAAAGCATCTCAGAGTTCTCTACAACAGTTGACAGCACCAGACTAATGCTTATTTTTCTGAATCTTTGCCATTTTTTTCCCAACTAACACTTAATTGGTAATATTTCAGGACCTTCTGGAGTTTGTGCTTTGGGTCACATTTGTGCTGTGAAAGAGAGTAACAAGAATGTGAAGATATCTTCTCTATTGATTTATCTGTGTCTTTTTCCTTCTTTACAGCATTTTGTTTGCAGACATTGTGGGGTTCACTAGTCTGGCATCACAGTGTACTGCCCAAGAGCTGGTGAAGCTGCTGAATGAGCTTTTTGGAAAATTTGATGAATTAGCTACAGTAAGTACAACGCTGTTATTTCAATTTAATTTACATTTCTTTCTGAAATGATGCATGAGTTACACACGTTAGAAACCTTTAATAGACTTAATTAGCCCTACATGTCATGAATTTCTAAAACTTCAATCTTTTATTTATATTCTAGAGAAAAAACAATCTCTTTTAATTGTTTAAGGAAATGTATAAGTGACATTTTTAAGTATGCTTTTCTTCCCCCTTCATGCAGTCCATCAGTGATCTTCATTGGTTTTGTTGCACAAAATAGAGAAAATTTTTCAATATTTACATTTCTATCCTTTGTGGAAAAAAATCTGAACAATGGAAAATATAAATATTGGCAGTGTGGCATAAACTTTCTGTGATAATTGGAAGCTAAAGAGTAAAATTCATTTTTCACAGAGAGCACTCCTTAATACAGAATTGATGGTAGCTTTTCAGAGAGGTTATTGTAGGCGAAATAGGATCCATATAATAAACTGGTGCCTGTGTTTTGGTTGTGGCACTTACGTTGTGCTAGATTCTCCAAGGAAGAGAAAATGAGAGAAATGTTCCTTGCCTATAACTTCAAGCAACCTAATTTGACAAGAACTATTTGATGGGAAATGAGAGGAATTGCTGTGCCAGAAAAAGTCACACATCTTGTTTCAAATTACATTTAACAAGATGTTGAAAATGTGTTTTCCCTGCGAACAAAGCGGAACTTCATCAAATCTATCTTACTTGCCAGCTGTCCTTAAAAACTTCATAGCTGAGAAGTAACACTTCCACCTAAATTATGCTCCTCCACTGTCCTAGCTATTTTGTCTTCAGACTCTGTGCAGCAACCTAAAGAAAATATTTGTTTAGGCCCTCAACATAAACAGCATGCACGTTTTTTCAGTCCAAACTCACTTCTTGATGCAGACTTCCACAAGAGAGACCTAAAGAATGTGGACATTTTGCATCCAAGTCTTCCTCTTGATAAACAGCTCTCAAGGGCTCCAGGGAGAAAGAAACCTTCTACTCCCCAAGATGCTAGGGTTGAGAAAGATCTATTCTTAGTTAAATGGATTATCCTTTGATCAAGTGCTATGTTCTGATCTGCACTAGATGTTCAAGTCATAACAGAAGAAACTTGTGTGTTTTCTTTTTTTCCAAGAAAAGCAGAAGATTAACTTAGATGCTTAGTGACAGAATTCTACGTGGTTTTGGCATGAATTTGTATAACCAATTCATTTCTGGAACGACTGGCAGTGATTCATAGAGAGCACAGGTCCCCAGCCCAGAGTACTTCACAGATTATGCCTTAGAAATAAAAATGGACTTCCATTTAGATAATCATTTGCAAGAGCTTAATGGCTTAAGAAGTTCAAATATCTTCCTTACTTTGATTTCATTTTAATTTCATTACTGAATGTCAGCCAGACATCTAATAAGCTCTTTTAAAAGTTATAATGCTGTCATTTGTGGAGTCTTCCTAGCCATGAAATACATAGCCATGTAATAACATGGAAGTACTGTAATATAACACGAGATCACGTGTGCACACCGAAATACACAAGCCTATGATGTGACATGGCACTGAAGCCAGGGACGTGGCTACCCTACCGTTCTTGCTCCCTTAGTTGTGGCTGTGTGCCACAGCTGGAGGTGTCAGTGACACCACAAGGCAGGTACTAGGCAGATGGCAGCTTTTAGTGCAAGGTCGGTTGTTGGTCACAGAAGAAGCATTTTGGAGATAGCAGAACAGCAAAAAAGCCGTAGTTTTTCTATTCAGCCCGCAGGGATCCTTTTTCCGCATCTTAAAAAAACCCTCATGGTTTCTTTCAGATATATGAAGAAGATTTGTTAGTTAGGGTACTTCTAGGTCAGAT
Source organism: Erpornis zantholeuca (assembly GCA_013400515.1). NCBI lineage: Eukaryota > Metazoa > Chordata > Aves > Passeriformes > Timaliidae > Erpornis > Erpornis zantholeuca. The sequence continues at coordinate 32,616 of VZTN01023796.1, forward strand.
TGTGCTTCACTGAGGTGTGATTAAGGACTAGTGTGATTAAGGGAGACTTGATTAAGGGAGGCTTGTAATTGTGTTTCCTGCAGTCAGAGAAATGTGTTGAGATACAGTTTCCAGAAGTATTCTGATCTCTTGGTTAAAGCCGCTTCTAGATAGTAATTATTAGATCAAAACAGAGGCCTGGGCTAATTTTAAAACTGTTCTGTGCTTAAGTATTCAGAATGATTAAGGAGGAAATTGAAGAGACATTAAAGAAGAGTGTAACAGTGATAGGTAGGCACCCTCTGAATACTAAAGTGAGTGTGCATGTTGCGTGCTGCTGTTTGCGTGCTCCTGTTTCTTGGGAAGCAATGTCAACTGGAAGATGCAGTTTTTGGCTACCCTTGTTGAAACAATTGTCCTGTCTTAAAAATATAATGATTTAAAAGAATCCCTGTCACCACTGTAGAAAATGTGGTAAGTATAAGGCAGCATATATTTGCTGGGAGCCTGAAGATGAATCTTGGCATTTTGGCACATTGACACATTGTAGGAACAGTGAGTCTTTGCTTTTTTGACAGTACAGTTCTGCTAAAATTTGTCCTTCTGACATTTAGAAGCTGGTTTATGCTCTTTACCGTAGTTACTTCTCTATTTCCGTATGCTGTTTCTTTGGATTTTTTTTTTTGTTTTTTTTTTTTTTTTTTTTGCAAGGCACGTAGTTTTGCTCTCTTTGAAATGATATACCTTTTTTTAAAAATCACAATAGCTTCAGATATAGCTACAAGTCATGACAGGGAGTTCTAAAGGCGAACCTTAGGTTTCAATATAAAGCTATTCAATTCCTTTGAAAATGTACTTTCACACACTGTTAATAGAGAGGAGAAAAATATCCTGATCTTACTACTCCCTCTTAGAATTCATTTGTACTTTTATCATGTCCTTTCATGTCTATTCATCTCCAGAGAAAGTAATGTTTTTTAAACACTTATCTTGCATGTGTTATTTTACCTTGCAAATCACTCTTTGGGAAGAGTGCTAGGGAAGAGATGGTCAGAACACAGTACTTAAAATCATAGAATCATAAAATATCTTGAGTTGGCAGGGACCCATAAAGATCATCAAACCAAAAGTCCTGCTCCTTGCAGTACTATCTATGACTAAGAGCATTGTCCAGATGCTCCCTGAAAATGATGGCATGATTTCTGTTTTCTTTTTCACAAGAAGCACAGTTTGGTTTCTTAAAGAAACAGTCTTAGGTAATCATATTTCATACAGGATTTTTTTGGTCTCCTCAGTAAATTTTGAATCCTAAGGCCAACTTCTGTCACTTTGAAGAAAGGAATGTGAGTCTCAAAAATATATAAAAATTTTAGTGCCATTATTAGTATCCTTGCAGGAGTGTGACTTCATCCTAGACAGACACCAGAGAATCCATATGGGAAGGTGCTGTTGTGAATGCCCCAGGGTTCATTTGTATGTCTGGTTACTGAAGTTTTGTCTTTAGGCACCCCGATTTAAGCATTTTGGGTAAGTTTGTCCATGCATGCAAGGGTTCCCTTGGGACATAACAATAACAAGCCACCTTCCTGAACAAGCCACCTTCCTGAAGTTTCTCATAAGGCCCATGAATAGTTCAACTCAAAAAGATTGATTTTTATTGTGTTTTATCTGCTGCTCAGGCTTAGTTTACTTAGTTCTGGCTGTTACTTTGAAGCTTTTTAATTTCCTTCCCTTAAACAACAGTAGCTTTGTGCAGTCTCAGATTTGGCCCTGCTGATAGTCATTCTGCATTACATATTATCAATAAATGCTTCAAGCAACTGATCTTTGAATGAGGTCTTTAGATGCCTTGAAATCAACCTTTGATACTATAGCTAGATTTCAGTTTGTCATTCTTCAGCTTACTTGTAAGAGACAAATTTTAATGAGATATAATCATTTGCATTATGCTGTCATGGTCAAAGTTCTATTATGTTTTGATGCAGTTTAGACATGCCACAAATATTTTACTTATATTGTTTTAATAGAAAAGAGGAGGCAGTTCTACAGCATCCTCCTTTTTAATGAAACAGGTTTGATTTTTAGAGAAGTTTCTATTTTCTTTAATTGCTTTTTCTTTGGTAGAGTTTTTTCTCACATACTTCCTGCATCTAATCTACGTGGAGAATTAATTATTTGTCTTTAGAGATTCAGATATTTCTCTTTCAGCATCCATCCTTCTGCGTCTTGGATTTCTAAGACATTTCATTTACAAGCTGACAAAGATAAAAGAATTTTAGGTGCTTTTCAAAGGCCAACTCTAGAAGACGATTTTAATATTCTGAATGGAAGTTCTTATTTTTTCATGCCACTTCTGGTATATCATCTATTGGGTAGACTGATACACACCAATTCCTTGTTCTTCCCATTTACAGTTATGTATACCTCCAGGCTTTGTCAGGCTGAGTCTATTTTTGTTTCTTTCCATTTTAATTTAATATCCTTCCCTGAGTGCCTTCTTAGCATTTAACAATTTTTACTTTGCATATTTCAACATTACTGAAGTGGCTCTTTTTACCAGGTCAAGCTCAAAGATACTGAACTAAAAAACATTTCTGAGCCTTAGGCAAAGAATCAGTAGGTAATATTTTTAATCAGCTTGTGTGTGTTTTTAACTGTGTCAAGAACAGTCAGTTCTTTGCTGAGCATTGAAATAAATTTTCCTAGAAATAATCACTCTAAAAAATTGTTTATATTGCATCTATAGAATGCTTTTAGTTTATTTTAAGATAATTATTATGCATTTTTGAAACATAAATTGAATGAAATTTTGAGGACTGGTTAAGATGGGGGAATTAGTGCTGGAAAACATAGGTATAAACTTAGAGCATGTAACCCTTCTTTGTGAAAATTGGTGTGCACTGGGGGGGTGGATATTTATAAAGGCTAATTTTAAGGAAACTTTTCAATTCCCCTTGAGAGTCAGCACAGACACAGGATCCCACTGAGGCAGATCACCACATAAGTTTAAATCCAGTTCTGAACAGCCATCTGGAGAGGCCTCCTAGAGAGACTTAAAGAAGTAAACTTTCCTAAATGAAAGTGGTCTAAATCAATATGTCTGTGACTCTGTAGGATCAGGGAATAATGACGTGTGCATGGAGTGAAGCTAAAGTGTCTGGGGAGAGTTTTGTAAGGAAAAAATTAATACTACACCCTTTAAGTATTGTAGGAATATATAAACAGGCAAGTATCCCAGAGAGTAGGTCTTGCCTATTTTACAGTATATTTTAGGTAAGAGGATACTGTGCTTGGTATGCTAATTTTTTGTCACAATTGTCATAATTTGTATGCTTGTGGTAAATTACCAAATACTTCCTGACTTTGTATGCCACAAACCTGAAGTTTGCATCTTTGTACAGGATTGTATTGGATTGTTGATGTGGGCATATGTAGTGACACTTACTGTTTTGACCTGTTGTGCAATTAGCATAGAGAAAAGTATTTCTGAAATCTGAAAAAATAACCATTTCCTGAAATTTAGAGCTTAATTTTTCAGCATTTTATAGTGTATTTATTTTAGTCTTGCTTCTCCTGGAATAAATCTTCATAAAAACACAGAATCTGAAAGGACACTTAATAAAACCTAGGAAGGACAAAAGCACACATGTCAGTCATGATGATTGTATAAAATATTCTTGCTAAAACCCTTTTTAATTTCCAAGTAGATCTATATATATGACTAAAATAAAATAAATTAAATAGGTTAAATAGGTTTTCACTCTCCAGAACTAAAAACATTTTAACATTATAGTTTTGTAAAATCACAGTCCATATGAAGTAAGGAAATAATTTATTGTAAGAATGAGAATGTAGAGAAAAGTTAGGCCAAGAACCAGCAGGTTATTTTAGGTCAACATACGTAATTGCCAATAAAATTGAGGGAAAGCATTTGAAACAGATATCATCCTTTTTATATCTATCCTGAAAAATTCTACATTTGTTCATGCATAATATGGCTCCCATGATGGTAGATAATTTGTGATGACTTCACAAACACTTTACTAATGCTCATCTGGAGATGGCCGTCTTTCCTCAATCAGAGCCTATCAAGTAATTTTCTGTGGCAATTTCATACTGTAACCACATTTGTTTTGCTTTTGTATTTTATGCCACTGTATAAGCTCTTCAAGTCTATGCTAACTCTTATTGCAGTATGTCTCCATTACTCTGCTAAATCAAACTCTATGGAGTATTGCAATTAGCTCAAGTTCTCAAGGCTTTTTATGCTGGGACTAGAAGATGTACAAGAACTAATGTAAGTTATAAAGTTACTATTTGCAGGATTTATTCCATTAAAAGGTTTGTTTAATAGTTGTTTCAATTTTTAAACCCACACTTCAAAACCGGGGGGGAAAAAGTAAAAATATGTGTGTAGTAATTGATAGGGTTCAGTGGAATTTTCTAATGGGCTGGACAGTTTCCATAAGTGTATTGTCACTATTGGCACACTGCAATGTAATAGAGCTGGTGTCCTTGTCACTTCATTACACTTAGGATTTGACTATGAAGTTTATCTCGGAAGATGGCTTCAGTAATCTGTGACATTGTGGCCCACATTCAATATTGTTATTAAAATATATTTGAATGCTACAGAGAAACCATGTTGGTAGATCTTTTTTGTTTTACTGGAAGAAAAAGCAATATGATAAGTGAAATTATNGGGCTGGAACATCCCTCCTGTTAAGAAAGACTGAGAGGGTTGCCTGGAGAAGAAGGCTTCAGGGAGATTTTACTGTGGCCTTTCAGTATATAAAAGGGGGCTCATAAAAAAGTCAGCAAGGACTTTACTATGGTCTGTAGGACAAAGGGTTCTAAACTGAAAGTTTCAAAGGAGTATCAAGGAAGAGTTCGAAAGAGTTTTTCACGTCAATCTAAACCCACGTTTTCCTCCTTTTCTGCACTCAACTGTTTCTTTTGAGAATACTGCTACAGTCAAGTAACTCGGCTATCCTTTCCATGGAATGCTATCCATTTTCTTTTTCTCTAAAGCTCTTTGATGCACAAAACAGTTATCGATGAGGGGGGGAAAAAAGAAATTTTTTTATGTTTCACTTAATTTTAGAAGGGAATTAAATATATTAAGAAAGTGTAAATGTCAAAAAATGTAAACTGATTGTTTACAAAGAATCTCTTCCTGTCATCATGCACTGAACTTAATAACTTAGTATTGCATTGCTTAGTTATGTTATGCAGTCTTAGTCATCCTCTCTTCCAACTAACACCATCCTATTCACTGCCTTTTCTTTTATGACCTTGAAAGAGGGTGATTTGTCCTTCACCGTTTCCTCAACAGCCAAACACTGTACTCTGTTCTTCCAAAGGCACTTGGAGCAGT
>VZTN01023797.1:1496-19988 GCA_013400515.1 Erpornis zantholeuca
TCCTGCCCACACACCAGAGCCAAGCATAGTTAATAAAGTTATTATAAAAACTCTGCATTTATAAATCTATCTCATGCACTAAGGCTAAATCTGGAATCCCATTTATGCTACTATAGAAAACAGTCTGGATTTCTTTATAAAAGTGAAGTTAGAAATACAGACTACAGAAAATATTCCACATTAAGTATATATTAATATCTTTATTGATACTTCAAGTTTTATTATAAAATTTAATTGTTTTTATATAATGGACTTTTGTAAGGCTTTACATGCAACAACTCACTCCTTACCTAAAAATGGAAACAAGTAAAATTAGTGTGGCTTAATTGCATTGAAAAATTGCTTCACTTATCAGTCTTTTAACATAATTATAAGAAGGAATTCAGTGAGGGAATTTATTTTTAATGAGCTATCTCTAGGAAAAGTCCTTGGCTTCTGACTAAATGCACTTTCTTTGAAAATCCTGTAGAAAACATAAAATCAATATGGATAAACTTTGCAGCTGGCAGACAGTTTGGTCCATGTCATTGAATAGATGAGCCATTACTGATAAAGAGCAATGTGGAATGCTTGATAAATTAAGCATCAACAAATGGAAAGTGTTTTTATCCCGTCATTGCAAATTAATTCCTGAAAGAGAGTAAGGAATGAAACCCAAACTTGTAAAAGTGCTTTTGAATCATTATGTATATACCTGAGCATTCCAACAAAACAAAAAAGGCAGATTCAGCACAACTTCTTAAACCTAAAGGTTTTGCTTATAATCTTCTTAGTGAGGTGCCATTGGTAAACTATTTTATTTCATTTATTATTACTGTTAAGAAAATCAGTGAGATTCTGTTCCAGACTGTCTTTCTCTGCTTCTTTGTACTTGTCCTTCCGTCTTAGTTTTCCATTTTTTCCTCATTTACTTCAAAGTTACTTTGTGGCACTTCCATATACTATGCAACAATCCAGCATCTTGTAGAAGTCTTATCTTTAACTAAACTTCAACTAAATTTTCTCTTTTTTTAGACCTGAAATATGGGATTGCTATAGGATTTTCCATACAGTTCTTCATTAGCAGAAGTAATGGCTGATTCAGTTGTCCATGTGCAAGGTAGATGGAAAGATGTTTCCTTACTACCCAGCTCCTATAATACATCTCTTTTCCTGTGCAGACAACTAGGCATGTAATTTCAGAATTTATTTCCTGTAGTAATCTTGCAAGTAGTTGTTCATTAAAAGCATGTAGAAATGAAAGAAAAGGACTTTGCTTGGGAAAAGTACTCTAAAACAGAGCTGAAAGGATAGAAACCAGCTAGTGAAGAATTAGACATTAAGAAAAGATGTTCTGGGTCACATAAAGTGTACTGGTAGGAGTCATGTTGTCAGATGATCCTTTTTTCAGCAGATAGGAGGCACAGTCCCTGACCTTCAGCTTTCTGGGTATCAGAGTCTACTAGCTATAAAACTGCTTCAAAGGCATTTGTAGTTACCGTGAGTAAATATTTACCTCAAACAGCTGCAGCCATCCTGTGTGTCGAGCAGGTAACAGCAGGCTGATGGAGAGGTCTCTTTGGTTTCTTCCAAGTGTGTAGGCTGCCTTTCTTCCTCTGAAAAGTGCCTGAGTTAGGTAGGTCCTTCTGCAGTGAAGACACCCCTCCTTCCTGAGGGCCTGATGGAGAGAGATTTCCAGTGGTTGTGGGTTCTGAGCAAGTGGAAGAAGCGTCAGGGCAGAGAGCTGGAGATCTGCAGCCTAATCCAGCACCCTGCTGAGAGGAGCGAAGAGCAGACACATGGGCTGGAGAGGGAATGGGGTGAACATCTTCTGGGGACTAGCAGGGAGCATACAGAGCTTTATATAACTCAGGGAGTCATTGATTTCACTGGAAACAAGGACCTCTAATGTAGGGACATTGTGAGCAGGGCAAGCTGTTTGGAAGTTCCTTTGACTTCTGTATTCTCCAGTTAGTGACTTTACATCTTCCCTGTTTGGAAACATACGTATTTTGGTCCTATTTGGTATATCCTTCACCTTGCAGATTAAAGGCTTGAATTCTGAAACTAAGAACTGAAGTTGCTTCTCCTTCTGAACTGATAATCATTTCTGTGGCTATTTAATTGTGAGTTAGTAATGAAGAAGCAAGAATCACACAGAAATTCTAGAGATTTCAGAGATTTTACAGAAAGGGAAGTTCTATTGCACCCCAATTTGAGGCGATAAAGACAAAAATAATATGCATTATTATAATTATAAAGTCAGAAAAAAAGAGATAGCAATTGAAATATACTATCATTTTCTCTTTTGCTACTTAAAGCTATGAAATTTATATTTGAAAAAAACCCCACAGATTTCAAAGAAATAAAAAATAAATAATAGCAGTTTAGAATGCAATATAATAAATAAGAAAATTATCATTTTGTATATTGAAAATAAAGTTGCAAATTAAAACAAGCAAATTTAGGAAAGAAAATAATGCTTCTGAAATTTTGCAGATGGGGGATCAGGCCTAGTCTCTAGAGAGTATTAATTCTGAAGTACTCAAAAGCTTTTTATTTTTTGCTCGTCTCTGTTGTCTGAATGATAAAGAACTACAGTATAACAACATAAATACTTTTGTCACTAAATTTAAATGCATCTATTGCAGAGTACTGGTGGAGAATTGCAATTCAGTTACATTTCTAACTTGTTCCTACTAGGAAAGGGATGTATAAAAATTCATTACTTGTTTCTACAGAGGTACCCATTTTTATTCATTAATATGTGATAGCTACTTGCACACTGGTTTGGTTTTTTCAGTTTGCCTCAACAGTAAGTAAACTTTACCAGATTAAGGAGAATTACAGGTATTTGCTGTGTCTCCCATTTAAGGTCTCCTTGTGTGGCAGAACACACAACTTTCAGAGCATTCCTCAGGGAAAAAATTGTTTAGTGGAGGATCTGAAAATAATTTTGTTTTCTCTTGTGTATTGATTTTATTTTCAAATGGCAGCAATAATTTCTGAATTACTAACTTCTGAGTAGATGGAAATATAATTTCTTTTATTTTTTTAATTAGGATGGGTTTGTATTTTTTTCCTCTATCCTATGAGTCCTAAACAATTTTTAAAAATTCACCAAAGAGAACATCCAATGAGAAAAAGAGCAACTTAGTCTAGAACTGTCAGTTGCCTAATAGATCAAAAACATTTGATGGTATGAGAAGCAAAGGCCTGCTCATAATAGAGTATTATTTCATGTTCCATGTTATCAAGGACATCTAATATTTAGTGCTTGCTAAATATTAGATGATCCTGCTAAATGTTAGATGGTTAGCAGGTATTTTGTCTAGAACCTGAATAGAAATTTCATCTGAGATCTGATTCATTATGTTTTTTTACCCATAAATTGTTCAATACATTCTGGAAATGCAGCTGCTTTTTCACAAAAATGGCTTCAGACAATTACCATTAACCAATGAAAACTCCCTTTGCTAAAAGGCTCTAATTAGAATTAGCCTTCTCCTTCCTCTTCCCCTGAAGCAGACCCTTTGTTAGTGATCCCTATGACATGAATTAAACACCAGGGGAAATTTCCTCTACAAACTATTTGCTATCCTATCTGATTTGGATTATACACCAGTAAGCCTGTATGGTGACTGGGTAAAGAGCATACAGATCTACACTTAATGTCTTTTTATTTATCTATCCTTTGGGGAACCCCAGGGAGAAAGTATGATGACCATTACAGATTTACTGTGCTGTTCATCCAGATTTCTTCAGCTGGCTATGTTCTTCAGGCATAAATACAGCCAGCTATGTTCTCCAAGCATAAATTCATTTTTTGTCTTGTGATCAAATGATACATAGGTATACTGAGGTATGAGGGTAAACTGAGGAAGAAGATGTTCTACATATCCCAAGGCTGCATCCGAGTTTGTTTTCTTATGCAGTAAGTTCTGATTTTAAATAAGGAGGGACATACAGGCTGTGTACCCTAGCATGTCTCCCTAAAAATGATCATTTTTAAGGTCCACAAGGTGCTTCACGGTTGTCAGCACCATAATCTCCTCTGTTTAACTTGTCATGCTTATGTACTGTTCCAATTTTCTCAGTATTGAGGAGTTTATTTCCATTATGTTTGACATGTCATCTAAATCTCAAGTCTGAAACCAATTTATGTTCCTCTGAGAGACACAGCACTGTCACAGGGAAAAAAACTATTCACAGTTTTTCTTCCTTTTCCTTGTAATACATTCATTTAATACTTATCACTTTCCAACTATCTTGTCAGGATCCTTTTTCAGCATCATTTTTTAGTGTTCTGTTCATTAACTTTTTAAAGTACTGCACAAGACCTACATGTTACCAGCACATAATCTAAACATCATAAAATTCACATCAATACTGTTCCTCTCTCATTAGACTTCAGGACACAGACGTTCTTTATGCTAATTGCTCAACTCCAAACTTTCAGGAATTCATAAAAACTTGACATTTTTTAATTTTTTTTGCAAGCCAGATCATCTTGATCAATTTATCATGCTTTATACTCTTCAGTGTTTGGTATTGCAAGAATATCATGCTCATCAATCATTATTACTCTCATTTTTTTCTTTCAGGCTCCTGTGATCTTATGCTATACCTTCTGAACTTCATGTCATTTTAACCAGTATAATTTAGATGACTAAAATTATCAGCAAAGCTTTTAGTAATTCAGTTTTGTTCTTCTTGATAAGTACGTTATATACTGAAAATTAGGTCCTGAATGGGAATGTGAAAGCAAAGACATTTATCTCTACTAGGTACGTGCCAGTGTGACAGTATCAACTCTTGAGTAGCTCAAAGCAAAGTGACTTACCTGGAGGTTCAACCAGGGAACTGCAAATTTATAACTTCGCTGTTCTTTTCACAGTTTTGTTGCCCTTTGTACATGGGCCTTCCACTAACATCCCTCGCCACATATTCTGCTTTCCAACACTAAATACTGTATTTTCACATCTAAGACTTAACCATGTAAACCTTGGCTCTTGTGGTAAGCCTTGTGGCTCTTTTGTTTCTCCAGTTAGTCTTCTCTTTCACAGTCTCCAACTGTTTGTCAATCTTTCCTGAATCCCTATAGCCAGGAATAAACTCATCTGTCAACCTGGTGTGAAGTAGCAGGAAATTGGAAATTAATTATTATTTCGAATAACATCTGGATCCAAAGCATGAAATAATCATGCTATTGCTAATCCCAGTTTTCACCACTGTGGCCAAGTGGCATGATTATCTTTTTATTATGTTGCCATTGAGTGTTTGTCATTCCGCCATGTGGTATGAAAACAAGCCAATTATGGTTAACACACCTGAGCTCCTGACACTTCCCACTGCCACAGAACAGATTTCAAAGGCAAATCAGTAAAATTCAGAACCATGCAGACAGCTCGATTCTTATTAAACACAAAATAATGAAGTTCCTATGGTGTAATTTAATAATGACAAGCAGTCAGAGGAAGCCAGGAGGTTCTCTAAGTGTCTGTAATTTAACTTGTTTGTTGCTTTATGATGAACTTCTGTCCAGTGCTCCCAAATCTTAGAGAAATCAGGGGGAGTGAGACTCTAAGCTCATTAGCAACATCCAGGGCTATCTGAGATGCACTGGCGTACCAAGAAATCTTCAGTGGAATGGCAGAGTCAAGATGACAGCTGAAGCTCTGAAGTCTCCCATAGATTCTGTGTCATATCTGCCAATCTAGGACAGATTTACAAATAACATTAAGTATGGCCCCCTGGACACTAGACCTGTGTTTCTGCATCTGTGTTAAGTTCCTAATTCACGGACTTTGACATTAAAATATACCTGTCTGAGTATCAGTATCTAAATTTGGCACAGGCATTTGTGTGTCTATTATAACTGACGGGGAATTTAATAAACTGCTGACACGTAGGCATTCTATTCTAGTGAGATGCCCTTGGATATTCCACATCTCTTCCCACCAAAGGTTCTTTGTCACAGTTGGCCACACCAGGAGGATACACATGAAAGCAAAAGAATGGATTTATTATTGAATGCTTTTGCCCCACAATTGCTGAAGACATTTTGTGAATGTATTTTCATGAAGAGGACTTTAGGACACTGTATTAAAACAACTTATGTACCGTCTACATTTTAATGGAAAATGTTTGGAACATGCCTTGATATTCATTCAACAACCATGATGTAATGTGAGATTTCTTTATTGGGCTGAGAAAGTGTTAAAGCTTAAATGGGAGCAGAATCTAAACACGTGAAAGAGTGGCAAGAGTGATATAGTTAGGCAGAGTTTCTGACTGTCAGAGAGCTCCGAACATACGATGCAGTATTCCTGAAAAGTTTATGAAGCTTAAATTAGCTTTCAGCCTGAGTTGTCAGACATGTTCTTAGCAGGCATATGAAGTCTTTATGGGAATAGCAGCACTTGCAGGCCCTTCTAGAAGCAACAGCCACAAGCTGTCAGGGTTCCGAACTCTCAATTTATATTCCAAATGATGTTGCTGGTTCTGCGTGTATGACACATACCAGGCTTTTCACCTTGCTGTGTCTCCTCTGCTCAGGGGGAGTTGCATTCAACAATATGTTTTTGCCCAAGACAAGGCATCACTTTCATTACCAGCTCTCACAGCATTAGAGCAGTATAGTCAAGAGTGTAAATGGAGAAGTGAACCAGTGACACTGTTTTTAGCAGCAGTCATTGGACAACACACATGAGCAAAACTGGAGATTCTTCGGGGAAAATTTCCCTTCAGCCAAAGAAAAGGTTCTTTATCATGTCTGTACAAAAATATACCCTTGACCTTTTCAAAATGTTCATAGAATAAACAACCTGTGAGCAAACTTCTGAGATTTCTTGCTCATCGTGTATGAGTGTCTATGCATGCAGACTTTTGCTAATTGGGTTAGTATTTAAATAAAAATACAGATTTTTAGACTTCAGTGAGGAAAATAATAGTTCATCCAATACTGCCTGCAGCTTCAAATCAAAAACTAGGATATGAACTTTTAGTAGAAAGTTCTGTCATAAAAAGCCATAGGCAAGGCTCTTCCTCAATTCCGTAAGATATCTTTTTGTACTCCAGGTCAAGTTGTCCCAGTAAAATCTTCTGTGGCAGCATTTTCTCTATTCCAAGACATGACTGTCCTTCAGATAATATGGTTTGCTATCAGCAAGGAAATAAATCTGGAACAGAGTAACAATATTCTGGTAATAGGTGTCTGAAAAGAGAAGACAGTTTGTATAAAAATGAGACATTCTATAGGTGTTTAGTATCTAAGTTTGTCCTCGGAAAGTAATTTATTCTTGTTGACCACATACAAAGCTTGTTTCAAAAATGTATTTTTCCACAAGTTGATATTTTTATTATTTTTTCAACCTCTAGTATATTTAAGTTGACATTTTGTAAACTGTCACTAACTGTTGCATTTGCCTCCGCACTATTTTAGCTATGGTTCAGAAACTCTCTGCCTCACATCCAGATTAATTAGAAGGACATGGTACTTGTTGGTTTTTTCCCTGGTTTCATAAATTATTTTAAATCTCTGACTGATAAGCAATTCACAGAGCTGTAGCAGCCAAGGAAAATAAATACCTGTATGTCCATTAGAATGCAAATTGACTCATTACTATGCCAGCTTCTGACCTTTTCTGATGGCTGTATTCTTGCTAACAAAGGCTCTTTGCTATTCATGAAAGTGAAATTTAATGGTAGCTTGAGATTCTCTGGTGTATTTTAGATTACATTCTGATAGACTCAGGTGACCGGTGAGAGTTCCAGCTTGAGCAGCAAACATTTCCAGCATTCATGACTTTGAATAGCCATCCTTTTTCTGATTATCTGTGAAGATTTAATTATTGTTGAAAATTTGTTGCTTAAGCAGGCTAGGTCAGTGAAACTTCATGAACTGAGCAAAAAGTGATCCTATGTTTAAAAAGCTGCATATTGATACTACCTGATCTCACAGTCACTTAGGCTTTTGTATCAGTTCTATAAACATAGAAAATTAGAATGATTGAATCATAAAAGGGTTTAGGATGGAGAATACCTTAAGATTACCAAGTCCAATCATTAACCCAGCACTGCAAAGTCCATCACTAAACCATGTCCTGAAGTACCACATCTACACATCTTTTAAAAACCTCCAGGGATAGTGACTCAACCAACTCCCTGGGCAGCATGTTCAAGTGCTTGGCAATCCTTTAGGTGGACAATTTTTTCCAAATATACAATCTAAACCTCCCCTGTGCAACTTCAGGCCATTTTCTCTTGTCCTATCTTTTGTTACTTGGGAAAAGAGACCAACCCCCAGCTCACCACAACCTCCTACCTGAAATGTGTAGAGCAGTAATGCTCCCCCTGAGCCTCCCTTTCTCCAGCTTAAACACCCCCAGCTCTCTCAGCTGCTCCTCATCAGACTTGTACTCCAGATCCTTCACTGGCTCTTTGCAGGCCCTTCTCTAGACCCATTCCAGCACATCAGTGTCTTATTCTATCCTGAGAGGCCCAAAATTGATTCAAGGTGTGGCCTCACCATTGCTGAGTAGAGGGGAATGATCACCACCCTGGCCCTGCTGGCCACGCTATTGCTGATACAAGGCAGCTAGTGAGGCTTCTCCCAGCTGTTTATAGAATATTTCATCTCACTGTTCATCCTGGCTGGGTGGTCTACAAAAGACTCCCACCACCATGTTATCTATCTTGTTGGCCTTTCCTGTGATTCCTACCAAAAACACTCAAACCTGTCATCACATCACTAAGCTCCAGACAGTCAAGACAGCCCCTAACATAAACACTGTCTCTCCTTCCTTGCCTGTCTCTTCTGAAGAGTTCATAGTCATCCATTGCAGTATTCCAGTCATGTGAATCAGCCCACCATGTTTCTGTGATGCAACTACATCATAGCTTTCCTGTGGCACCATGGCTTCCAGTTCTTCCTGTTTGTTGCCTGTGCTGTGTGCAGTGGTGTAGACACACTTCATCTGGGCTATTGATCCTGCCACCTTTTAGTGGGGAGAAGCCATCATGTGTGAGCATTGTCAGCTGCTTTCATGGTTTCTAGCACATCAATAACCCCCTTGTCTCTGCTGCTACATGGATCTCCATCCCCTACCTCCACTGAGACAGCAGACCAGAGGACCTCACTAGCATACTGTCCCTCAAACAGTGACGTGCAGCCCCCAGGTTTTATCCCTTACCTCTTTCAAATCCAGTTTAAGTATCTTTCAATGGGTTCTGCTAACTCCTGTGCATAGATTCCCAACTATGACACAGCTGTCTGTTCCCTGAAGTCCTGGTGTTCTCTAAACCAACTCATGATCAAAAAAATAAAACCCACACTTGTGCTGGTGGCACCAGGGTCAGAGCCTGGAGAGGAGAACACTACCTGTGCTTCTGATCCCTTAACCAGTCATCCCAAGGCCCTGAAGTCTCTCTTGATTTCCCTCTAACCTCTTGTTACAACTTCATCGCTGCCTACCTGAGAAATGAATAATAGATAATAATCTGAGCGATGTGTCAGAGTAGGAAGTTTTCATATCTTTAACCAAGACCTCAGGGAGGCAACAGACTTCCATAACAAGTGGGTCTGGGCTGCATTTTGGGCCTTCTGTTCTCTTCAGAAGGGAATTTCCAGTGACAATGACCCATTTTTTGTAGTTTTGGAAAGCAGCTTTGGCACAGGGATTAGGCCAACTTGACCTCAGCATCACGCCCATGCTGGATGAACCACCATCCTTGTTATGTTTGGTTCCACTTGCAGAGCCTCACACCTGCAATGTCCAGAGACCCAGGAAGGTGAGGCAGTCCCAGAGGAGACATGTTGGACAGGCACATGTCACCACTGCCACCAATCCCTTAAGTCACTGTGTTCAGCCAGGGGGAAAGGATAACAAATTCTCTCTATCATGTGCCTTGTCTATCTGGGGAGCCTGTCCCAGAGAAGACAGGATATGAAGGTTAGAGCAGCACCAAGGTCATGGGCTCAATCCCTGGATGGGCCATTCACTTAAGAGCTGGACTCGATGATCCCTGTGGGCCTGTTCCAACTCAGAATATTCTGTGATTCCAGTAGTCTGATGCTCTTACATTCCCCCTGATATACCTCAGCCTACTCACCTCCTCCCAGAGCTGTGACTGAGCACAGGAGCTCCTCACTGTGCCAGTGGTCCTGGCACAAGGGCAATGCACGGCCTGGTGCTGGCGGCAGCCTGTTCCCACTGGAGCTCCGTCTGGGCAGCCATGTCCCTCATGGTGGGTGCAGAGGTAGAGAGGCTGTGTCTTCCTGCCTGTAGCTGTCAGGGTTTCAGCACCGTTCCTGTGTGCCCTTCTGTGCCAGCTGCCACCAGACTGTCGCATCATGCCATGTATGCCCACCATGCTGGTGGTGCTCCTGGGCACTAGAGATCCCTAAGAGTTTCTTTTATCCTTTGGAGGAAGGCTTGGCCTGTTGCTCCTGGTTCTGTCAGCCACTGAGGCATGAGCTGCAGGCTGCTGTTGGCCCACCTCTGAGCTTCCCAATTTCAGGCAGTTCCCCCTTGCACCTCACTGGAGCACTCCACAGCCGATCATGTCAGCACCAGAGCCACTTGCCTCAGCAACTTCAGTAGGGTGAGATCAGGTACATTTTCCCAAGGTGCTCCTCTACCTCTACATCATTTCTGATAAACTTGTCTCCCTCACACTTCATGCTCCATGTCAAGAAGTCTGAAACTCTGAAGAGCTGAAATATAGACTTGGACTCATGATGCCTCCAAGTCACCTGGAGTAGAAATAAGCCAGACAGGGTAATACTCCAATGGGGTCTAACGATCTAGCTGAGCTTCCTTTGAACTGTACCTGCTTTTTGACTTGTGCCTTCATAGAGTGATTGACAATAGGCAGGAATGTATTAATACTTCGGGATCACTCTTCATAGGCCAAAGAGTGAAAAACAGTGATGATTTAAAGTGGAGCACTACTTCTGTTGCAGTTTCACTTCGCTTGAAATCAGGAGCAACTGAGTAGTGGAGCATAAAGCAAAATGCCAGCACAAGCAACTACTGAGAGTCAGTTTGTACCACTGTGAGGTTTTTTTTTCAGGAAAAACTGGGTTTAGTAACATCTGAGCATATGTATTATAGCCATAAAGAAGACAGACGAACTTCAGAGTTTTATTAATGTGAACCTGCATTTGATACAACAACTGATGATTGTTATTAGCCTTCATCTCAGTGCAACACAGTGCTGTATCAGTTACTTGCCGTCCTGCTTTTATGCAGCATACTGCAAGGAAAAGGCACTGGCTCTAAACATATGGAATGTTGTGGCCTGATCAAAGGTAGTGGGTCATTCATCTCACTCTGATGTGGGATGTGTTGAGTTTCGACCCATTGCATCAGGTGCCATCCCAGCTAAAGACCAAAGGGATCCTCCACAGCATGGCACCGTCACTCTGAAGGACAGCTGACAGCAGGACTAGCTAACTATGCTTGAAGAGCTAGACCTCCCAGTCTTCTTACACCTACTCTCTATTTCAAGGTAAATCAACTTTTTGTTGTTGCTAGAGTAAGAGCTCAATATTAAGAGCTGTTTCAATAAGATGAACCTTAGAAAAAATATTATGTAATAATGATTGATTTTATTAGAAATGGAACTACAAATGGCCATTCCCCATGCATCATCTGATACTTTAAATATGACATGATCAAGTGAAACTTTCTGACCTGCTTGTTTTCATAAGTATTATTTCCATTTATTTTCATTCATTGTCTCCTTTTAGATTTTGTTTACTACAGGATATAGATTAATTGAATGTACTACTTCTCATTGATCATGTTTCTTTTCCTTAAAAGGGGAAAATATTTGAAGAATAATTGAATTAATGTTATATATTTGTTCTGTGTACACACAAAAAATTACCTCTCCCACAAATATTTTGGGAATTTTAGCTGTAGCATATTTTAAATCTTAATGAGTCAGCTCACTGCTAGCATTAGTTCTGTCCACCTAATCTGACCACACCTAACATAGCTCAACAAAAGGGAAACATACAGAGGGAGAGACCAGGTGTAATGTGAATGGTAAGAACAGTTCCCTGCACCCTGCTAAGGTGAACACCTGAGTCTGAACTCTCAGTGTTCTCCCCGTCACATCCATTTGAAGTTAATGAGTATTTGATACCTTTGGAAATGAGGTCTACGTGGACAACTGAGAGACATCTCAGGGATTCCAGTAAGAGAAGGAAAACACAGGAAAAAAATCTACGGTTACAGTAAATTTATACAGTAACTTTTCTAGAAAGGAAAACTTTTGCTGAAGGGTTGTCACATGGATGTTGATAAGATGCCCATAGAGTCAGTTAATGCTCTGGGAGTATTCATCAGCCATCTGTTCAGTGATTTCCAAGTATCTAGGAAGGAGAAAGGTCTGTTCAGTGCTTAAGACAGCTTTGCTCAGGAAGCCATATGCAACAAGGATATTAAAGCACAAAAAAATCCCCCAAGAAGCCCAGTGAAAGCCAGTGGGCTTTCTCCCATTAAAAGTGAAAGTGCGACACATGATATGCAGGGACGTTGACTTGCCCTGAACATTGCTTTAGATTAAAAGGCTTTGTTTTTGATGCTTTTGAGTTCCTCCCTGCAGCACATGCTGTCACTGCAGAAATGAAACTGTTCCCAAGCTTCAGTTTAATTATCCATACATACATCTGCCACAGAGGTGAACATCATTAAAAGTCCTGTGATTTAGCAATAGCTGTGCTAGTTACTTATGATTCTACCAGGTGTGAAAAATTTTTCCGGGGAAAAAATGCAAAATAATGAGAATAATGAAGATGAAAATGTAGTGGAAATCATCCCCATGGGAGCAGAATAATAACTAAGGGCTAGTTTTCTATTGCTGACATTATGGAATTTGCCAAATTCATTCATTTTACTGAAAAAAAAAAACAAAAAGGAAACAAATCAGAACTCTGTCTTGTAAATGCTCTAAGTCCTGCCTGATAAGCTGCTTTTAGAAAACTAAACTTTTGAACAATAAATTCTTGCTGAAGTCTAAGGCACATGATACCTGTAAGAATATTTTACAACAAAAGCATACTTAAATTGGGGTAGAAGAAGCAGTGGATACAATGAGTGTGATGTGATTTGTCTTTTGTTACAGGATATCTTCATCAAAAAGGAGAAGTACAGTAAACTGAAGCTGGAATGTGCCTTGATCTGAAAAATAAAAAAGGAAAAAAAAAAAGTTATTTCTCCCTAATGTATTTAAATCCAAAATTCGTTTTCAGTTCACAGTGTTTTTTAGTAAAGTTACTACATAGAAACCATCACAGCTCTGATTTCCAGGGAAGCTCATTTTGGAAGGTGGTAAATACAACTTAAAAAGCAATGTCAAAATGGATTTTTGTAACACTGCTTTAAGAGAAAATGTCAGTCTGATTTTTAGAAAACATATGTTTATTACTGTACCTCAGCTTATTTATTTGAAATTAAACAATTAAAATGTCCATATGTGTTGGTCACCAGCTGCTGTACCTTATTACAGTTTAAACAGCCAACCTTGAATAAGAAATCATTATATTCTCAAAACTGATTTTGCAGAAGCATATGAGGTTATGGATTTTTATTGTTGCATGTTTACATGTTACCAAAGTATTTTCCAGCTAGCACCTGGCTGAATGGTGGTGGTTGCTCTTTAAGACAATCCAGTAACCCCTCTCTCCTTTCCAAAACTGATGCAGACCTGTACTGGCTGTCTTTACAAGGAATGTTAATAAAAAGGGTACAGGAGTCTTCAAAAAATGGCTACAGTTTACATGGTGAGGTTACTGTGAGAAGGGGTGGCTGTCAGGAACATGTGTGAGCCAAAAGCCACTCATGCTAAGATCAGCCTTCATGAACTATTTTTAGGAGGATCTAAGTTGACTTTTATTATTTCAAATTTTAAACATGTATGTGGATATGGAGGTGAAGGGTGTTTATATATAAATGTATATAATATTTTCAGCTACCCAAGTTTTTATGAAGACATCACAAGTTGGACAGCAGAAGGTTGGGAGTTTGGGGAGGGAGAAGCAGAAATCTGGAAGAGGAATGAGGTTAAAAGAGCTTATCCAGTATATGTTTCTTGTTAGACATGAGTTGATCAGAAGGTTGAGCAGTACTAATACTGTATTAATACTCAAAATAAGTTGAAAGCTGCATTCTTTAGAGAACAAATTTCAGCCCTGATGATAAGTCAGTCTCTGTATATGAGCTGATGCCAACCTGGTGGCAGCTTTCATTGGTGGGGATCCCGCTGTCCCTGGTGGGGAATGCTCACATGGCATGTAAGGAGCACCAGAAAGTCAAGGGAAAATGTGGTGTGAAGTGAGGTCAAACTAAATGAAATTATCTTCTTCTCACTGCCTGCTGTAGATGTGGCTGCAGACAGCCAACACTGTTGAGTGGGCACTCAATACACAGTATTAAGGTATATTCTTCAGATGGGATTTCAAGCCTCAGTTTTCTCTATGTAGAGGATTTGCTCCTGTATTCATGCAGAGTACTATTTAAAACGCAAAGTTAGAAGGGAGGGTGCATCATACCCAAGAAAGTGCATTTATGCTTCTTCATGTGAAATTTCTTTTACATTTGCAGTGTGCTACATATGCCATATTCTCTTGAATTCTTGAATTTGCACCATTTGTTGCATGTGTTTAAATAGCAGTGATAATTCTTAATGTTTGGCACACAATTATCCATAATCAGTCTCATATTGAATAACTGATAATGCCATATATTCTGTAAAGTCAGGGTTTTTTAGATTGGGAAAAGGATGTTTAGTTCAGATGTGAGTGCAGCTCTTACATGAGAGAACATCAAAATTGTCAAGTAATACATGAAAGATGTAATGTAAATTTTGCTTTATGGAACTAGGCCTTCATCCCTCTAGCCTAGTATCTAGCCTTTGACAGAGGTGAGAGATTATCTCATCTTACATGAGATCAAGGTGTAAGAGATGAAATTAAATCAGAAGAATGGATTTTACTAGTAGTCCCAAGGTTTGTTGCCTTCAGAAATTTTTGCTTCCGTATCATCCTTTTCTATACATATGGATGTCCAATATTTTTTTTAAATTTTCCTTTGGATCTTTTGCTTCACTGGCATCCTATATCTGTTAGTTTCCTTAACATAATTCCATGCTGTGTGAATAAATATTGCCTTTTCTTTGTTTTGAGTGTAGATGTTGTCATTTGTATGTTGCAGTCTGTGCCCATAACCTCCATGTTAAATATAAGTTTATATTCTCCTTGTTTGAGCAAGTAATTGAATTTCTTTAAACTGAGGGGCTTTTTTAAAAAAATCTTGACTTGATGTATATATCATTGTTCATTTGATTTATAAATACTTATTATATTTGAAATTGATAGTAAAATTTTTATGGTAACTCCAGCATAACTTTTTTTTAGGTGGAGACAGTAGATAAATAGAAAAAAAATACCTTTAAGTTTAATCAGGAGTCATTTTTGGTGACAATAAGTTATGGGAGATGCGCCAGTGGTAAGGAGTGTTACCTCCACCAATATTTTATGACCAACAAATCAGGACAGTTAAGTTGATTTGAGCAAGTTTCAAATCTTATCTTTAGTTCTGAGAGGAAAGGTACTTTTTAGCTTTCACTCTTACTATTAGCAGTACAGGAACATAGGAGGTAATAAAAAGGTAGCCATCTGCCATCCAATAAGTTATTAAATAGTTTCTGCTACAGAATCTTTATTACTGAAATTGATGTACGAGCCAGATATATCAAGGATGCCTGTTATCTCAGCTTGAGTTTGCAGATGGAAAGAAATCTGTCTACTTGTCAATAAAGCAGTCTTTATCCAGGCACTGTAGAGTCAGTAAACATAAACCTTTCCAGGATTACTTTTTCAATATACTTTTATTTTTAAAAAAGCACTACCAGCTTACACATCAGCATTACTGAACAGCCAGTGTTTTGCTACAAATGGCTCAAGTGCTGTTACACTGTAAGATATTTCAGTCAAAATTAATTAGGTATTAGGGCAGAAAAGATTGCCTCATCATCACAGAATTCCACAAACCTTAAATATATGTGCAAATATAATTCCTGTTGTGATTTGTCTGTAGAAAGATACTATCCTAATGCTCTCATAATTTTAATTTTCTTTTTAGACTCACTTTAGAAAAAGAAGTAATGAAGTCAGTACTACTCTTTCAATCGAATTAATTTTTTGAATGAAAGAGTAGCCTTCCTATTAGGTATCTCAGTTTAAGCCCCATTTGTGTTTCTGACAAAACAAATTAACTCTTTGGTTTTAGGTTTTAATCTTATCTAGGAAAGTCCATAGACTTTTTTTTTTACCTGCTAATAAACAGAGAATGAATTTTTTAATAAAAGCTGTGTTGGAAGCTGGTATTTTAAAAAATGTGACCCAGTACCCTTCGTAATGCTTCTTTTTATTTAATACTTTGTAAAGGTTTTTAACATTGTACTACATAAGACAGAAACAGTGTTTACAGTGAGTGTTTCAAATTATTTCCTTTTATGAAAAAGACATATCCAGAGTTTTAAACATTTTTAAGCTACAACAGCTGAAATTTAAGAAAGTCACCGAAGCAATTTATCAATCAGTCAATAACTAAGGAGAAGGAGATAACTACTTGGGTGAAGGAGGAAGTCATGTATGACTTCTCGCTAACTATGGCCAAAAACCAGGACAGTATCAAAATGAGCAATCCTCTCAAGACTTGGCCACCTTATCTAGACTGATGAAACAGTTATTTTTCTTCAGGCTTTTCTTCTAAAAAAATTTCTTGTATTATTAGGTTTTGTTGATGGGATGTTCTGAATGCTTCTTCCTAAAGGTGCGACTGCATTTGACACATCAATACCAGGTCATTTGGTGTCTTATCCAATGTCCACCAAGACATTTGGAAGTCCTTTTGATTAGTTCTTTTAATTTCAACCTAATCCCATGCTGTTTGTAAAGTATGGCAATGATCTCAATAGCTCCACTTTCAAATATATACATATGTGTATATGTACACATATATATATATATATTGCTATCTATTCTTTCTTAGAAATTATCCCTTGTGTTTTGTGTTTTTACCCCTTGTGTGTAGAGAACTTTCGTATCAATACTACTTGCAGACCTGAATGAGAATGGGAGCATAGACACCACTTAGCCTCCACCCTTTAGGCATCAGAAAAAGCTGCTAACATTATTTTTTGTTTATTTCAGGTTTCTTTTCTCCATGGAAAACTCCAAAGCCTGTAAGTTCCCTTTCAAAATTGTACGCATTGAGTTCATAAGATGCCTATCATGCAAAGCAAATTCCTGTAGACTTTCATCTACTCATCCTGTTCCCAGCTCATGAGACACCTCTCAGCAGTGCCCCAGCTCCAGGTGACAAAGCACCAGGGGTGGCCTCCCTCATAAGTTCTGAAGGTCTGTTGACTTGGAGTCTGCCAGAAGTGGTCTGGAAAAAGGAAAACCATAATGTTAAGATGGGTAGCAAGAACCAGAAATGTGGTGGCTTAAAAATAAGAGGTCTGGAGGAGAAGGCAGCAGAAATGAGGCCAGTCTAGTCTTCTAGCTGGCAAATTCTTTGAAATGAACAACATAGACTTTTTCTGGTTTACAAGTGGCTTGAGTTTAACATCCTCAAAGAGACTGTTATTCTTTCTTGCATTAGGAGATCTAGAGCTGTAAATAGTTGTACTTCAGATAAGAGTTTGGGCTAGATAACTGACTGAGGTGCCTTCTAATCAACTTTTCTGCGTTTCTGGGATTGTGACAGAAAAAGCCAAAGTGTAAAGGCTTTTCGTATTGTAAGGCTGTAAGCAATGACTGCATTTATTCTGCTGACACCACATTATGTAATTTTTTGAATTTGCAATAGCATTCGCAGTATAAAAAGAAATCATAGGCTGCTGGTTTTGGTTGTCTGGTTTGTTTTATTGCTGTGGGGAGTTTTGGCTGTTTTTGTTTTAATTTGGCTTTTTTATTGAAATCTGACAGACTTTAGAGCAATTCCTAATTCTCATCAAGGGTGTGTAGAGGAAAATAGATCCTAATGGCTACTAAGAGCAATAGGAGTAACAATAGCAATACCTTTTAAGGAGCCTAGAGCCTTCTTATTGGGGAGCAGGCAGAGGAATAACATTGAATTTGAACAACTTTACATACTCTCATGTTGGATCTCATGCTTAAAATACACCAAAATAATTTTTGTATCCTGTCAAGTACAAATAGCACTTAATTAATCAGCTGAAGCAACTTCAGCAGACTGCTTCAGCTTGTGGTGGTTTTGGTGTAAAAGGACAGAATCTGTGTACAATAAATTGGAATAAGTATTGCATAAGTTGCTTTATTCATCTATGTAGCAGGACATTTGTGAAATTAAATCAGATTATTAAGGGCTAACTTGCTCTCACCAGTTTAAGGCTCCTGAATGGCTGGGGTGTTCAACCTTTAATCTCAGATAAAAAATTATTAAATAGATTGTAGCTTGTAGCTCACTTGTT
>VZTN01023799.1:0-30537 GCA_013400515.1 Erpornis zantholeuca
GGAGCCGGCGGTGGGGGGATGGGGGTGCCAGGGTGCGCGGCTCAAACGCTGTATTTCCTTTCGGGGCTTACGTCGCGCTGAGGAGCCAAGTGCGCACCGTCTGACCTGGGTCAGGCCGAGGGATCGTCACCCTGTCATCACTGCTTTCCGTACGGAGCATTACCGAGGTTCGGTGTATTGCCTGCCTTTTCAGATTGCCCTGCCCAGGAAAAAAAATACCCATTCTTGCCTTGAGTGCTTGGAGAGTGAGTTGATTTTGCTTCAACTGCACAGCGCTGATGGTGAGAGCTCTTGGAGCAGCCAGGCAGTTCGGTAACACCCGTTCGCGTCTGTTTTAAGTACAGGTGTAACTTGTTAGAATTGGAAAACCGATGGCTAGTAAAAAAAAATGAATCCAGAAACCATACAAAACGCACAAAAATATTGTGTTTTTTAAATAGTCTATGATTGTAATAGGTGTTGCTGTAGTTTTGAAGTTTTGAAGACAGGCTTGGTTCATAAGGTTTATTAGCTACGTAGGACTTCAGTGTCTTGTGTTCTTACTAGAGATAGTGGATAAAGTGATAACACCTGATGAGTTGTGTATTTCAGGATGTGTATCTTTTCTTGAAAACTAATAGGTTCCTGACTTTTTGTGCTGAAAAACTCCATGCCATTTGACAGTGTCTTTGCTTTGATGGCCAATTTTAAATTAAATGGAGGGAGCCCAGGTGTTCCAGTATGTGAGGACATTTGGTTGAGGAAACACCATGGCATTAGTTAGAGCATCGGTTTTCCTTTTTTAGTTCAATGAATTCTGAATACTGAAATTACATTCAGTTATTTTTATGTGTTTTCTCTGACCCTTCAGAAATGTTGTAGTAGGGGCGATAGCTGTACTAGTGGGCTTTGAACCTCATTTATAGCAATTATGCATAAATAGTTTTGTTTGCAAATATAAAAATGGCAATTCTATATGCACTGTGTAGAACAGAATATTGCTTAATTGGAGAGAAATTTAGATAATTGAAGTTTTTGCCATGATATATTATTGAGCATTTGTAACTACTGACACGTACTAATGACCTTGAAACTGCTAAGGAATTTCATCAGATGTATTAATATCTGACCAAGCACATCTTTAATGGCTCTTTCAAATGTCTTCTGGATGTACCCACAATGATATTTCTGCTTCAGCAATAGATATCTTTTTTTTCTGTGGTTTTATTCTGGTGGAATGGTTGATCTTTTCCATGTGCAGTGGAGATTTTTAATTGGTTCAGTCTTTGTGAATGGATATGTCTTAAGTATGCTCATATTTGCGTAAATCTCTTCCTACTATTAGGATAATCATGCTAGTATAATATTTGTGCAAGTAAATTTATTATGACTTTACCATATTAATGTGAACATGGATTTTTATTTTCTGGATTCCTTTTAAATGCTCACTTTTAAATGGGAGAGAAAGATGTACTTTACTGCCTTTTCAAAAACTTGAGCTAGCATGATTGAGCTAGGTGATCTAGGTAAAAAAAAAAAAGACAAAAAGCTTGCAGAGTATGTGCCAGGTTTCTAGATGACAATATTTAAACTACAGTGAAGGCCCAGGCTGAATTGCATTAAAGTCCTTTTAATACTAAGCTAGAATTCTTGAGAGACAAAGCTAAGCTTCCTTTATTTGTGGACTAGGTAGGAAATAGATGACACATGATCTAGTGTTCTAAAAGCCTAAGGAATATTCAGCTTTCCTGTGCTTCTTAAAATAAGTCTGTGCCCCTGCAGACGTGGACTTTGCAGTTAAATATAGTACAAGGATGCAAGCAAGCATAAGATCCTTTGTAGTAACAGTGATGCAGAAATGCTTCTTTTATAGGTAACACTTTGTCTTACAACATGATGGCTTTTGATTGTATTTGTGGCCAGTGATTTTCTTCATAGCAATATAGTCGATTGTGAGCTAATGGATAAACTCAATTTGTGATGAATATGCGTTTCAATATTGCTTTAGTGCCATCTTCACTTTGGCTGAAATGCTTTCCTAATAGAAGCTAGTATCTGCAGAGGTCAGTGACTGTTCCCAGCTGTTGCTAACATTTGAAAAGTGTGAGAGAATGTTGCCTTAGTGCACAGAGATTTCTTTTTCTGACAGGACCCATATTAATTGAAAAATCGCAACAGTATGCAGCAGGATTAGCTGTTGGTATTCCGGGTTTTGGCATCTGTAGTTCCACTTCTGGAGGAGGCTGCTACATGTGTTTTTTGATCTTGCCTGTGTAAAATCTACCTAATTTGACTTACTCAGAAGGATTAGTTCTGGAGAAGCCGGCATAAGACAATTTGTAAGTTTTAGCTACCACAGCTGGTGGGCCAAATCAAGATGTTTTGTTGCCTAATCCATTTTGAAATTCCAAAAGTCATCCTGAGTCTCTGGTGTCTAAATAACGCAAGTGATGTTCTTTACTGATTCCCATTGAAGGTCAGAGAAATTGCCAATACTGAGCGAGGTGCTTTTGCTCCATCAGAATTGCTGTTTATTTGTAGGGTCTCCTTGCATCCAGTACTTACGGAACAACTTAATGCAATGCTAAATTTGACAGAATCTGTCATAAGAGACCTAAGTGCTAGTTGTTGGTCTTCACTGTATTTGGAAGAGCATGTGTAAGAGTAACAACTCATGTCAGAAATCTTAAGTATGCTTTCTTAGAAATTTATTTAAAAATTCTAATACCATGTTAAGTTTTTGAAGGATCTCACAGTCTAAACCTGAATTGCCTGGCAAAATATGTGGAGTTTTAAGAGCAGTAATTACATAATGTGAAAAACTGTAATGGGAAGTCTTACTTTAATGTGTGTGAAAACCTTGAATTGGGAACAAGCTGAAGTTTTCCATACGGAGATTAAACTATTTTCTGTTCTATTCTATTAAACACTGTTTTCTATTCTGTTTGAGCCACTGTTCCTCATGGTACTCCTGTACTTAAGCAACAGGGGTTTTAATTTGTTTCAGTAGACATAGTAAGCCCAGATGTAACGAGGGTTTGAAAAAAGCTGTGGTTTCTTGATGAAAGTTGGGATGAGAGTTAAGTGTTTAAATATGCTGGCAGTGAATGTTCCAGCTGAGGACAGAATGAGAATAATTTTAGGCAGTCTTGGACTTGACGTAAAACACTGGTGATACCGATTCTTCATTCCTCATGCAGTTGTGCTATTGCTCGTGGCTCGAATAGTCCAGCTGCTGATCAGAAGCTGCAGAGAATCTTAGACTAGGTGAGGCTGTAAAATGTTGGAAGAATGAGCAAATCAAGCTACTCAATTAGGCAAAAAAACAGCTATATCCCAGTAAACCCACTTTAGCTGCCCAAATGATGCAGAAGCTAGAAAAATACTGAGGTGGTGGAACACTTATGATCATGTTAAGGACTTAAAACACTTTACTTACTTCTTCAGCTGAGTATGGAGTAGAGGCAGAAAGCAAGCATTATACAATGGAAGGTAACTGAATTGCCATAGCATACTGTAAAGTGTGCATATGCAGTCTTGTGAGTACTTACTACCTAGGTACTGGCAAAAGAGGGAACACTTAAATGTTCAAATATATTGTCTACGCAGAGGTAGGAAAGAGTACTCAGGGTGTCCTGGGATACTGACTGTGATATGTTGAGCAGCCTTTTTGTAGGTCCGTGCTAGCTGCATTTGATTGTTAGACTCCTCAGGATGAGTTTGTTTAGCTAAGTCCTTACTCAGATTTAGCTGAATAAGCTTTATGTATTTTTATGGCATGAAACTGCCATTGAATGATTGCTGGAATACTGATATTCTTCTGTGCTTTAAATCTTGATGTCAGAAAGGAAGTTAGTAGGATTTGTCTTACACAATGGATGAATTTTTCTTGGAAATTCAAGTAAGTATTTATAGGCAAATACCTTAGTCACTTCCTTTTACAAGGGTTGAGAGAAGGAGGTGGTTCAGCCATGGAAAGGGAAAGATAATGTAAATTAAACTTCTCTATGAGTAGTATGCCTGCTGATTGTATTTTCCATGTTATTACATGCTGTTATTACACATTTTTTCAGAAGTAGAATTACGTACTAGAAGAGGTGGTTGGAGTCATCTTTTGGTTGGAGTCATCTTTCCTGTGTTTCCTTTTTTTTTTTTTCTTTCAGTTGTTTATTATTTGTTCTGATGAAAATTCATGCAATATTACCTGGAGGAAGGTAGAGGAGGAGGAAGGTCAGAAGATAGTTTGGCTACTCTGTGCCATTTCCACCAGGCTGAATTGGTATGATGAGGTAGAGATTTCAGTGGGTTTTGCAGATATTCAGACTGTACCTACATATCATGGGGCATAAACATTTGAAATGGGCTGCTTGCACTGGCTTTGTCTCTTAATTTCTAAATGAGTAGTAGATATATTCTGAACATTGACATTCATGGCGTTCAAGTTTCTTAGAGAAAAATGTGCTTTTGAGAGCTTAGACCTGTCTCTCCATATATTGGGATTTGGACAGTCAGCCTTGGTGTGCAAGAGGCTGTTTCTCTGTAATGTTATGGAAAGCTTATTGTTAACATACCTTAATGTAAATAAAATCAGCTAAGAATGTCACAGTAGTGTCCACTGTTAATAATGCAGCTATAAAGTGCCTTCAAGAAATGGTTCCCTGCTTTAGACTTGGTGTGGTGAATATCAAAAATTATAAATTAAATATCTAAACACCAGAAAAAGGGCAAGGATTTGTGTGCCTGCTATTCAAACTTGGCCTTGTTATCTTGCCACTGCTAGTTTTGTTAGTGTTTGTGGTGTGTGATTTTTTGTTTCAGTACCAATGTGGAAAATTTCTCCAAATCTTACTGGTGATTAATTTATTTTCTGAATGCATTCTTGAAGTTATGGTCTTATCCCTTCGCAGGAGCAGCTATGCCTGCACTTGAACAGCATCTTTGGAGAAAGGTGTGCTGAATGGCTAGATAAGTTTTGGTAGCTCATGAAACCAGTGGGGTGCAAATGTACTTGTTTATCTACAGAAGTTAAGACTCCTTGCAACACTGCTCCAGGTGACCCTGTGAGAAGTGTGTGCAAGGTGGTGAGGAGGAGGAGAAGGTGGTCCCTTAGATCACGGGTCTAGTAAGGAGTGTTTCTAACAAGAAAGATGGATGCAAGAGAGAGCAGGTATTGTGGCCATCTGTCTTGGCAGA
Organism: Erpornis zantholeuca; assembly: GCA_013400515.1. Lineage (NCBI taxonomy): Eukaryota > Metazoa > Chordata > Aves > Passeriformes > Timaliidae > Erpornis > Erpornis zantholeuca. Next base: position 5,173 of record VZTN01023799.1, read on the forward strand.
GGAAAAGATGGTTATTGGGGTATGTGGAGTTCTGAAGTTTCTTTGAGCATATGCATACGTAACACGTGCACTGAAATGGGCAATATATTGCAGGAATGGTAGCATATGCACCTTGTTTGTTTCCATTTTGTTTTTGTAATGGAGTCTTTGTTTCAGTGCCATCCATTTTGTTTGTCCTCTTGAAATGCTGGAAAATTAATGCTGTGACCTCTCTTTTTTATTTATCTATTAGCATTAAATTTCATATGCATCAACCCAGTATAAAGGCAGAGCTAGACGTTGGGGTTTATTTAAATTTTATGTATCTGCTGTTTATCTCCAGTCTTGATCCAGCAAGTATAACTAGAGATGAACATTTACTGGTTGCATAGCACAGTTGATTTAAGAAGGGCTTTTAAATTTAAATCTTAAAATTCTAGTACCTGCTATAATTGTAATTAAGGGTATTATTTTTACCTCTAGTAATGCATGTAGAAATCCCATCAGACATCCTGGTGTGGTTCATTTCTACCCAAATAAGCATTAGAAGCTGCTTTGTGCTTCCAAAAGAGGGACAGCTAAAGTCATAACTCTAAAACACCATATGCTGCTTGTAACAGACTGTGCATGTACTGCATGCATGCAGTAGAGAAGAAATTAGTGTATTAATGAGTTTGACTTTTTAATTTTTATGTGCTTGTACCTTGAGCTTCAAGCCCAAATTGAGGTCCTGACCTAAAACTGCTATTGCTAATCTGGCCAGAAGATCCATTCTGAAAGGAACTGGAAAACTGCTGACAAAGTGAACTGCATAGAGTGAAGAAGACTGTAGAAGCTGCTTTTGCATTCAGATAGCTAAACTGTGAAACTTGGCATAGCAATCGCACTTGCCTTGGACTACATCCATGGTTGAGATGTTGGTAGGCAAGATGAGAATTACAGCCTCATTAACCAACTAAGTAGCTGAATTTTTTCTGTAACAGTTGAGCAAACTGAAAGAAAATTAAATGGGAGTCATTCTTGTCTTTTGCTAAAGGCTATTTTTATAAGAAGAGTGGTTCTTGTAGTGAAATTCCTCTGAACCAGTGCAGCTGAATGATATAAAACTAGCTGTTGTGGTGGAGACCAATGATTTTTTTTTTTTTTTTTTTTTTTTTTTACATACCCCTGGTGATGAAGAATCTCTGCTGAAATTATAGCTGGGCTGTAGGTTTTCTTTGGTTTGAGTGGAGAGTTTCATGTGCAACTCAGATGTTTGAGATGGTGACTGTTTCCACATTGAGTGGTATAACACAGGTGACCCATTCAAAGCTTTGAGCAGCCTAATCTAGTGGAAGATGCTGCTGATGACACAGGTGATGGAACTAGAGGATGTGAAAATTGTTTCCAACCTAGACTATTCTGTGAATCTAGAGGGATTTCTGTGCAAGTTTGGTAGCATTAGGAGAGGTGTAGACGTAGCTGTTACAAAAGGAGTAGATACTGCAGATTTTTGCTGTGGCAAAAATACAGCCTGTCTCTCTTTTGTGGATACAGTTTTTTTTATCTTTACAAATGCTGTGTGTTGTGTAACGAAGTGGAGTAAGGATTACTTGTTTGGAAACATTTTTAGGTGTTCTGAAATGAGGAATGTCAGTGTTCCTGAAGAAATGCTAAGTCAAATTGCCTGTCTTTGGAGTTAATTGCATAGAATGATTGAATGCAACAGGTTTCCTGCTTGAAGCAATGCATGAGAACAGAAAATTAGTTGATAGTTTTTTTAGATTAGTAAGAGCGGTTTCTTTTTTTTTCTTTTTTTTTTTACTTAAATTAACTGTGCAGTATCAGATTTAGCTTACACTTCTGCATATCAATCTTGAGTAATTTTCGTGTACTGAGAGAGTGTCCAAGATCAGAGACCTATTTTTTGTGGCTGCTGGTACTACTTGCTCAATTATTCAAATACTGAATTTAAAAATACTGAAATTAATCACCACCTGTCCTCCTGTTTTACAAATTGGCTTGAATTGCCCTTTTAAAATTTGATTTATGTATCTTTTCATGACTTGCTTGACCTAAGATGACTGTGTTGTTTTTATCTGGATACATCTCAAAAACTCAGACTGTCAGGCTATTAAGAAGAGTAGTAGTCATGTGGTCATTCATATGCTTAGTCCAAATTAGGATAACTGTGAGTAAACTGCTGTCAAATGCAGTACGTGTATTCAGGAGTTCACATTGACCACTACACAAAATGATATGAAATTGTACACTCAGGAACAGCATGATAATACTCCCTGGGCAGCTTCAAACACTGTAATGTGAGTGGAACATGTTTGCTATGTGTGTTGGGTATGGACTGAAGAGTTACTTCGTCCTTCTTAGAAAAAAAAAGAAATTTTACAACAGGATTAATAAATGAAAATAAGAGCCTCAGTTTCATGAAACATGAAAAATATAGTGGATGTAGCACAGAGATGAAGATACCTTTCATGTCCGAATGAAATGTGAATAGTTTGAATGGTGCTTGTTACCCAAATGTATGAGTTTGTAAAGCTAATCAGCCTCCTGAGACATCTGTTTTAAGGTGTGCTGGACTCCATGTAACTTTTAATGCTGTTGGAAAACTGAGCAGACCTGGCAGTGATGCCAGCAGGAGGCCCTGAGCCCTGGTGGGCAGTGAGCTGAGCTGGGCCATAGAGACAGATGAGGGAAAGCTTTACCTTCCACAAGAACTGCTGGGCAGTGGGCCTGGTGTCTGCAGAGATGGGTAGTGCTGTCTCCCTCCTTGGAGGGTTTTCAGCCCATACGGTATAAAGCTGTGAGCAGTCTCACCACCTGGCTCATCTTGCTGTGGGTGTGAGGGGATGAGATTGGAGATGACCTGAAGTTCCTACTGACCCAAATGACTCATCTGTCTACCACTTTTGTAACAAAACAAAATGCATTTACTGGACAGAGAACTGAGGCATGGCAGAGTTTGAGTCTTACAAAAAAAAAAACCAAACAAGCACAGCTGTGGTTGAACCAGAAACACCAGCACAGTTTGAAACTATGGGCTGTTCTTAAAAGTGCTTTGCAAGGTGAAATTTAGTAATTTGCACAGTTTTAACAGTTGTAACACTCTTCCAGTCCTTCAGTCTGTAGGTATTTGGGATAGTAATTGGAGAAGTAATATTGTTACCTACTATACGGGCTGCTGCCCTACTTTACTCTTAGTGCGTATCATCAGTCAGCACTTCTTCCACAAACTTTTTAATGAATGGTAGTAGACCCAAATATTTAGTTAACTCTTAGCGGCTGGATGACACTGTTCGTTTAAGAGAAAATAATTTAGTTGTCTTTTCTTCTTTTTATATTGGCTTGCTAAAAGAATAAACAGTGATCTCTCTGAACTTGTTTTCCTGGTGGGGATCAGCCTAGAGGCACACCTATTTAGATTTTAAGTAGCCTTAAGAGCCCTCTGGGAGCTGCAAGTATGTACCTTTGCATGAACCTCTTGAGAGCAGTAGCTGTCAGAAGGCTTTTCTGGAAATCCTTAAGAGCAGTTCTGGGCCAAATTACAATCCTTGTACAACTGGAATGGGTAGTGTGATGATGTTAGTGATGGCCTCTCTGTATAAGAGGTGAGCTGTAGCAAGCAAGCTGCTGGCCAACAGTGACCTGGTCTGTAAAGTAGAAGATGTTTGGAGTTGTTACTTGTATATCAGTTTAAATTTTCTCTCTCTTTTTTTTTTCTTTTTTTTTCTTTTTTTTTCTTTTTTTTCTTTTTTTTTCTTTTTTTTTCTTTTTTTTTCTTTTTTTTTTGAGAATACTGGTTCAGATGGCAAGGGATGTTTTGGGCACACCTCTAGGAGAACACATCTGAGCTTTAGCCTCGTTTACGCTTTTCAGAGACAGGTTGTAGGATGTCCTGTGGATCAGGGTACCTTGGTGTGGATAATACCTGTCTTTGCTTGTTAGAGTAGCTTTTGGTAGAGTCGGAGAGGAAATGCAGCTTAGAAGGAGATGAAAAATGGGAAGATGTGGCTAATGAGTCAAGAGATGGAAAACGTCTGTAAAGATAAATGTAAGCCTGTTCATGCAGCAGTATCTGTCAGATTTCTTTTATGGTGTGTTAGACTTTGATATTCCTGTTCATGTAATTTCTGCATTTCTAGCTTCCTGAATTCTGGAAGTGGCTGTGGCTCTATATATTTAAATTGTTGCTAAAGAGGGGAGGCAAAGGATTAGGTACATATATGTGCTTTTATGAAAGGCAGACTTCTGTATAGGAACTAAAAACTAATACCTTTGTCTATGACTACTTTTGAAAATAATGCTTCTATCACATACTTCTTTGCCCAGTTATGAGCTGGTAATGTGTGAAAGGCATGCAACTTTGTCAATTCACAGTGTGTGATCAACTGATTGCAACTTGTTTGCATCAACAGTACCTTGCTCGCTGTCTGTTTTTCTGTGTTATATTATACTGGGTGATCTCAGGAGGATTGGGGTGCAGAGGTACAGTGAGGAACTGCTGGCCAGGAAAAGAAGTGGCGGCAGAGAGGGCGAGGAGGGATTGTAAATAGTTAAGGTATTGCTTCTGGCTCACGTATTTTAATAACAGCTAGCTGCCCTTGTTCCGTGTTTACTTCACTTTGCTTCAAAATTATTTAACTTGAAATATGATGTGGACAATTCTCTTTGGCCTCGGAGGTAGGCCTATGTGTTTAATATGTGTTTAAGCAGCTTATGCCAGTGTCTTTGGGATAAATAGTAGTAGTCATCAAAACCAGGTGACTACCTGGAGGATTATGGAGGATTGGAAAACATGACTGCACATGAAGTTGTTTTTTCAGCTTCACCTTGATGTGTTTTTCCCTGCCTGCTGCTCTTTGAGTGAAGTAATGGAAGCAGCCTCTAAAGGCACTGAACAATAAGGATCATAGAATGGTTTGGTTGGAAGGGACCGTTAAAGGTCACATAATCCAACTCCTCTGCAAAGAGCAGGAGCATCTTCAGTTTGCTCTGAGTCCCATCTAATCGACCTTGAATGTTTTCAGGAATGGGGTAGCTATCACCTCTCCAGGCAGCCTGTTACAGCATTCTATCCATCCCTAGGTGTGTCAGCCACACCATAGAGGGTGGTGCTGTTAATCCTGAACTGCACTTCCAGTGCATCCTGCCTCATGACATTTTTCCAAGTAGCAGTTGGGACTGACTGTGCAGATGAAACCCATAATGGTTGCTGTCTTCTGTAGTCATGCTACATCTTAAAATGTATGTTAAGATGAACAAGAAATTTTTCTCCTGAAATTGGAGGAACTAAGTGGATCTAAAACCATTCATGTGGGACTGCTAGTAACTAGCTGTTGTAGTGTTATCCCAGAGGATTGTAATCGGTGGCATAGGGTCCAGTTGGAGGCCTGTCACAGTGTCTCCCAAGATTGAGTAGTGGGCCCAGTTTTGTTTAACTTATGCATCAATAAGTTGAATGAAGGGGCAGAGGCCTGCTCAGCAATGTCACTGACAACACAAAGCTGGCAGGAGTGGCCAATACCCCAGAGGGCCGAGCAGCCCTTCAGAGGGACCTCAGCAGNCGGAGGGCAACAGGAAGATTTAGGGACTGGAGTGCCTCTCGTAGGAGGAAAAGCTGAGGGAGCTGGGCCTGTTCAGCCTCAAGGAGAGACAACTAAGAGGGAACTGCATCAATGTCTGTGAGTACCCTAAGGGAGGGTGCCAAGAGATGGGAGCCAGGTGGTGGTGCCAAGCAGTAGGATGAGAGGCAGTGGGCAGAAATCAATGCACAGCAAGTTCCACCTGAGTGAGAACTTCTTTACTGTGCAGGTGACTGCTCGCTGGAGCAGGCTGCGCAGGGAAGTTGTGGAGTCTCCCTCACAGATATTCTCAAGAACTGTCTGGATGCAGTCCTGTGCAACAGTGCTCTAGGATGAAGCAGAGCAGGGAGGTTAGAAAAGGTGACCCACTGTGGTCCTTCCAACCTCACCCTCTCTGTGATTAACTTCAGTTAATGTTTTAGCCTAACAGAATTAGTGAGAAATTGCTATCTCTGCCTTTCTGATTCTCACTTTTCTCAGGAGAAGCTTGTTGCTCAGGATTTAATCCTGAGAATAATTTTGATGCACTGGAGTGAGGTAGACCAAACACATGGTGTTGGGGCTAGCAAACATCCAGTTAAGCGAATAAAATGTGGGAGTGATGATATGAAGAAGCTCACTCTGTCTATCCAAGCAGCTGAATTCAGTCGTGAACAAGTACAAAAGAAGGTTGAGAAGCCTGAATAGAGACTGATATTGTAGTGACAGATAAAACCTCCAGTTGTGCACTACTCAGATGAAACTCTTGCATGTCCTTAGTTAATGCGTATTCTCTGACTAAACATTGAGGTTGTTCTGCTACAGAGGCTGCTCTCTAATATTTAGGGGAGATTTTCAATCTCATCCTTTCCAAGTAACATCACAAAGGAATTGTTTAAAAGGAATGCTTGATCACCCTCTTCTAGAGAAGCCCACAAGAATTTTTAAATTTAGTTTAAACCAGTGAGTTGTAATAACTTTACAACTTCGTTAAAAATAGCCTCTCCTCAAGGTCCACTTTTATAGCAAACCAGGATAATGCCATCAATGCATTAAAGAGAGTGACACTTGGAATGCTCTTGATGGCAAGCAGCTGGCAATCTCTGTGGCTCTTTAAAAGCACTTCATGACAGTTATGTGTAGTATACTTTCCTGGAACTGCTTTGCTGGTTTTTGATTAGGAAGTAGTTACAATTTACTGTACTGTACAGGTGTAGCCAGAGAACAGCCTTTTGCTCTCTAGTCAATATTTTCCTGCCTTTTAAAAAACTTTTATTAAGAAATTTGGTTAAGCTAAGAGTATTTACTCTTGAAACTTGAAGTACTGCTGCTGTGTAGCAGTAAAACATCATTGGAAATGATGTAAAAAACCCCAGACCTGTGTTTGTTTCCTTCCCTTCTTTCTCCATGTCACACATATTTGGGTACAAAATGAATTATGTTAACATGGGTAGTAGGTGACCCTGGGATTTTGCATATTACCCACTCTTATTTGTGAGAAGCAGGTAGCAGGTGTTCTTTGAAGTTGTTGAACTTGTATGTCATACTGTCCACTTTGGAGATGGGAGGATTTGGGTAGCTGTGTTTGCTGTGGGGCCTCATACCAATGAAAAAGCTATTGATCCTGTAGTTTTATAGTCCTCAGTTGAGTAGCAATAAGCTACTGTTGCTCATGTTAAGATACCAGTTGTCTTCATTTTTTCATCTATATCTTCTGCTGAATAAATGCAAGATGAATCAAGAAGTGGAATATGCAACTGTGGTGGTGTTCTCTCATGGACCTGATCTGCTGTGTGGAGTTCCCAGAAGCAGAGATGGCCTCTTGTGAATAGTTGTGGCTGGTTCTGCTATATATTCTTTCTCTTCACACATTTGCCAAGCCAACAAGACACTGGTAAGGCTGTGAAACCCAGAGCCAACTGGTTATGTTGCAGGACTGTTCATACTGTTGCTAATGCCTCCTTGTGCATAATGTATGTGACATTGCAAAATCATATTCTATGTAAAAAATAATAAGTCATTGAAAAATAATAAGTACATTGAATTAAGCAGAGTGTTTGATTTGTTCAATTTAAATTATTTGCTTCTTGGTATAGGTCTGTTAAATAGACGTATCTGTGTTTTGGGGTAGGTATTTGCTGAAAGTCAGGTTGTAGGTATTAAGCTAGAAGTAATTAGAAGATGTCTGATTCGAGTGGTATTGCTGGACTGTTGTCCAGTCTTTCTGTCCTTCAGCATTTTGCAGTAGTGTTCTAAAACTTCTTATTGTGGCGTCCAGCAGGATGGAGGGTGGTGGATTGAACAAAACCACATCCAACAGGCAAATAAAGTCAGAGGTGCTTGGTAGCTGCAGCAGGGGTGAGGTGGTTGTAACAGAAGAGCACAGGTGTACCCAGTCTAACAGGTACTCCAAGCAAGAAAGGATTAAGCAGATAGGCGTGGTGGTGGTGGATTGTTCAGTATAACACAGATGTAAAAGAGTGCTTTCATAATTCTGATGAAGAATTACATAGGCAAGATCTGATGTGTGCAGGGGAAAATCCTAGAAAGTCAGAACAGTGATGATGAACTCGCACAATGGATCATGCAACAGTTGCTGTTTGAGGCAATTTTCTTCTGCTTCAGTTCATTCCTATGTGTGTTTTTGCCCTTCTTTTTATAGCTTGCATACAGCTGTTCTTTAGCATTGAAGTATTCAGTTCTGAAGCCTCTGTAAAGGCATGTCACATCCTGTCTGTCTCTGGTTGATAAAGAAGCTGTCACAAACAGCCTTGAGGAGGTAGACTGCAGTAGAAATGTCAGAACAGAACTGGGGAGCTATACCAATTCAATATGCAAGGAGATGCATCTTTATAGAAAATCTTGAAGCATAAAGCTTTATTTTCCGAACTTCCTTGCTAAGTCTGGTAATTCATCATTTTCATTGACTTCCTTAGAAGGTGAACATGGTGTTGGCAGGACTCTTTTGAAAGAAATGTTGTCTTGACACAGGTCTTGCATTTTCTTACCTCCTTATGCTGGTAACAGTGGCAAATCTGTAAGCTTGGGGGAAAAGGGAGACTTTTTAGGAAAAAATGGGTTATTCTCCTAAGCATGAATGAAATGCTTTATGTACTCTTGAGAACACTGTTGTTCTGGTCCACGTTCTAGAATGTATTTTCTCTAGTAAACTGGAGAATGGAATTGCATATCAAGTGAAAAACTGTGCAAAGAGTTGTAATAATGAGTTCATAAAAAGCAGTATTGAGCTGATTTTAAAAGTTTAATGCTGGTTTGCCAGGTAATTTTTCTGCAGTCATGTGTTTATTAATTCTTTCTCCATTTATGCTGGTTAATGGTGTAACACAAGTGTATCCTTTGTTTTATTCTTGGTGCTTTCTCTAAGGGTCATTTTTAAAAAGTATCAAGTCCATCTGCAGGATGTACAAATGATATGTCATTTTTTTTATCTCAACACTCATGTGGATTATATCACAATGCTAGTTGGAAACTTAACTAAAAATAAAAAACACTAGACCAAAGACATAGTAAAAGCACCTTGGTTGTAGAAATAAGGTCTTGGTTATTACTTAAGGCTGTCTACTGCTTTTTCTCATTGCCTTGTCTTGCCTGTTAAGCAGTATTGCTCTTGACAAAATTGTAGAAGGTAAAAGTTGATGAGTAGGTGTACCATAATGTATTCCAGTACCTGCATGTGCTCTTGAATGTTAATGAAATATAGTCTAAATGAACACTATTTGTCATTACAGGTGGAATGATAGGATGGCATGGAGACCTCTCAGTAGATCCTTCTCTAGCTGTAGGAAAACAGAAAGATGCAGATGCGATGTATTCTTCTGTGTTCAGAGCTGTTTTCATTGATTGGAGTTCATGCTAGTGGTTAATAGTCCTCTACTGCATGCTTCAGCTTTTTTAATATATTAAAAACTATTAAAGGTACTTAAGTTACATTAATGACTGAAATGATTCAGATTGGCAGGCACCTCAGGGGATATTCTAGTTCAATCCTTAGTTTAAACCAGGGTCAACGTAGGGCAGGTTGCCCCAGTCAATGTCCAGTTGGGTTTTGGATGTCTCCTGCTCTGCCCATAGAGTCTGGATTCTCTGTGGGTGTTGTTCTGTGCTTGTCAGTGTTTGTTGTGAGAATAAGTTCTCATATGTTTTAAACATATGTTGTCCTGACACTGGATACCTCTCAAAAGAGTGTCTCAACCTTCTTTACTCCCCTTCATCTGGTATTTATACTGGTCTTACCAGTAAAGATCAAGGCTAAAGATAGACAACTCGGTTTCTTCCATGTCTATTATCACCAGATTCTCTGCCCCACTCAGCAGAAGGCCCGTACTTTTTGTAGTCTTTCTTCTGCCTTGCTTTTTCCAGACAGCTTTCCTAAGCTGACATAAGTCTCTAGCCATGCTGATAAGTTGTATTAACTTCAGCAATTTTAAAGTAGGTGTTGTGTAATCAGCCAGCTTGCTAGCAATTTAAAAAAAATGCACAGAATGATTTTTTCTCCCTGTATATTAAAATATAGGTGCTTGATTTTTAAGATTTTATGTGACTGGCTGGTTTTAGTTCTGTTTTTCACACTGGTAACAAGAAGAGCTATGAAGCAAAGAGCTACAAAATAAATTTCTGTGATGTACTGAAAACTTAAAATGCTTTTCATCTTGTCTAAGAGCAGTTAATATCCTTGTGTTTAAAGATGCGACTTGGGCAGTAGTTTAAAATTATGTTATGCCATGAGTATTTAATCTTTTTGTTTCTTCTGAAGGATGTTAGGCTACAGTTGGAGACTTAATGTGGTATAGAGTGTATGGTTAGGTATTCTTTTTTTAAATTTGTGGTTTATTTTTAATCCACTTTCCATATTGTGAGTTGTTTGACAAGGATGCGATACTTGCTAGAGATCTGGTTTTGGAAAAAGCCTTGGATGTGCAGTACTAGCTAAGTTCTTGTTTCAAGGACTTGCCTAAAAAAGTGTCCCACAGGAGGTCTACATAAAGTTCTTTTTGACTGTGTCATAAAGCAAATACCCATCAAATAAGTCTAGAGTTTGATTTTAATATCAAATCTTGAGTGGAAAAACCTTGTGCTACCTAAACAGTTGTTTAGATAGAGGAAAAAAGTAACTTGTGTGTTTCAGAGGTGGAGTAAAGTTCATTATTTGTCATCAGCAGCATACTCTAATAAAATGGTGAAGACTGAAGAGAATTGATGGCTGAGTAAATTTGTACTAGGCTTGTTGTCTTTGATACAGTAGAAGCTATTGCTAAATCCCAGGGTACACTTTTGCCACAGCTGTCTCCTCATCATTTTTGCAGCCTTTGACTGAAAATGTTTTGGGGGTAAGAGGTCTTCTATCTGCTTGTTGGAGGAGCTCATTTCCACTGTGTTCAGGCTTTACTGCTGACATAACCCTCAGAGTTCTAATCTGTGTGCAAGACTGCTCTAATTGTAGTGGAACCTGAAATTACACTAGGTGGTTCTTAGTTAGAAAGATGGCTGTTTCTCTTCATAAGTTTTTGTTTTAGTTAAGAGCTTGATGGAAGAAATCTTGATTTTTAATATTCTTTGAAATTTTGTCTGCATGCTGGCATTTACCTTTTCTGTTTTGTAGTGTTTGCTCTTTTTGCTTGTGTTTGACATGGAGGATGCTACATTATGGCTTTCTGTCTGTGAACGGATGTACCAGTAAAAATTACAGATAATGCTGAAGGCACAAGTAATTTTCTTGCTACAGAAATAGCTAGGTATCTTTTCTGAGCCAGTGCTCTAGTATCACTCCTCTATTTTTGACAAACTCAAGCATTTTATCATCTTAAATTAAATGAATTCTAAATAAAGGATAAAAATACTACCGATGAGACTAGAAATAAACTTCCACAAGGCTTTGAGCTCAGCAAGAAGGTTTTGTAGTACTTGTCAAAGTCACCCCTGTAAAAATCATAGAACGGTTTGAGTTGGAGAGTATCTTAAAATGTTGATCTAACCTCCCTGCCATGGACAGGGATATTTTCCACTATACCTGGTTGCTCAGGGCTTCCTCTAGCCTGACCTTGAACACTTCCAGGGATGGGGCAACTTGTTTCAATGCCTTGCCACCCTCACAGTAATGATTTTCTTCCTAATATCTAATCTAAACCTACTCTCCCATTATAAGCCATTTCCCCTTGTCTCACCACTACTAGCCCTTATAAACAGTCCCTTTCCATCTCTCTAGTAGGCTCCCTCTAGGTACTGGAAATCTGCAGTTAGGTTACCCTGAAGCCTTCTCTTCTCCAGACTGAGCAGTCCCAGTTGTCTTAGTCTTTCTTTGTAGGAGAGGCCCTCCGTCCCTCTGACAAACTGTGACCCTCCTCTGGGCTCACTCGTAACAGGTCCCTGTCCTTCCTGTGCTGGGACCCCAGGGTTGGATGCAGTGTTCCAGGTGGGCTCTCACCAGAGCAGAGCAGAGGGGCAGAATCCCCTCCTCCCCTCCCCTGCTGCCCACACTGCTTTGGATGCAGCCCAGGACACGTTTGGCTCTCTGGGCTGGGAGTGCTCATGGCTGGGTCATGTCCAGCCTCTCACCCTCCCAGTCCTTCTCACAGGGCTGCTCTCCCATCTGTTCATCCCCAGCCTGTGCTGATACCTGGGCTTGCTGTGACCCACATGAAGCACCATGTGCTTGTTCTTGTGCTTTGGTCTGGTTAAACCTCAAGAGATTCCCATTTTTTTTGAGCTTGTCCAGGTCCCTTTGAATGGCATCACTCTATTTTTACAAGTCTAGCCTTAGGGAGCTGAGGGAAAGAAAATGGTACAGCATACCAAAGGCATGGTGATTAAGAAGTATCTTTGTATCTCTGGGAAGACTTCATAGAAAGTACCATAGATTCTGGGCTGTTACTGTGTGAGAGTGTGCTGGTTTTGTCTGGGGTAGAGTTAATTTTCTTCACAGTGGCTGGTATGGGGCTCTGTTTTGGATTTGTGCTGAACACAGGGTTGGTAATACCAAGATGGTTTTGTTATTGCTGAGCAGGGTTTACAGAGAGCCAAGGCCTTTTTTGTTCATACTGCTGCTCTGATGAAGAAGTTGGGGGTGCGTGGGAGCTTAGGGAGAGACACCACCAGGACAGGTGACCCAAGCTGACCAAAGGGATATTCCAGACCATAAGGCGTTCTGCTCAGTACATGAAGAAGGGTGAAGAAGGGGAGGATGTTTGCAGTTACAGCTTTTGTCTTCAAAAGTAACCATTACATGGGATGGTGCTCGGCTGTCCTGGAGATGGCCAGCTTAGCTTTCATGACGCAGATAGGAACTCCTGTGCTTTGACAGGTTTTGATTGAAATAGGTTTTTTTTAAGTACCAGAAACAGCAAATGTCTGGTATCTCTTTCCGTAGTAGAAGGTGGTGATGAAAAGATAGAAGACAGGTTGAACCTGTGTTAGGATAGTATTTCAGAGTAAGTCTACTAGACTTACAGCTTCAGGAAAAAAAAGGTCCAGTGAGCACATCCAAACTTTCATGACTCTTTCTCTGAAGTCTTAAGCTCAGAGGAGAACTGGCCATCTGTTTTAGGCTGTTTATAACTGTCAGTGTTTAAATAACTTCATTGTGTGCCAAAATTTTGAGTCTTGTGTACCAGTTGAGCTGAGCAGATGCAAAGAGTAGAAAACAGAATCAAAAGCACTTTGGCAATCTGTACGAAAATGAAGTGTTTACGAGCTAAAGAAAAGTTACTGTTTGGTGCCTCGTGCCCATTAACACTTGCTATAAGTTTGAATCATTCATTATGTGAGATTTCCTGCTTCTGAGACAGTGTTACCCCTGTATGACAGAGCGTGCTGAGGAGGAAGATAAGGGTTTAACTCAGTGAGGCAATGGATTGAAGGAAATTCAGTATAAACAAACTTGACTGCCAGTGGAATACTGGATGCACGAAATAGACTCTAAAAACTGATTTAGTAAAGGGATTGGATAGGGTAGTTATTTGGGAAAAGTGAAGTTGGTGTACCATGTTGACATAGGCTGGCACGATTTTTTTTTTTTTTTTGGCTAAGTTTCTTTTCAGACACCAGGTAGTAGGTTGTACAGCATGCTGGGTATCTGGTGTGTCAGATTTGGTGTTGAATGCATACAATTGCTGTGAAGAAGCGGATAATATTAAAACAAATTATTTTCAAAGCTGGAATGAATAAAGGTCTGGACCTGCTTATTTTTGAACTCCGGTTGTTTCTGTATGAAAGCAACTGTTCTTAAAAGAGATTTTTTTTTTCTTCACAGAAAATAAAAAGAGGAGCTTTTAGAAGTCTCTTATGTGATAATTTGTCTGGTTAGAATTGGATGAGATTGTTGGTACTTGTATATGAAAGATTAAAGGAAACCTATTTGAAGAAACAGCTTGTCTGTTGCAGCTTTTTTCGTGCCAGAGGTTTAATGGAGCAGTGCCAGGAAGCAAATGGTTTGCCATAGATTTGAGATATAAAACTGATGATGTTGGTAATTATCATTAATTTTTGATGCCTTTAGATGGTTACTGGTTACCACTCTCAAATTTGAGATTTCTCATACATGTGTGTACACTATACAGTTGGACTTCTGAAACCTGAGGTGTAAAAAGATTTGCCTTTTTGTTTTGTTAACAGTTTCAGGTGGGATGTCAGGGATTATTAGTATGAAAAGACAAAAGGGAACTGCAAGGCTGATGTGTGTTTCACCTGAAAGTGTCCTGGGTAGTTAACCCATAGTTATGGGGGGTTTTATCTTCCTGATTTGTATCTTTGGAGCATGTGTGCTGCTCATAACGATTCAAGGGTGTAATTATCAAGCTCTGACACTTAATACAGTGCCCTAGGCACAGTGGAGATCTTGTGTGGCAGAGTGAAAGAAGAGCTTTTACAGCACTCAGACTGAGGAGAAATGAGATTGTTGGATAAATGTGTTAGTAAAGTCAAACATAACATTTTGGGTATCTTGGATTTTGCAGTACTAACAGCTGAAATCTGATACGTCTATATTCTGCCCATCTTTCAGAGAAGGGTCCCTTGCAAGTAGGTCATGGGGACTGCTGTTCAGTTATTCTGGATTATGTCAAACCACTGAAATGGCTAATATTCTATCTGTCCTGACAGGGAGGTAATTCAGATGTTTTTCACCCATAGTGGAAAGTTAGAAAACTACTTCTCACTTAAAACTAGCAATAGTCTCCTTGAGTTACTAATTCTTCAAAAGCTGAGCAAAGTACTCTGATCGTGAAGTGGTTGGAGAGTGATAGTGGAGGGTTGAGTATGTTGCATTGCATTCTTAAAATGATGTAAATGTTAGTGAAGTGCTAAGGTAGCAGCGAATGGTATCTTATGGAATCTCAGAACAGTTAGTTTTGGTAGAGACCTCTGAAGATCATCGAGTCCTGAGCCCCTGCCAAGTCAGGGTCACCTAGAGCAGGTTGCTCAGGAACATATTCAGGTGGGTTTGGAATGTCTCCAGACAGGGAGATCCCATGACTTGCCTGATCAGCTTGTTCCAGTGCTCTCACAGAAAAACTGTGGTGTGTAGTCAGGGTTTTCAGAGCAGGTAAGTGCTCAAGTATAGGTGATTTGACTGACCACTCAGTAGCACTAACAATGTTGGAATGTCTACTGTATGTCTGTAAGCCATTTCCTCAAAACTGCTGAGACACATCCAGTTCAAGCAGTCTGTAAGAGTTGATAACTGATAGCTTTTCTGAAAAATGTAAAGAAAGCTTTCAAATATGCAAGGTCTGGAAGTCAATATTGTGTGCAATAGAGGGGCTACCAGCATCCCTGAGCTGGTAGCCCCTTCATCACCTGATGAAGATTTTTTTTTATTTCTTCTTGTTACCACTTAGGTCGTATTCATGTGGTTTAACACTTTATGTCAATTTTGGCTTGGGGTGTCCTCCTCCTCCGCTTGATGATTCCTGTAAATATTTATAATAAAGGGCTTGGTTCTTGAGGCTTCAGTTCCTTTTTATTTTTAAGCTTTCAGGAGCACCTGTTTTTTGCTAAAAAAACTTGACTACTATTCTTTCTGGTTTGTAGTCTTATGCAGTATCGATGTTTTGGGGACACAGCTTCACAGGGTGAAGGAGTTTGTTTCATGGAGGTGGTAGTAAAAGTGTTTACCTCCATGATGGACTTCCAGGATCCCATGATTATGTGCTGTTCAATCATTGAATCACAAACACTTGGCTGAAAACCAGAAGGAACAAGCAGTCCCAGAAGCAGATTGCTCCCTGAGGTGAACAGAATCTGCTAGGTCAGCTTACACTGGTGCAGTTTATTCTGGGTCAGGTAATCCAGTTGTGATAGGCTTGCAAAACAATCGATGCCACTTTTCTCCAGTTGCATTTTAAGTGCACTCTCTCTGCCAGCTGAATTACTTCTACCATTTACTGCTTTCTTAGTTCTGTTGAAAGATTCCTGCTGCTTCTTTTCTGTGCCCTGTCTCCATAAATGCAGAAATTCACCTTAAGAGTTATACCTCTCCTTAGTGCCTCAGAAGAGCCTTGCTTATAATGTTACTCTGTATAGTTAATCCACTTACTGTAGTGGATTCTGTAGAGAAATACAGCAATCTGTATTTTGCAAATAGGATGCAAAATAGGATGTAAGAGCCTGGTGTGACACTTGTAAGACTGCACCACTTGCTGTTTTTTAAAACACTGGAAATAAGAAGAGGTTTTGTGCATTTTTTTTCTCCTCTGCCATTTTATATTAGTTTTTGAGTTATTATTCAAGGGCTGTTTCTCACCTGACACTTTCATTGGTTTTGGGAACCTCTGGGAGGTGGTGGGGGGAGAAATCCTTGGTACCTGTGTTCTAAATCCGCTATGAGAAAGGGCTTCACTGAGCAGTTGTGTATTTTTTTAACTTCTCAATGAATTAAGGGGTTTTGGTACTATGTGAAAAATTAAACGGGGAGAGAAATACAAGAGAGATTCTGGGGGAAACATTCTTTCTAATTTTTGCCTATAGTGCTTGAGCATACTACGATATTTCTAAAATCCCTGTTAGTCTCTTCATCTGGAGCACTGTTGAAAGGCACTGCTGCTGTGTGTTAGAACTTGGTGTGTGGTTAATTTACCTCTTTTTCTTAAGGTTTACCTGCCTTCCTTCTGAAGGATTTATTTAAGAATGTTGACTTAATTGCACATTTTCTTTGATAAGTGAAGTAGAAAGCTCAACACTCTATGTACTGTTGCACAAACAAACAAAAAAAAAAAAGTAATTTATTGCTTAACTTCCTGGAACAAAATCTTTCAATCATTGTTTCCCCAGTGGATTTGTGAATCTTTATGTGTTCTACATACTTCTGTGAAACAGGAGTGCAGCTGTTGAGTAAATGGGTGAAGTTTCTTGTTTTCAGTGTGTCACTTTTCTGTTACCAGAATTGGAAGGGTGACCTTTAATCTTACTGGTTTTTTTTCTTAGACAGTTCTTTTTGAAGCACCTGGCATGAATCCATCTTTGTCAAAACTGAAAATGTTGAGTAGCTTTTTGCACCACATCTCTCACTTCCCTCTCTCCTTTCTCAGATCAGAGGAAGAACACGAAGCAAATGCATTTATCTTAATCTTTAATACTTCATTTTACTCACTATGCTTTTTGATTTATTCATTTTAAATACTGTCCTGTTTGAGACTGGAAAACTTGCACATGGAAAAGCACACATGAAATTTTGGAGAAGGTCTTAAAAAATGAACTTAAACATAGTAGTACATCAAAGGTCAAATTCCCAGACAATAGTTTAGAGAATTAAACTTGATTTTAGTAATCTGTCACTGTGACTTCCTGTGCACTGTACATATTTGCTCATTTTAAATAAAACTTTGACATAGTTCTGTGCGGGAATTCCTAAATTATTTTTGTGTATGTAGAGGTAATGTGCGGGTCTGTTCTTAACTGATATTTAACTGACTTGCATCAAAACCTGAAGTTTTTAGATCACCCATAGTCACTAGTTGTAAAGATGAGCTTGAAAACCTTGCTGGCAGCTCAGGGTGTTCACCTGTCTTTTGTGTGGCAGGTTGCAAACTCCTATGTCAAAGCTTGTGTATGAGTTATCATCACAAGAGCTCTGTAACTCTTGTTCAATGTTTAAGTCAGGTGAGTACTTCAAGGATCAATGAATGCAGACATTCTCTGCCAGCAGCCAACTGTTTGAACATGTCTGGTAGCATACCCTTCCTGATACCCTCTTGATAATACATCCAAGAGATTACAAAGGAGGGGGGAAGTGGTGTTGTCTGTTGGTTTTGCATGCTTTGCTACAGTACAGAGATCATTCGGTAGCCGACACTGAGCACAGCCAGCTGAACGATGCTGGAAGCTTGGAGGGTGTTTGGCCACTGAGCTCTGCCGCTGCAGTAATAAGCTTTTCTTTGTGGTTCATTAGATGCAGCTGCAGTGAATTAGAACCAGGTTAAGTAAGCTCAGCTGATCTGCTTTGAATGCTCTAGGTATGTTTGTCAAAAGTTACAGGCTTACTTTTTTTTCAGGCCTTTGCTGGAAAGAATGGGTAGTTATGGAAGCTAAACAAACTTTGAAGGGGACACAGTTTTTGAGTTTGAGCTATGTTACTTCTGAAAATTATCCCAAATTGCTTTTTCTTTATGCAAGAGATAAAAATCAGCTGAGGAACTGGTAGTTTGTAGACAGCCATGTGATTTTTATAACCTCTGATACTTAACAGTCTAAAAATAGTTGCCATATGGGATGTCTTTATTGTGAGGACAGCCTCTGCTAGTTGAGAACCTTTCTGTGTTTAAGCACTCTCTGTGCCTAAACATTTTTAGCTATTTCTTATCTAAGTGAAGTTGTCATATGGCTTTAAGTGAGAGCTGCTGTCGTTGTCCAATGTTGAAGAAAAGGGAGTTATTTTCTCTGAATTTAATGGGGACGGTTACAGCAGCATTCTGTATTCTTCTCTCTACTGGGAGTATTTTAGATCTCTGTTAAAAATGAACTGAATAAATAAATCGATATTACACCAGTGAAAAATGCAGCAAACTAAGACTAATGGCAGGCTGTATTTGTTTCAAGCTTTTCTGTTGCAGTAGTTTAACCTTCAAGCAACCTGCTGAGATTTTGTAGGTTCAGTGGAGGTTATTGGGAGTTGTGCCTGCCAAACTCTCCTTCAGTAGTTCTTCGTTCTCCTGTTGGGAGTTTAGACATAGCTGAGAGAAGTAACAGAATGTCTGATACTTGCTTATGTTGAGTCTGTTTTTCAGTAAGCTATATACAAATAGAGCAGTTGCGTGTCCTTTCAAGATGTGCGGTAAAGAAAGCAGAATCTAAATTTGTACACGCTTCTGTGGCAAAGGTTATGATTAGTATACATAGTCTCTGGTATTTTTCTGGTTTGAGTTTGTATTAAGCTTGGGAGACAAGTTACCAATAGTCTGTTTTTTGCAAATAGGAAATAATTACTGTATAAAAGCTCTTTTCATAGTCAGTCAAGCGATGCTTCATGGCAGATCCTCAGTGTCAGCATGCTGCTCTTTTTTACTTGTATGGTATCCCAGTGTTACCTTCCCTTTGTCCTTCTCTCTTCAGTGTCACGGACATTAGATAAAGTGACATCAGACCTCATGACTTTGAGTTTCACTTTTTCAACCTTTCCATGCACAGATGTCTTAGAAGTCTTTTCAGCCTCTGGCTCCAGAGCTTTGGTATGGTTAAATGAACTTTGCCAGTCACAAGATTAAAACTGTATTCTTTTAATATTTTTGTCTACAAATTCTTAGAATCATTAAGGTTGGAAAAGACCTCCAAGGTTATTGAGTCCAGCCTTAGACCAGACCTGGCCATGTCAACTAAACACTAAGTGCCATGTCCAGTCATTTCTTGAGCGCTTGTAGTGATTGTGAACTCCACCACCTCCCTGGGCAGCCCATTCCAATGTCAACCCCTTCAGTGAAGAAATTGCTCCTCATGTCCAACCTGAACCTTCTTCTGGCCCAGCTTGAGGCTCTTTTCTCTTCTTGCTGGTTCCTTGTGAGAAGAGACTGACCCCCATCTGGCTACAGTCTCTTTCCGGGCAGCTGTGGGGAGTGGTAAGGTCTCCCCTGAGCCTCCTTTTCTCCAGACTAAACCAGAACTCTTTCAGCCGCTCCTCACAGAACTTAGTCTCCAGACCCTTCACCAGTTCCTTTGCCCTTCTCTGGACTTACTGCAGCATCTCTATGTTTTTCTTGAAGTGAGGGGCCCAGAAGTGGACACAGGACTCAAGGTTCCATACTATGTCTGATACAGACCAAGACGCCATTGGCCTTCTTGGCTACCTACCTGTGCACATGTTGGGTCATGTTCAGCTGGATTCCAGCCAGCAGCCCCAGGTCCTTTTATGCTATGCCACTTTCCAGGCAATCTTCCTCAGCCTGTGGCACTGCGTGGGGTTGTTGTGATCCAAGGCAGGACCTGGCAGTTGGCTGCATTGCGTACCACTGGCCTTGGCCTATGGATCCAGCCTGTCCTTGTCCCTCTGCAAAGCCTTACTTCCTCCAGCAGATCAACACTCCCACCCATGTGGTGTCATTTGAGAACTTAACTGAGGGTGCACTTGTTCCACTCATCCAGATCATGGATAAAGATATTAAACAGGCCTGGACCCAGTACCTGAGCCATGGGGAAGGAACCCCAGTGGTAACTCTTGTCAGCTGGATTGCAGCACCATTCATCACCACTCTCCGGGCCCAGCCATCCAGGAAGTTCTTAACCCAGCGAAGAGTGCACCTGTCTAAGCTATGGGCTGAAACTTCTTCAGGAGAAATTGAAATCATTTACTGCAGATGCAGCTGCAGTTAGCCTTAGGCAACTAGTCCTGGTGTGCTCTATCTTCATAGAGTAAAAGAGCTGTAGTTCACCAAAGTCTGAGCATCTTTCATCTGAGGAAGAGTTTTGTAGAACTGACTTGCAGGTAACATGTGACTGTGCATGTTGTACAGTATTTATGCAGTGAGAGAAGCTTGAATTCCTTTTTTTTCTTTATTGATGCTTCTAGGAACTTACTCTTCTAGTATTTTGCCCAAAATCAAAGCAAAGAATAAACTTTCGAAGGTTAAAAGTTGAACTGAAAGGTACACTTAATAAAGAATGATATAAAATGTCTGCAGAGTGAATTAAGGAGATAAAAATCTTGTTCAATGTGTTGGTTTAGAAACAACCTGATAATCATGCCTTCTTTAATATTATATCTGTATAGTGGGACAATGAAATACAGTTTTGATCTTTGAGGCAGAGATACAGGAGTTGTTAATACCAGGGCTGCTGGACTTAGAGGTGCTGGTCTTCGTTCAGGAAATCGGTGGAAGGTAGGTGCCTGCAGCATGAAGAAGGAAAAGTCCTGGCTTTATGGCTGTGAGACAATATAGCACTTCATAGGAACTAACTCCTTTCAAATTTTGCTTATCCTGACTGCAACTTCATTTCCAGAAGTGGATGATTCTTATGCCTGTGTTTTTATGTTCTTAGTTACACTGTTCTCCTAAATATGTGCATCTAAATTGGGGGCAGAAAAACTTAAACTAAGTCTCTCCAACTGAATAGTGGGAACTAAATACTTTTCTTCCTGATAAGCTTTGTTTTAGAGTTAGAATGTGCTGACATTGAATGACACAGACCTTTTCAAACTCATTTGCATCTATTATAATTTGAAGAATGAGTTCCAGGGTAATCTGGATGGTACTGTTTTGACAGTGGCATCTCAGGAAGTTCAACTCCAACAAACAAAACCAAACTACATAAATAGTGTAACTTCCATCTTTTTGACTGCTTTAGATTCCTGTGTATATTCAGTGGGAATATATGAGGTAGGACAGTGAGTGCCTCTATCTGATATCAGCAAGGTTTTTTATACTGACTATAGCACTCTGTTCAGATTCCGCCAAAGCACTGATGCCTTTTGACTTCTTGTCAGGATGTCTCCAGGGCTTGCTTTTGATGTTTGGGTTTTTTCTCACTGTAGTAAAACACATTCTTGACTTTCCTTGTAAAGTATAGATATAAGTACTCTGTAGTTAGGTGATGCAGTAAACCACTGTCATCTTTTCTCCAAGATAAAGTGCCAGGAGGGAAAGATGCATACTGTTTCTGAAACAGTCATCATTAACTTACTGATTCCTTTGTTTCACTAAACATTCAGTTCTCTGCCCAAGCATAATGTTCAGCCCATGAAAATGAACCTTCCACTGTTTTAGAAGTCAGCTTCATTATGAAACAAAGGCTGAAGTGTCCAAACTTGGTTTCTTCTCTCTCCATGTTAGAGTATATGTTGCTGGATAAAATCCATACAGTTTATTTTGAGGTATTCTTCAAGACTGGAGAAGTCAGCCTTTGTGTGCCACGACAAATAGCATGATTTGACAGGTCTCCTTCAAAGACTGCTAGAGATAAACTAGGACTTAACTTTCTAATCTCAAGCTTGTGTTCTGGGTGAAAGCAGAAGCCCTTCTGTGGTGCCTCAGAGTTGGTGCATTTCTGTAGTGAAATGGTAGCAAGAACATGCAGGTTAGCAATCATATTGTAAATCAGGTAGCATCAGCACCATATTTTTCACCTATTGATGTTCTCAAAGTAATGTTACTGTTGTGCATGTCCCTTTCCAAGCTCTTTCTTTGCACTGTGGTGTGTGTTATAGGGAGATTTTTGGTGCATAGGTGACCTTCTGGAACTTGACATGCATTGATAAAAGACAGAAAATTTTACATTATTCAGAGCTGTGTGCTGTTGATCTGACTTTGTTTATGCTGTCATGTTATCTTATAAGACTTCTTATATCTCTCTTGCAAACAGTTCTATTGATTTTCCTTTGATATTGAAACTTGAAGATGTACGCAGGAATAAATAAATTGGCAGATACAATTTCAAGTATTTGGGAGCTCTTTTACAGTGGTGTACTTCTGTGGCTGTGTTTCTCTTGCTATTGAATTAGGCATATAATTAGTTTTGTGGTGAAGTGGGGTGCTAGTTCAGTTTTTTGATGCAGTGATAAATATCTAAGTGAAGTCAGCTTTTCGAAACTAATTTGAAAGAAAATTGCCTAATCTAGAATTTGTTGTTACAAAATTTAGATTTCAGTAATATGTATATACAATGTTAAGACACAGATAATAGAAATGTCAACTGCACAAATATATCAAGTTGTAGTTTTAATAGGTTTGGATAGCATATATGAAAGAATAAAGCACGAGAGTCAAATTAAAATATGTGGGTTAGCCCATGTAAGGAGCAAAGGTATATTAAGGCAATTTAGTGATACATAGTTGAATTATACTTGGACTATTGGGGAAAACTAGGAGTCGGAGACAACTTGAATACGACTTCCCACAAAGAAAAGGTTAGAAGAAAGAGCTAGAGCATGTGGAATCCAAGTGGCCCCAGAAACTTCGTATTTATGAACAGAATAATAGGAAATCTGATTAGGAGTATTAATGATGTTGTATTAAATTATTGAAAGTTTTAATGAGGGGTTCTGACATCTTGGCTTCTGTATTTTTCTGTTCTTGAATTCCTGTTTGTGCGAGAATTCCCATTACCCAGAGGTCAGAAGCCTTAAGACCTGGGCAAGATTTCTGTGGTGACTGAAAGCACGAGCAAGATTATTTGAAACTAGAAAATCTTTTAAATATTCATTGCTGTGCATTTTTAGTTGGATTATAGAAATAAAGATTTCTGCATGCAAGTCAGCACAGCATATGGATCTGTCATGTTATATCTGTGTTGCATTATTCATTATTCATGGTATATCAGGATTAAGTAATAAAAGTTATCTTCATCTGCTGTGGGAAGCCTTTGTATTGCTTTCATGGAACCACAGTGACTTCCTACTCCAGGTGGGGCAGGAAAGGAGAAATCATAGTTCCTGTTAAGCTTGCTTTTTTACTCAAAGATGTGATTACTGAGACCACTAAGAATGCTTCTTGGAGACTGAAAAGTCAGTCTTTGACCATAGCAGATTTTGAGAGTAAACTCAAACATGGTGTTGGCCATGTTTTTTTCATATTAGTTCACTACGAGTTGTTAATAAGAATGGCTTGTTGATGTCTTCACTCTTTCTTGTTGATTTGAAGTCCTTTTTAGAGAAGTGATAAAATAGAAGCCTTGTAACTGTAGGTGAAATCTCATCTGCTCTTGATGGAAGAGGGCAGAATATGCTGACTGGAAGTGTTACAGTTTGAATAGTGTTTCCTTCTGTTCTTCCAAACCTTCATACCCAGCAGTGAAAAAAAACCAGCTCAAGTCAGTTGTTGCCACAAGCCCCTGATTTTTGCCTTACATGCTACTTTGCAGCCCTCTGCGAAAGAGTGAAAGCAAGTATTTAGTATTTGAATACTACTTCACATCTAAGATGTGGTCCTAGGCCATTTCAGCAATTTTGGGTATCATGTCCAAGGCTGTTCAGGTAGCTTGTTTGCTGTCATATCTGCTGGAGTGCAAAGTACTTGGCAAGCCCCAGTACCTCTTACCCGATTTGGTTAGTTGAGCTGTTGTCCTAGTGAAGAACTCTTCTTCCTTAGAAGGTTTCTTCAATGGAAGGATTAATGTTTCCTGTGCAAAAATGACTTGATTCATTGTGTAGTCAATGGTGCACTCAGTTTGGTTTGAATACCTTTTCGTGTTGAACATAAGCTTTGCTTGTCATGAGTTTTGGAGCTGAAAGAAGGATGCTATGACACGTCAGTCTGTCAGGCCACTGGTGGTCTGGGCTAATGGAGACATCTGAGTGTGTAGGCATTGTGTTGCTGTCTAGCCTGATACCACTTTGAAAGTACTTGTAAAGAAGTATATAGAGGAAGGGTGAGGCATGGAGATGATTGGTTTCTGACTTCCAGCTGCTTGCATTTTTTCCCCACTTTGGTGTTGAGAATGTAATTTTTTCTGCTAACTAGCAGTATGAGGGCTTAAGGGGTAGGGATATTAAGTCATGCAACTTTTCCCTTGTCTAATCTGCATGTAAGCTAAAAGTTCCCTGTGAGAGAAGAAAATCTCTCCTGAAGGGAGGAAACTGAGGGGATTCATCCTGCAGTTTGGAGGGTAGGGCTGTGATGGAGACACCAAGATCATGCCCTGTGCATCTGCTGAGGTGCACCTCTGGTGAACTCTCTGTGATGCTAGTGGGTTTTGGGCCTAACCATCTCTTCGGTTTACCAGTGAGCTTTGAGCAAGGGGTACTGCCAGGAAAAGCCAGCACAAGAGAACTGTTCCTCTACATGTGTCTTCCTTACCCTGGAAGATGAATCCCTCTGTTGCAGTGAAGAAAGTTAAGTGCAGGAGGGGCAACACCATGTAGATGTGTTGTCTTTCAGGAAGAGGAATGGGAGAGTAAATGGAGTAAGTGTGTGGCCTTGAAGTTGACACATGCTTTCTTGATTAGGAAGAGCATATTTTTCTAACTTGTGTTTTTTGTTTTGTGTGTCTCTTCAGTCAGACTAACTTGGTTTCCTTCCTGTTCCTGTCTGTTCGTAAAACATCAGGTTTTGAAATTGTCAGTGGGGAAGAAGGATATAACTGCAGTATGAAAGGGGGAAAGGTTTTACAGGGCCCAACTGGAATACTAAGGTAAATGCTGAAAAATTGAAGTAGGCATCCTAGCCAGTTCAAGTGGATGTTGACTTTGAAACCCTTCAACCTATCAAGTTGCTATATTTGAAGAGTCATCAAGTTGTCTCCTTTCACCCCATTGAATCTTCTGTTTTGTTGTGTTAGTAGCTCAAGAGGACTGCAGATATATAAGGCTGAAGGGAAATGTCTACAATAAGATGCAGTTACCTCTTGAGGAATACATATTCATTTTGACAGAGCCGTATTGCCTTGGAGAGCCCTT
>VZTN01023800.1:10110-82823 GCA_013400515.1 Erpornis zantholeuca
GAGCGCGGGCCCGGGCCCGCCGCGCCAAGCGCCGCGCACGGGGCCTGGGTCGGCTGGGTCACGAGGGAGGCTGCTCGGCGGCCATTTTGAGCCCTGGCAGCCGCCATTTTATGTTCTGGCGTCGGGCCCTGTCATGCTTGAAGCCGCTGCAGGACCAAGAGTGGCGAGACATCCACACCTTCACCCTCCCACACACGCCTCGCGGGTCCTGCTGAAGTGGCTCAGAATACGCTCCCCTGAAGTCAGGCAGTGCCTGGCGGGACTGAGCCCTCAGTGGTATCCTTGCGGCTGCACACCCCTGGGCATGAGGTGCCCTGTCCCCGGGCCTTACCAGTTCCCAGTGTGGGCTGCTGTTGGATTACGCAAACCCAGTGGCTTTGCAAAATAAACCGTTTCTTTTAAGAAATGCCCCCCTTTGATGGGCCTAACAACACCAGTTTACATAAGGAAGAAATTCTTAACTGCATGAGTTACGAGAGACTGGAACAGGTTGCCCAGAGAAGCTGTGGATGCCCCACCCCTGGCAGTGTTCAAGGCCAGGCTGGATAAGGCCTTGAGCAACCTAATCTAGTGGGAGGTGTTTCTGCCCGTGGTGGGGGGGTAGGGTTGGGACTAGATGATCTTTAAGATCCCTTCCAAACCCTTAACATTCTATGATTCGGTGATTCTATGATGTGTCAGTCCCCAGACAAAGTATTTTGTGTCTGTAACAGGCTGCACTGAAACACTCAAAATGGGTGATGTTAAACACAGACTTCATTTGAGGTTAGTTGTACAGTAACACTGTGCTCCTCTATGCAGCCAAAAGATTTGAAGAAACAGCCTTTGCCCAGACGTATGATCATGTAAAAAATCCTCAACAATCTGTGTGAAGATCACATGCAGAGTATGTCATTCCTTAGAGTTTCTTAACGTTTTATACAACCTGAAAGAAACAAAACGGAGGGGCCGGGGGAGGGGCGACGGGACGGAGAGGAGGGAGAAAAAGGAAGAAGAAAAAAAAGAGAGTAAGGAGCAGATCTGGTACAGAAAACCTGAGAAAATGTCTCTGAGGACAGGCTGTGGGTGAACGTTCAGGCTGTATGAGTGGGCAAAGCCACACTCACGTGGGGTTTGATTTTGCCAGGGAATCACGGCTTTCTTCAGTCTTGGGTAATTGTAACAGTTTCTCGCTATCCTCAAAGTAATAAAACGTCCATTGCAGGCAAGCATGATTTGACTCAGCGAGGCGAAGAGTCCAAGATTAGGTTAATCTCGAGCCTGAGCCTGAGCCTGGCAGGGCACAGTTCCGCTCGCCGGGCTCTGGAGGGCAGCAGAGGCCCGCGCCGGGAGAGCGCTGCCGGACGGCATCGACAACCCGTGCGGACACCAAGGTCATCCCCCGCCAAGGGGAACCCTTCCTTCGGCTTTACCTCCGACTTCTTATCCGAAGATATTAATATGCTTGGGCAGAGCGATGACTCCAAGGTCCAAATACCCCTCACACAGACCTCTCTGTGCCCCCATCCCTCTACACGTGCAGACCAGACAAAGTTTCTTGTACTGAACTTGAGATTCATACAGCATTTTCCTGAATGTTCGGGGCTCTACATCTCATGTTTGCAACACAGCAGCCTCTTTTCTTCAGCCTTTTGTGCAATAATGGTCCAGCACTGCGCAGCCTGGTCTGCAGACTCGTGCTTCTGAACAGGCACAAGGACCAGCAATCCAGATGCCCTAAAGCTCGGAAGGGAAGAAATCACGCAGAATAGATAGATTTGTGATCAATACAGGTACTTGTTATTCAAAATAAACACAAAAATTCATGAAACCTGATTCATTTCAATCAATTGCCCCTAAGTCTATCAAAGGTGAATGTTTCGACTCTTTCCCTGGCACAAAACCTATTGAGAGACTCAACAACTGGAACTCTCAGGTTGCCTATGGAACTGTACGGAAAATCACGCTATGAAAAGCCAGGGTCCATAAAGGAGACAGAAGACCCCTGCGACTTCATTCGAATTACGGGAGAGAGTCCACCGGGACAAACATGGGCTTTCTTCTTGCTCCAGGTTTCGGAGGGCGCAGCCTCCTATTATGGTAAACTCCCGGCCGCATGTTGCCTTCTTCCTTTCCCCATTGGCTGAGGTTGTAGGAAGGTACAACCTTCCCGACCCGCCTGCCTCATATTCCCCCTTGAACCTGTCGTTTTACTCCGAAGTTCGGAAACTCAGGTTTTTGCAGATCTGCTTGTGTGTTTCAGGAGTCAGGCCCTCTGGGCTCTGTAGCAAACCTGCTGCCTGAAGTTAATAGAGACATTAAGACCCATTTCAAAGACGTTAACACCCATACCTTCACCTATCTAATTGTTTGTAAAGACATTAGCTCGCATCTTCCCTATCACAACCTAAGGAGTCTATTGCATAAGGAGAGCAGGATGTATATTGAAGTGTCTGAGAGGGAAACTCTGAACAGGAGACTGTTAAAATGATAAGCATTATTATGAGATGTTTAGGCAAAAGGCCAAAGACAAGGAAGGAACAACCAATGATAGACCAGGGAAGAAGTAAAAAGATTGAGGTGCATTGGAAAAGGGGAATAAAAAGGACTATTTTCAGGGAAGCAAACTGCTGGTCCGTATGTTTGTGTGACTGAGCCCCGTGGCTAATTGCCACTGTCTGTCCCATCTTCTTTTCAAATTCTGGTTTTATCTATTTTTAATGTGATGGGTTGTGTTCTCTGCTCCGTGTCCATGCATATGATCCGATAATGAACTCCAAGCCATTTGGCTTAGTGAGTCACATGAGCAGTCTGGGAGACAATTATTGGGAGACCCTAGAAGGTGCTTTCCTAAGCATACATCCTTAGAGGCAGGATCAGGCTATGCATGCTGCCTGCATGCGTGTTGTGGATCTCTGCAAAGACCCAGACTGAGAATGGGCAGAAGCAGGTCTAAGGCACCTAACACTCATTCGTAGGAAAATTTTACCAAAATACATATTTTTTGTTTATCTAGCCACTATTCTCCTAAAGCACATGTGTTTTGTGACTAGTCCATCAGAAAATGTACTCATTAGAGTATACTAGAATCACAGGGTTAAGCCTCTATAGTTTGTCATGTTAAAAATCTGAATTCAAAAGGTCAGAAGCAGCCCCTGAAGAGATGACTGATCATTGAAATCAGCAGTTTCATATGCACTTCAGGAAGCTCTGAATTGGGCCCATGCACATCATGTCAAGATTACTTAAAATTTATATGTAACTCCCCAGTGTTCCTGTGAAAACTACTGCTGTCCTGTGTGTTCTTTCATGGTCTGAAGAAGTTATTGACAACAGAGGTGGTTTTTATGGGGACAGCCATCTGCCAAAGAAATGAGGGTATGTGACAAAGAGAACATGTGATTATGAGAAATTTGGTTTCGTACAGAAGAGGAAGTGTAGTCCTGAAAACACACAGGTTTATTTGGGCTTACTGTCCCACAACCAGAAGCTCAAGGAGAAGAAACTGGATCTGCATGCAGATTAAGATTACAGCAGGTATAACATACAATTTTTTTGATTCAATACAAACAGGTCAGCAAAAGCGTATTATTTTAGACTTAATTATTATCAATGGGCCACTGTTGGTTTCAGACTTTTTAAAACAAAGGCTCCTTCTTTCCTCCCTGCAGGACTCCAGAAAGGAAAAAAAAATCTAAGCTAAGCAAAGTAAAACAAAATGGAGACATAAGAAGAGAAGGGGAACAGACCAGCATTGTACTTCATTTGTTCTCAATGATCAAAACATGAATGTTTCAGTTCAGTGTAGAATATCCCTGTGCAATCACATTCTGCTCTTGAATTCATGTTCTGCTGCTTCCTTGGATTTGTTTTCTCAGGGTGTTTTTTTGGGTTTTTTGTTTGGTGGGTTTTTTGGTGTGTGGTTTGTTTGGTTTTTTTTGTTGTTGTTGTTGGGGTTTTTTTGGTTTTTTGGTTTTTTTTGTAGATTCTTCAGAGCAGTACAGGAATAAAAGAACAAGAAGTGATTTTTTCTAAGAGCAAACAGCAGCATGGTTACTGTGAAATACAGTTCGGCACTTCGATAATGAAACTACCCACACCCTCTCCTCCTCTTTCCAAGCACTGTTTTCCTTTCTCCTTCCTTTTAAAACCTTCATTGTCTAAAACCTGAAGAAATTCTGTAAATTAACTATCAATTGCTGCCAACAGTGGTTACCAACCAGGTACCAACAATTGTGGAGGCCTAACACTAACACTGTTTAATTGCAGTGGAGTTGATTTAAATCTCACTGAAAATAAAGGAGGGGGTTCTTCTGGCCTCTGATGAAAGCTCTCTGTCTCTTAACCCTGTTCAGAGCAGGTGTGGCTGATATAATGTTTAAAACTACAGTAGTACACCTTTCCAACAGCACCTCTCTGCAGTGCCATTAAAACAGTGTTCACAGCAGGACTATATATCTATATATATATATGTATGTATATATGTATATATATATAAATATTTAACAGGCATCTCCACTGACACTTGACATTTTCAGAAAGTAGCCTTCTTTGCACTTTAGGATGATGGGGAGTAGGGTAGGAACATGAAAATTACGTTGATTCTTTCTAGAATATGAAACCCTTTGTTTCTTCTTAGATATTAACATAGAAGCAGATCCTTCCAGCTTCACAGAAGAACCATGGTAACCATCTAGAGCCACACTGATTTCAGGGCTCTTATGTCTGTCATCACAGCATAAATTAGAGCCACAATATGAGATTTCCAAAGCTCAAATATGTCCTCTGTATATATATATTGAGAACACAAGCATAAAAAACACTCTAAAATTCAGGAGCAGGGAGTAGAAACATCCTAATGCAGAAATTAACCGTTATCCTTTCCTACAGGAAAAACAATACTTAGAATATAGATTAAAAATAAACCAAACTTTACAAACTTCTTTATGTAGCTCCTCTACAGGAAAGACTAGAAGCCTTCAAGTGTGCCATTGCACAGACCTGCTGGAGCTCGCAGGCTGGATGGCCCTGCTTGAGCCTCATCAGCATCCCACAGGCAGCCATGGGTGCTTGCCAGGGACAGTCATTGCTGTAACTCCTGAGCCACTGTAGAACACTGAAGTGAGGGTAACAGAAGCCATTTCAGGTTTTGGTTTGGTTTTTGGTATGATTTCCAACAGCTGATTGGCTGGGAATAGAGAGAGGATATCAGCTTCATTATGACACAGCCCTAGAGGAGAAAGAATCTTCTAATTACTATCTTTCTAGTAATTGTCAAATTATCAGTGAAGTGCTTTACTTTTCTTGAATGGAAATTTTAAAAAAAAAGCAAATATGCTTATTGTTTTTTATATTTACAACTTGCTTTTACTTTACACTCCTCGGAGGCCAGCTCGAGTTATTATCTAATCACACAGAAAAGTGCTGCAAGAGGTGCCTGGGACTCTGGTCGGGCTGTTTGCCCTATAGCCTCCACACTGGGCAAATCAGAGCTGCAAAGGTTCCCTAAGCAGAGACAGAACTGGAGTTGTCATTGCTCTTTCAGCTGACTGCTCTCAGTCAGCCCACTTATGTCCTGGGGCACTTCTTTCAGTTGCTCTGTTACTCCCAGGTTAGAGATGCACATGCCATATACTTTCCCTTTCCTTAAAAATAAAAAAAAAAGCCAAACAAGACAATAAACTAACACAAACATAGTGTTTCATTGCCAGTATTTTTCAACCCTGCTGTATAGGTAATTCTGTATCAGAAAGAGCACAAACCCAGTTCCCTCACAAGAAACTTGGCATTTAAGTAGATTTTATGCACATGCCCTCTCTCTCACTCACACGGAGTAGCTGAAATAGCAATGTGCCATTCAAAGCAAGAGTTTATTCATGCAGTTTTCCAATAAAATTTAGCCAGTGCATGTATATTTGAAACACTTTTTAGATAAAAACAGAACTGTGAGGTTCCAAGATAAAAACCATGAAGATAAGTAACATATGCAGCACACAGTAGTATTCAGACAACTTTTCTCAGAATATAAAGGCATGCCTATACACGTCCCTTTAAAGTGAAAGTCACTATTAACTAGGATACTGTTACTCTGACTGAAGACAGTGCCAAACAAGAGAGAAATGAAAAAGCATGTCACCTTCTAGGGGAAAAACAAATAACTGGGTAATTTTTTTTCAGGCAGCTCAGGAGGCTGAGGACTTAAGAAGTTGCACCTCAACCTGAGGAAGAACTTCTCTGCATTGAGGGCGGCAGAGCACTGGAACAGGCTGCCCAGGGAGGTTGTGGAGTCTCCCTCTCTGGAGACATTTCAAAGCCACTTGGACACATTCCTGTGTAACCTGCTGTAGGCAGGCAGCAGGGTTGGACTAGCTGACCTCCAGAGGTCCCTTCCTGTGATTCTAAGGGCAGAGATATTGGTCTCTCGTCCTCCTTGTGGCTGGACAAGTCCTTGGGCTTTCTACAGAAAGAAAAAGAGAAATCTGAAGAGGAGCACCCCAGATGGGAAGGGACCTGCTCCAGGCAATCCCACATGAAGGAGGCTCTTCAGAAACAGAAAACTCATCCCTGCCATAGAAGCAGAAGAAAACACACAACAGGCTGCCGTGTCCACTCCAGCATCTGTCCTCCTCTCTCTGTAATTAGTGGGATGTGGTAACAGGTTTCAGCTTTTGTAGGGAAATGGATAGAAGAGGGCATGTATCCTTTTCTTTCATGCTGCATTAGGCTTGGATATGGGTTTCCTACAGGAACTGTTCACAGAGGTACAAGACTGCCCATGCTCCTGTGCTTCCTTCCTCAAAATTGCCATGAAGTCACACAGACTTTGAAAATATGTTAAAAAAGAAAGGGAAAAACCAAAAAAAGCTTGAGTGTATATGTATATTTGCATTTGCAGACCACTTTCTGAGCCTTTGCTCTTGAGCTTTATTCTTGCACTTTTCAGTGTGACTGAGCACTATATTTTCTCATTTTTAATTTTTAGTTTTTATTGTTACTTAAAGCTCTCTTGAGTCAGACTGCAGAGGTGTACAGCAAACACTGTTAGAAGACTTGTGATAGAATCACTAGAATGTCAGCATATGATTGGACATAACATTTCACATTTGTTTGGGGTTTTTTTCTGTATTTCCAGAGTAGTTCATGCCAGGAACAATTTCCACATTGCCCAATACATCCTGCTATGAGAGTGCTCAGCATTTTTCTCCTTAAATTGTATTATGTTGGTGAGTATTACTGAAGGACCTAGACAGATTTTTCCCACAGTGCAGGAAGGGAAAATTGCCCTGTGTTTTTGCTGGGTTTATGATACAGTATGTACATCATGGAACACAGTCAGACTTTCATGTAAGAGTTTATTTCCAGGTTACCAACATTTTCTAGGGAATTGCTGCATAGTTTTATGAAAACAAGGTACATATGCAAAACCTTTTAGAAAGTGTAAGAGAATAAAACAGCTACAGCTTATTTCTCACACTGCATTCATGCTTACTTCCCATGTACTTCAAGGATGACAGAAGTTTCAGCAAACCCTTTACTGTTCAAGGCTCATAAAACTTATATATGCTGCACATGTTTCTGAATCAGATTTTTGCATGTAGTGCAACATGAAAACTTAATGACGAAAATAATGATTCTCTGCGCTTCCCGTTTGTTTTGCTTTAAATTAATCTGCAATGAGGAGCCTCACATACAAACATCGTGGTTTCTGTGAAACATCTGATGATTACACACTCTGTTAGCTCAACAATTGTGCTGATAAACTCACTTTGGAGCACTGGTCTGGAGACAGGATAGGTTTATTCACTGCAAAAGG
Organism: Erpornis zantholeuca; assembly: GCA_013400515.1. Classification (NCBI taxonomy): domain Eukaryota; kingdom Metazoa; phylum Chordata; class Aves; order Passeriformes; family Timaliidae; genus Erpornis; species Erpornis zantholeuca. The sequence goes on from VZTN01023800.1 coordinate 17,903, forward strand.
TGACTGCTGTGCCACTCTCCACATGTCAGCAGCCAGAGGCAGCAGCTCTCAGGGTGTCAGGGATATGAGTGCCTTGGCATTGATGGAGGTCTCACATCCCCCTGCTCTTCCCTGGGAAAGAAACTTTTCTTTATGGTCTGAAAATGACTTGTGCCCTGCTAACTCTGCCTGCTCTGCTCTGCAGTGCAGCTTTTCCTGCCAGGAGACAGCTTCTTCTGAGACCAAAGCAGCTCATCCAGAAAATGACAGAAAGCATCTGCTCATTAGCAGCTTTTCCTTCCTCCTCCTCTTGCACTGCACTTGTTACTCTGGGTCTCAAGTCCTGGCATGAATGTAGAGATGCTCCACACAGCCTGAACATATTCATCAGTATGAGTATTGCAGTATCTGTCAACATTTCCTCCACAATATTTCAGGGCACTTTGAAAACAGTGCTGGCTGCCTCTCAAAAATTCTTGTGAAACATGGATCTCACTCAGCTCTGTGCTCCAGGGTCATATATTTGTTGGGCATGTGGTTCCAGTGAGCCTCATAATCTGTGGTGCCAATCCAGAAATGCTTTAAATGCAGATAATCTCATCTAACCACAACTATAGATCTTAATGTGGATGCACAACATGGTTTTTCTGCACAGGAGCACAACTTGCCCCTTTTTGAGGGCTCTAAAAAATCTCATTCTTTCCTCCAGTTTATGTGCAGTCACACAAATAGCTGAATCAGCACTCCTGAAGGGAATTTCTGAGAGAGGAAAGGAGTGAGTATTGCAGTGATGGGAGATTGAAAGGCATTTTTTATCACCTATTTTTGCTACCAAGGGACATGTATCCTCAACTTCTGCTAGGTTAATGGATTCGCCCCTTCACTGCTGAGATTCTCCTGCACAAATCCAGGAAGAATTTTAGGTAGCTCTGGGAGGGAACTGTGAAAATTAGTATTTTAACCTTCTAAGTGGTGTATGTTAAGCATTCTGTGACAGAAAGGTCAAATCAGGATTCAAACAAAAAAGAAATACATACACTCCCCTCTCCTGTCAACAATTCCCAGCCAGCCCAGTTGTCTCCAGACATGGGCACTGGTGAACTGGTTTTGTTATGGGCTCTGAACCAGATGTAACCTGTGGCTGAGATACATCTCTCTTCCTTTTTGCTTCTCCCTTTGCAGTTAGGACTCCAGCAGCTACAGGGAAACTAACAGAGAGTGAGGGATAGCTGCCTATGTATTTTTCTATGAGGGGCAATAATCAAATGCAAACGTACACATCTAACATAATGTTAGGCCCAGAGACCCAGGACACCAGGATTAGTGCCCCAACAAGCACTGGGCTTGTCTTGCCTCCTGCAGCATGCCTGCACACAAAATACCAGGCTTTGGAAATGTATATACCGTGGGCAAAGCCTCACACTGGCCCCAAGCACTCTGGTTGCTCAGCTCCCACCCACAAGCAAAGGCCAGCTCAGGCTCCATGTGGGTCAGAGTCCATGTGGAGCTGGCTGCTCCAGGAGCTGATGGGGACTAGACTGGCTGTAGCTTTATCCTCGTATTATGTACAAGGAATTTTTCCTGCATTCCGCTTGTTCAGTGGAATTTGTATGCAGAGCCAAAGACTGCTCCACAACCACCTCAGAAAAGTGTGATTCATCAGATGGCATTTGAAAGGGGCCATCCCAGTGTCTGTACCCTGGAAAACCCCTGGCTGCAGCAGCAAAATTCTCTGGTGGCAGTGCTTGTAGAGGTGGAATCCTGTTTCGGTGGGCATTCCTAGCAGACACCCATACACTTATCTTGTCTTTTCAGCATATTACTAACACTTTTAATTTACTCATCTAGAACAGGCGTTCAGTATTACAGTAAAAAAATTGGTTCCTATGTTATTTCTGGAAGCTTATATAATTTTTTCCACTTTTTCCTTTCCTCTGGGCACCACCTTCCCTTTGCATAATTTCATTAAGATATATAAACTCTCCAAGATATATACCAGGGGAAAGAGAGCAAAAGCAGCAATAACAGAAAAAAACATCAAAATATAACTTTCCATCCAAGTTATACAAAAAAAAAATTGCAAAATTCCTTGGCACCAGAAGCATGGGAAATCAGAGCCACCTATTAGCCAGTGAAGGTGGGGTTCCTGTGTGCACAGTCAGGGCTGTGCCAGCAACAGTAGGAGAGGTATTTTTACGGACATTTGAAGTAGAGAGTCTCAAGACCCTTTTCTGACATCCATGCCACTGCTGGTCAAACCATTAAAAGGCAGCAGCACTGGAACTGTGCTGTGATCATACCCTGCCTTAAGTTTAGCTCAAGTGAAAAGGTCAGAGATCTCCAAGTATTTTTTTAAAACAGAGAAACCAAATAAACCTGCTCTTAAAAGTGGGACACCTAGGACATCAGCTGTAGGATGTGGGGTTTTGAATTAAAACTTTGTGTCTTCGCCTGAGGATCTGAGTAAGAATAGGAAAAATGAAATTGAAGTTTTTTTTGACGTCCTATAGCCCTGTCAGGTCAGATTCCTTCAGCAAATTAAAGAAATTTGTAAGCTGACCACAATAACCGAGGTAGTTCCCATCTGCCCAGGATTCACCCAGTGTAATGAGGGCTGTGCCAGAGTGACTGCCTCTCCACGAATTTTCACCAGTTCCCTCCTGACAGAAGACACACAAGCTGTTTGTTTAAAGCGATTTCCTGGATGCTCTAAGTCACAAGAAAAGCAAAGCTATATATCAGCAACCGTGGATATGGCATTGTCAATTCTAGCTCTTGGATTAAATCAATACGCTCACCATTCATGGGCAATGAAATTAATTGATGGTCTTGGAGGTTTTCCCAGCAGGCCAATGTCCGCTGCTCCGTGCCACCGGAATGGGTATCACCATCTGGCCCTCCTCCTCAGCAAAACACACAGAGCAGAAGAGTGACCTGCCTTCTCAGTCCCCTGTGTAGTTCTGGATTCAGGTGCCAGGGCAGGGCTGACCAGCCAACAGCTCACTGCTATTTTCCTGTCTGAGCCAGATCAGCAAAGATGGGGGGACAACATAAAGTTGGACATTTTTTCAGCCCCGAGCATGTTTCTCTGCCTGTAACTCATGTCTTTGTAAATATTTATCCCCAAATGGCATCTGAAGATCCACATTCTATACGGTGTTTGTATTTTCTCTTGGTATGCCTGGAACAGTGAAAGTCAATAAAATAAATGCAGTGTCACTTGCAGGAGTTTGAAGCCATGGTGTTTGCCCAATAAACACCCCATACACAGTGCTTTACTGCAAAAGACAACTGCACCAAAGTAAGAATATTGCAGGTACAAATCCTGATCCTAGAGCTTGTAAAAATACTTACAAGAAGCTGAAGGACTGGGTTGTGCAACCCTTGCAGCACTGAGCACTTACCTGAGCACAACCAGCCCATTGAGAAAGCCTGGCACAGAAATGTTCCCCACAATTCTGTGGTTTCAATAAAACAGCAAATTAGTTAACGAAGGATAGCATCATCTCCAAAATGGCCCTGAATTTTAGAGAGTAGGCTTTTTCTGATAAAGTTAGCATAAATGTACAATAACATCCTTTCAGAAAGAAAATGGTCCCCACATACTAATAGGGTGATGCACTAGAATGGTTCCTTCAGAAGTTTTGCACTAGATTTTATTAGGGAGGAAGGATTTAGCCAGAACTTCTCCTGTTCCAAATTGGCAGCAAAAAAGAAGAAATCAAAACAAAACCCAACCCACAGGGAAGAGAAAATAAAGACTGCAGGTATTGTTGTCAAACTTTTAGCAGGTTGAAATCAGAGCTGCCATGCACAATGGCTCAAGTGTGCAGTTTTCAAAAGAGGCATCTGGAAAAAAACAAGGTTCAATTCATTTTGAATGTGAAGCCAAAGGACTTCAGAACAAACATTTTGGTAAAAGAAAAAAGTCCTTTAAGAGGGGTTAGGGCAGGAACAGTTCACCTCTACCTGAGTTAGTGATTGAGCTCTGAGAAGCAACCCAGGTTTTTTAGAGGATTATTTCACTGGAGCTCATATGTTTTGTATGACAGAGCTTCAGGAGGTGAGCGATGTAGAGGCAGAACAGCCCTGTGAACAGTCAGCACATTGAACTGCAGGATTTCAGTGCTTTCTCTGATGTGTTAGGACCACTTCCAAACTCCTCATTATCATTGCATTAATCTCAAAAGCTGTGCCTCATTTCAACACTGCAATATTAGAAACAGGAAATTTCCATCCCCCTAGCCTTTGATAGCCACTTAGCCACTGCCTTTGTGCAAAACCTCATAGAAGGAAACAAGAGCTGCATCTCCAAATGTGGTGACTGCTCCAGGAGAGAGTAAGACTCTCTGTCTGCTCAGTCTGAAAAAACCTTTGCATTTTTAAGTCAGCTCCAAAGAGCTCCAAAATGCTCGGCTCATTCTGCCCCCAAATCAGCACACCCCTCAGCAACCCCCAGCATGCAGGTGAGGTGGAGGAGCCCCATTTGAGTCCTCTTATGGACAGTGATCTGGAGACACACAACATCAGCAAAAGCCAGGCACCAGCTATCCATGCCTTCCTCTCCAAGTGTCAGACCAGAGGTACATGCCTGTCTTTAGTACAAATCAGGGAGGATGGGGATATCTGGCAGTCCTTTCTCCCCCTCTGTGAGCAGGAGTAGGACTCAAGTATCCTCTGCCAGCAGTGCATCCTTGTCTCCTGCACAGGAGCCCATGCTGGAGCCAGTCCCAGAAGGCTGTACAAGCTCAGATCACTCGGGAACTCAGAAACAAATGCAAGCAGCAGGGAAGAGAGGGGTCCTGCCAGGGAGGAGCCCCCAAACAGGGAGCACATACCATCGTTTGGGTCTGTGTGACACAATCAAAGAAGTATCTATCTAAGGCTGTGACTTATACCAAGGAGTAAAGCCTCTCTCCCCCCTCTGAACAGATGGTGCCTGTGTGCCCAGACAACACTGCTGGTTGGACTGGAAAAAGCAAAATAAGTATGTGCTGTGAAGAATGGACAAAAACGAGACAGAGAAGGACAGGGAATTTAGCTTTTCTGTCACAGAAAGTTATCCCAAGCAGCCTGTAATAAAGTCATGATGGAGGGACTGAAGCCATGTCCGAGGCTGGCAGCCGTGCTGTGTGCTCTGTGGTGTGAGCAGGTTGTAGTTGTGGTGCCTCCTAAGGGGATGAAGCAGTGTTTGCTCTCCACCAGGGTATTTTGTGGGAGAACCTCCCTTCCTGACAGCAGCCAAAGGAGGTGCTGCAGATCATAGGGGAAAACCAGGGCAAAAGCCAGGGCCATGCTACAGCAGATGTAGTTTCCATGTATTTGCTAATCTTCCCTGCAGTTCTCTGCCATGAACTTCCTTTGCATCCTCTTGAGACTAAGAAAACTCCTATTATCTCCAATATCTTTTAACAAAGAGTTTCAGCAGTAAACCTCCTAAATAGCACCACAGCAAAATAGTTTTGTACTAAAATGTGTGTTTAGAGTTGTTTTTCTTCCCCAAAATGTGCTGTTCACAGTTACTGATAGAACACAGACACCCCTGCAGGCAACGGGGCTGCTGAGGGCCAATGATCTTGGGGCTCAGGGCATTTTTAACCCAAGTCCTTGTAAACTGCCCAGCCCCACTACACATCCCAACATGGGGAACCCATCCCAGGCACCCCACCTCCTCCACTCTCATACACTGAGGAGCAGCAGCTCACACCGAGGCCCATTAGCTGTTAAGTACAGGAAACGCTGTGGCCAGCAGGATAACAAACTGAGAACCAGCATCTACACACCTTTTTCCACATCACACAGGACTGATGTAGTTTTATAATATCCAGTGCCTAGTCCAGTTTGCATCTGTCCATTCATCCTTTAAGCTTCTTTGAACTCAAGTCTTGCACAGAGCTAATCACCACCACCATTTTGCTAATAATAGCATCAGCCCTTCCGGCTGTCAGGAGCACTGATCGCTGCCTAAGAAAACCACAGCGATGCTACCTCTCTGTGGTCTCCTCCACTACCAGCCCCTTCTCAGTCTGGTGAGGAGAGAGCAGCAGAATGTAAAGGTAAAATGCTCATTTTTGGACCCTCTGAGCCCCAGGCAGGCTGTTCAGTGTTCCACAACCCATGCTGTCTGCTGCAAGCTCCTCTGGGGCACTCAGCAATTAGAAGCCCTGTAAAGAATGTTAAAAGCGTTTAATTAAACAAATATGTTCAGAATTAAACATGTTGTTAAGGATGATCAATGTGAGAACAAACATAAACAAAGCTCCAAAGGCACAAGGACCTGTAGACAGGGCAGTAACCCTGCCTGCCTTCCTCTGAAATTACCTTTCCCAGTGGGTGTAATTCTTCCGTGGGGCAAGTCTTTCAGAGCAGGAGCATACCTGCTGTTCTGGGATAGATGTGGCTAAGACTCACTTGACTTCCTGGCAGGGAGGAGAAAGGCAGGTTTCAAACCATGATGTAGCTGCTGTCTACATGATTATTTTACAGTCTTTTAATTACTTCAGAAGTATGATTTAATTAAGGCCTCTTCTGCAGAGTTCTAGTTCAAAACTGCAGCCTGTCAGCTTTATAGGTCCTAAACTGGAAGAAGAGGAGGTCCCTGAGAGAAGACATGCTAAAGCTCCATTCTGCAATGCCTGTGTGGACTCCTGGAGCTGACCTCTGTCTTGCAGACATGACACTGGATCACTGGGGTTTCAGATCAGCAGCACCTGGAGCAAACACCCATGCTCTGGGTGTAAGCTGAAATTTGCAGTGAGAGGAACATGCACTCAGCCATAAATAGCTCTGAAGGTTTGAGGAACATTCCCAAGTACTATTATTCATCTGCACGAGTGCTGACTTGCAGGGACAGTGCCACTGCACACACACTCAATTTTAAAGCAAATTTACTCTAACTAGATTTTAGTATAAAGACAGTTAGAAACCTGTCCCATTCTCCTGGGTCAGATCATGCCGGCATTTTCTTAGGTCTCAAATACACAAACCAATACTGACAGTGAGCAACCTACAACCCAGCCAGCCTTTGCCTTTTGTTAAGCACATTTCAGAATTTCAATAGCTTAAAACCTGAGTCCCTGAAAGGCACCAGGTTTCCAGCTCTGTTGTGCATTACCGCCCTACAGACCTGGGTACATACTCAGAGTCTCCACTTGCCAGCATTTTACATCCATAGGACATTCTTGCAGCTGCAGTGTGGGAAGAACTCCACAATTCATGATAGGTAAGAGCCTGGAGGGCTTGGAAACCAACCACCACCTTCGGAGGTATCCCCTGGACCTCAGAGACGCCAAACGGCAGACGAGGGCAGCAGAGTCACCGGCGCCTGTGCAACATCCTGCCACTGCCCTGACCTGCCACCAGACCAGAGCCACCTTGCAGCACGGCCTCTGAATTCCCTTTCTGTGGAAATCGTGTGGCCACGTGGAGGGCTGGGCAAACCAGACACTGCGTGACACTTCCTGGGGAGTCTCCTGCCAGCTCTGTGTCCTCGGGGTCAGGGGTCTACACTGGGAGGCCTCAGCCCACGTCCCACATCCCATTACAGGCATCACTACTTTTATCAAACTTGGTAAACTGAGAGGACTGAGAGGAGAGAAACAGGAGTTACAAACCACACGCAAACAAGAAAGAAATGCTGAAGTAGAGTAGAGAAAAAAAGTAGAGAAAAAAAGTAGAGAAAAAAAGGAAGGGTGGAGGAGGAGCACTCGCTGAAGAAGAGGCTGTGACAATCATCAGGTGTTCTCTGCATACACTTTGAACAGAGTATGAAAAACCCAATTTCCAACACAGACACAGGAGGGTCTTCAGACTGCAGGAGCCATGGGGATGCCTATGGAAACTGCAACTCAAGGGTATTACGGCAACCCTTTCCTGAGAGGCTGCGGGAAGAACGCGGCTCCCCCCAGCTGTGTGAGCTGGCAGCGGACAGGACCCGCCTGCCCCAGCATTCCCGTGCAGCAGCCCTGGAGAGGGAGGCCGGGAGCTGGGAGGGAGCTTCCAGCCCTGCTGTGCTGGCAGAGCCCTACCCCACCCGGGTATCGCCTGCCAGCCAGAGGGACAATCCCTTCACGGGGGGAAGCTGCAGCTCCCAGATTAGAGTCTGGCCCTTGATAGTGCCAGGGTTTCCCTGCAGGGCGCTGCCAAGCGTGCAGCAGGGCAGGGCTGCAGCTCCTGGTAGGGCTCTGCTGGGATGAGTGCCAAGATGAGCTTATCACGGATACTTGTTCGGGAGCAGGAGCGGAAGGAGAGCCTGTAAGCAGCCAGCTGCACAGGCACCCTAAAGCCCTGCTCTGAGAGGCAGAGCAGACAGATGTCAAGAAAGAAAATAGGAAAAAAAAAGAAAAAGGCAAAGTTATACAGTGCCCTGAGAATTTGAACTTGGCTCTAGGCAGGAGCACCTGTAACTTGCATTCCAGGTTTTACACTATCTTTCTAAAACTTCTGAAATTTCCAACCAGAAGTGGGGACTCTACCTCCTCTCAGGACCATTTATCCCCCTTTTTCCACACTCATTCTGCATTTCCTCCTATTATCATGATCCCCATCTTTCAGAAACATTGCATGTTTCATTCAAGAGAACCTTTATTTCCTGCTTAAGGACACACTCCTCCTTGTAAGGCATTTCCCATAGATGCCTCAGGAGTGAGGTAAATCTGGCTTCCCCAGAAGAGGGGACCCTCCATGCTGGCAACAGCCACAACACCCAGACTTTACCAGAGCCTCAGCTTTACCAGAGCAGCTCCAGCAACACCCTCTGGGCTAAGCCAGCCTGCCCCAGGCCTGCAACATTGGCTCCAGAGTTGCTGCAGCATAATGTCAGGGAAAAGGGTCTTCAAATCTGTTTTTACAAACCATGTGAAGACCAGCAAAAATACCCAGAACTGGTTAGCAGAACTGCAACATGTTTGTGCATTTATTCCTAATGGTCTATGCAACCCAGTCCTAACTTGAAGTTTTATTTTTTAAGGGCACAGCATGTTCATTTTATGGGAACAGACCTGCTCTGTGCTGGAAGACTTCCTGCAAGCAACTGTGGTGTTAATTTAGAAGATGGCTTTCTTCCCAAAAAATCATCGTTAAACCAATAACTCTGTGTTACCTCCAGCATCAAGGGGCAATGTGCTGTTAAGAGGCAAGACAGAACAAAGGCCCCAGTGATAGTAATTGAAAAAGGGCTTAAGGGATGTTCTCTTCAGGGAAGGGAGAGAGATGCAGCCTGGCCAAACCCCAGGTTTTAAAGATCCTCACTTGAGTTGTATTGTGTTGATGTGCAGCATTACAGAGCTGCCACTTCTGTATCCACACCTGGCTGAGTTACAGGAACTATTTTCAGCATCTCAGCCAGAAACGACATCTCTCATGACTTCTATCGTGGACTGATTGCATGTTAGTAATCAGCTTGGAAAATCTGTTTCTGAGCTTAATCTTTGCTACAGAAACAACTGTACTCAGTGACACAGTGTACACTCCCTTCAGCAGCATGGGGAATGATTTGCTGTCCTGGGAAACTGGTCACAGCATAAACCCACAGGGTTTTACAACCTCAATGTTTGATGCCATTGGTTTAAGTGCTGAAGACACTGTGTAAGCACAAGTGGACAGCCTGAGCTGGGAACTCTTCTGTAGCACTGAAATGCCAACCATTTGGGTAACGCTGTAAGCTAATCACAGTTTGTGCAGTAATTTTATCAATTCACAGAGGGAATTAATGGGAAGGGATTAATGCCAGGGTCAAAATCACTACAGAATTTATCTCAATTCTTTCAATTTTAGTAATCTTAAGGATCAACTCGCATGTTGCTACAGCAGACTTGCTCAAGATACTTTTTATTTAAATGTCTTCATAAAATGTAGTTCTGAAGAAACAAAGCGGCCAGACTTTGCAAGGGCGAGGATGTCAGTCTCCAGCCTACGACAAGGCAGACCAGTCGTGGATGCACTGCACCATGGCTGGCCCTGCTGTCACTGGGGAACACAACTGTTGGCACTGTATCTAACTGAACTGATGCAAGCTGTCCCTCAGGGCTTTTTTTAAAGAAATCCTAAACTTCAGTCCTCCCAAGCTGCTCAGGATGCAACTTCTGCAAGCAAATAGGTCAATGTATTTCTAATCATTTGGTTTGGCTTAAACGGAAGCATCAGCATTTGTCTTGTCTTGTTTTGTTTCTTCCAACGTGGAGATGACAAAGTAAACAGCTTGACTAGAGAGGCTGGAATTTCCATCGCTCTCTAACCCATTCTAATATTGACAAACATCTGGCAGGAATAAGTTAGGAAACCTTATTCCTGCATGAGGCAGGGTGACAGGCTTAAAGACATCCTGAGGTACCTTCCAGTAGTGCCCAGACTGATGGTGATTTGCTGTCTAAATCAAATTGTGCTGGAATCACACATTAGAAACGCGCTGACAGGGCTCTGCCATGTAGCTAATGATAAGACTGCCTCTGCCTCTTGAATCTTTCTACATGACATAATTTCTGCATGATTTGCGTTCTTCACAATCACTCAGGCATTTTATCTCCCTTAAGGAACCCATGGCTTTTAGACAGGAAATATAACTTTTCAATATCCTTCACCGCAGGTGACAAGAAGGCTGTACCAAACCTTAAAGTAGGTCTCAAGTCACAGGCTTAGCCTCCTTCCTTGCTTTGGACTGAGAAGCAGTGCCATGCTCCACAGTGGCTTTGAGGCTGGTTGTTGCACAGAAAATGATCCCATCACACTGGGTGGCACTGCCCAGATAAGCTCTCCTCAGCCCACTGCCCCTGTGCCCCATGGCTCTACTACCAGTACTGAGATCCCTCAGCAAATCCAAGACTTTTGTTTTCATGTTTAGGATCACAACCCAAAGACCCAACAGAAGCCCCATTTTTCTTGTTCTCAGCAAGCTGCAGAAATTACACTTGGGACTGTCAGGTTTCCTGCTCAACTCCATGTCTTGATAACTCTGAAAGCCAAAATCTGCTCCTGCAAGAAATGGCAGTCAACACCACAGCTGTAGAAGCACCTGCTTTGTTTAATTTGACTTTAAGTAAAGGAGTTACAATCTAACCTACCGCCTGTGTGTAACCGTACACCACTAATTTCTCTACACGTCCATGGAAACACAATATACAGAACAGCTATTTCTATAAGATTTTTATTAAAAATGCAGTCCACAAAGCAGAACTCCGATAGTCAGACGGTGTACAGTGCCTGGCATCCTGCTTTGCTACCAGAGAGGGCATCTCAGGACTGCAAAGCCATTTATGTAGCAGCAGAGAGCCTTTCCTGAGTGCCAGCACCCTCCCTTACACCAAGAGGCTTGATACCTGCCCAGGAATGCCATAGTTCAGTATGCCTCATTGGGAGCAGTTTCCAAAAGGTCAATTTATTGCAAAACTAAAGGATCTTTACTAAAATGAGTGACGGTGGCAGGAGCAAACAGAATGGGCAATTTCCTACTTCCTCTTATTTGAACACAGGTTTTTCTTCCAGGGCCATACATGTGTTCTGCAGAATTCGATTAGTCAAATAAGAACAGTGGTAGGTCATTTAGATTGTGTACATGAAAAAAGAAAAATTCTTCTGAAGTACTGTATGCTAGTATTCTAGATAGAAACCATACCTACAGGATTTACTGGGAGCAGCAACTCATACCTCTTCTTAGAGTACAGGCACCACAAAACAAGTTCAGCATGAGGTACTTGAAATCAGAGCTTTTACTATGCAAGCACATTTTCACCCATTAAAAAAAGAGATTAGAGGAAGATATAAACATCTTATTTATTAAATCAAATAGAAATGCAAAATATATTTCACATGCCTTACATGGAAAAGAGATGAACTTCCAAGACTTTAAAGCAAAACTGTTGTGTCAGTTGACACGCAGGAAATAGGAACATTATAAACAGTCACAAAGAGGAGGAAGGACTGGGGGGAGGTGACATGGGGATGCTGGGAAGTTCCTCCCCACTCTGAAAAAGATCTCCTAAAAACAAGAATTGAGTTTATGCTAAGCAAGCATTAGAAGCCAGAAATTAACTTTAATATACACTTATTTTGGAGGAAATTGTCTAAAGAAGTACAATTGGCTACAAACTAGTCAAAACAGTGGTCTAAGTTATGTATACCATACTCATTAAGTAGACATGGGTTTATTTTTTGAGTATACCATAGTCAGATGAAATAGACATGGGTTTATTTTTCTGAACATCAGTAGGGCCAGCAGGAGAATCAGAAACACCAAAAACACCTTTTAAAACTAGATCAATACACAGCCACATTCTGTGCAACTCTGCTATTAAAAAAGGGAAATAAAGATGAAAAATAGAACTATTTTTCTAAGTATTTTAATCATTTTGTCATCCTCCAACTCTTCCTCCCTCCTACACACAATTTCTTGGAAACTGAAATGACACTCAACAGCAAATACAAAGCATACACCAATAGTATATTCCACAGTTTTTTCTAGAGAGTCAATAGTCCAGCAATTTTAAAGTGATCTATGTGCAAAAAAATAAACAAATGAAAGAGTTTCTTTAAAAAAAGAATCTGCTGCAGCCTTAACTTCTACTTAAAAAAGAATCTGAGGATTAGCACTAAATTTCCCAGTAAAGGACAGATCAGTAACTGCAAGTACTCTGCCTAACCTGTGACTTGGTATTGCAAAACTGTCAACATCCCAAGTTTACAACCTGCTGGCAAGCGTAAAACAGACTGCATCCCCATGAGAATAGGAAAACCACTATTCATAAACTGGTCTTCTGATATACATAAACATATGGTGCAGGTATGTATTCAGAGACTGCTACCTACAGCTGAGAAGTCGTCCCAGCATGACTAACAGTAAATTATTAACAATAAAATGTGCAAGACTTCTAAGAGCAGTATTTGAAATGTTCCTGCCTGCTCAATGCCTCTAGGCCTAAACTATCTGTTCATTAATAGTGGTGTAAGTCAGGGCAGCTCTGGTGAAGTTACAGTAGAAATCACTGTGCATGAGGATTTCTGTGAGAAGAACAGCCCCTTGAAATACAGACTAGTTCAGTCCTGACCACACTACAATAGGGAATTGTGTTTAAACCATGAGTAATCATGCAATCATCTCCCAGCATAGTACTTCTTTTCTGCACACATGGAATGTAAATGACTGAGATTTACAACTGATGATTTTGCAGATTTAATGGATTATATTTCTCTAATGGTTCTGGCAATGCAAACTCAGTTAAAAAAAACACCACCAAAAAGGCCAACAACAACAAAAAAATCCCAAACTCACTGCTGTCTGCTTTTTTTTTTTTATTGGATGACTTATCTGGCACACAGTTAGGGTTTTCTCAGTGAGCAAGTGTTCAAAGACATCAGATTAGTTGGGCTGGGGTACAGTAAAGTCCAGGTGTGGAAGACACCACAATAGGTGATAAAGCTTAATCACAGTTGAGTGAAAAAGCAGATCTTATGTCTGTTATTAGTCTAGTAAATGGAGATGATGCCCCACATCCTAAGCAAGGGCTGTGAAACAAAATAATCACCAACTCATAAAATGCCTTGAGTATTCCAGATAAAAACTCAGAAGAGCAAAACATCAGCAATAAAGTCACTTGGTGTTTAATGGCTTTCAAAATCACCTTCCAAAAGAGTTCAAACACCAAAACCATCTCCAACTTGAAAGCCATGTGGCAGTATTCTCCCTTTTGCCACCCACTGCTGCACATGACAGAGGAGCATTATGGAGGCTGAGGGGGAGAACAGCTGCAGGAAGGCGACGGGCCTTTGCCAGTGTGAAGGACTAGCACACTGAACCACAGAAGGAATCTCACCCAAAAACATGAGGCCTTGAGAAGAAGAATGAAGGCAAACACTACTTGGCCTGATGCAACACACTGAAGTACTGGAGAGTGTCCAGAGAAGGTCAGTGGAGCTGGAGAAGGGTCTGGAACACAAGTCCTGTGAGGACTGGCTGAGGGAGCTGGGGATGTTAAGCCTAGAGAAAATGAGGCTCAGGAGGGACCCTTTCTGCCTACAACTACCTGAAAGGATGGTGTAGTGAGGTGGGAGTCAGTCTTTTCTCCCAGGTAACAAGCAATAGCACATGAAGACACAAGTTGTGCTAGGAAAGGTTTAGATTATTAGGAGACATTTTTTCACTGAAAGGGTGGTCAAACATTAGAATAGGCTGCCCAGGGAAGTGGTGGAATCACCATTCCCAGAGGCATTCCAAAAAAAGCACAGACATGGTGATTAGGGACACAGTGGACCTGGCAGTGTTAGGTTAATGGTTGGACTTGATGATCTTGTGGGTCTTTGCCAACCTAAACCTATGATTCTATGAAACCACATACCTTAATGCAGGAAAGTGGTGGTTCTGGTGCAGTTCAAATCACAGCCAAACTGGTTTCATTTGCCAAAGATACCTAAACACTAACATCCCAATTCAACATGTGTTTCAAGTGCTGTTAGGCCCATACCACACACAACATTTAGCCTTGGTTTGCCTCCCCATAATGCACTAAAGTAAAACCAGACCTTAAGGAATAACTTGCATAGTAAGAAAAGGTCATCAATTTAATCATTTACTTTAAGCAGGCAAGCAAATTTGTAAACATTCAAAAGCGGCAGCATCCAAGTTACAAACAATTTAAGGAAAAAAGAATTGAGATTATTAAGGTTTTTATCCTCTCAAAAATTTTGGAAATGAACTTTTAAAACACTGCAAACACTGAACACTCAGTTGCACTTCTTCTAATGCTGCTAGTAGTTCTGCCTTCCAATTAATTCTGCATTATAAAACACAAGATCTCACAATTGCCATTCTTTTTATTTAGCATTGGCTGTTTGGAAGACAGCTACCAGAGCATTTCAGTCTAAATCCCATTAGCAAAGGGAATGCTTGTGTCTTGATTCAACACCTCTTTAACTTCTGAGGGTAGAGCATCAAAGAGGTGATCTTCCACTATGAGCCCGCTTTTCCTGAGAAGCTGACACTGTCCCAGCGTAGCTGGCAGACGGTCCAAGCAGTTTCCCTTCAGTTCCAGATAAGTCAGCTGCAACAGCTGACTAACTTTATCTGGGATTGAGGTAATACAGTTTTGTCCCAGACTCAAAGTCCTCAATTTAACACATTTAAACAACTGTTTTGGCAAAATGTCGACTTTGTTTCCTGTGATGTGAAAATGCTGAAGATTTTGAAGCAAACCTATTTCCGCTGGAATCACCGCAATTGAGTTGAAGCTTACATCTAAACACCTAAGTTTCTGTAAACTGAACACTGCGGCGGGTAAGGTTTCAAGTTTGTTATTGGAGAGATAAAGAGACTCCAAATTCTTTATGTGGGTAATGGATGAAGGAATGCTGACTATTTTATTGTGCCACAGCTTTAAACAAGTCAATCTTTTTAAATGCTGGAAACTGATGATTTCTTCAATTGTGCGTATGCTATTTGACTTTAAATCCAGTTCCTGTAAGTTAGAAAGACTGAAGATGGCATGGGGAATTCTCTCCAGTTCACAGTTCTGCAGTTCCAACTCTGCGACATTAGTCATTTTCTTAAGGCTATTGAGTACCACAAGCTTAGTGCCATCATTATGAATGACTAGTTTTGTCAGATGTGGTGCTACATCAGTGATATTGGGGGGAATTTTGGTCAAATTGCTCTTCACATGGAGAATTTTAAGGTGTCTCAACTCTCTAAGAGATTCAAGCCCTATCATTTTATTATTTTCAGAGTTCAAGTTGCCTATCAGATACAATTCACGGAGCGTTTTGAGCAAATACACCCACGCGGGAATTTCTGCAACATCTGTGAATTTCACATGAAGGCATCTCAAGTGGTCCCGGAGGAAGCTGAAGGCAGTCTGCTCGACCTTTGCAGGGCAGTGGTACAGATGAAGTTCCTGAAGATTCGTCATCTGGGAAATTTTGGCTGTAATTTTCGCTTCAGGAATCAGCTCCAGTTTCAACACATCCAAATCCGTCAGATCAAACACTGCATCGGGCACGCCCGACAGCATGAAGAGATGCAACTCTTGCTTGTCCTGGGCATTGCGGGAGACGTGCTGCCGAAGCTTTTCATAGGTCCATTCGTGGTTTAAGCTAATTCCACGCAGCTTGTTCTCGCTTACCTCTGACAAAAAGACACCAAATCGCTTAGAATACAGCTGGTCATACTGATCTACCATGTGCAAGAGAAACGCAAAATCGTTTTTGACATCAGGGATATCACTGAAGCTACTCTCTTCTCTGACCTTTTCAAAAGAGTATTCTTTTAAAGGTATTCGGAACAGCCAGAACAGTGTGTACAGGCATATAAAACCATAGACACAAATGAGGGAAATGTAGCTGATAAGAAGTTTCTTCAACATATAAGCCATGTTGTGTGTACATTCAAACTGTGTGTAGCCAATCAGGTGTTCCACTTTGGGGTTGCAGATGTGTTCAAAACTGATGGTGTTGACAAAGTTTGCAGTATAGCAGAGAATAAATATGAACTTGACAGTCTTGATGACAGTCTGGCCAACATAGAGCTTATAAATCAGATCGCTGTCCTCCACATGAGCCCGGAACTTACGGACTTTCTCAAACAGAGCTTTGGCTTGTTCTCCATCTTTCTTATCTAAAATCGTGACACTGGGAATCTCGATCATCGGCTTGTCAGCTGAAAACTTGAAGCCAGATTTGGTTATCATGGGAGTGCTAGCACTTGGGCTTCCTTCATCACTGCTAGTGGAAACATACTTAGGCAGGGACTGGGCACCAGTTAACCTCTGTTTGTTCTCCTCAGAGTCCTCACATGCTGTTTCAGACAATGCTTTTGTAGTCCAAGGAGACTCAAAGCACTTCCCCAATATAGACACGAAATGCTCAATTTTTGAGCAAGTCTTGGGATACTTGAACCAAAAATTACTACTGACTATTAAAATGATAGTATGGATGAGAACAAGATAGGGAAAATACTTTGAGTACCAAGGAAGGGCCAAATGATAGCACATCTGGTTAATAAATACGTACTGCTGAAAATCCAAATTTGTTTTTCGGCCTGAGGAATCTTTCTGCTCCTTCTTCAGCTCCTGACTTGATTCAGTGGGTTGATACTGAGAAAAGGTAGCTGTGCTCAGAAGAATGTCAGGTGTTACAGTAGGGGCACTCCCGAAGGAAACAGTTCTCATTGATGCTTCTTCTTGACCAGTGGTTATTTCAACAGTGGTAAAGTCAACCTTCCCTGATGTATAAGGCTGCACTGTTGAATTTACAGTAGAATGCAAAACTGGCAAGCAGACCACCTGGTCTTTTGTCAGCTGCATGGTTCCAGCAAAAATGGCAACCATTAACATAACAACAGCGAGATAATCCATAAATACATCCCACCATGGTTTCAAGATACGGTAAGTTGGCTGGATGTCACTGAGTGATGCAACTTCTGCAAGGGTGAACATTCCTACAAGAGAACAAAGACAAAATTAGTATTGTTGACTGGGGGCATTAAAAACAATCCTGGCATGACATACAGACCCGCTGAAAGTTTCACTTTTCCTTATGGTTTGTTGCCTGTCACACATTGTCCATCATTCCACTCAACAGTTTTCTCAAAGGATATGACCAAAACAATGCATTATGTTAGCAAAACAGAAGGCTTCTCACTTCAGGCTAGATCATGTTTACCTTTACCACTTCACAACACCAAAGCCTGCTCTGTGCAAGTGAAATATCTGAAAGGTAAAATACTGTAGCTGATATGTACTAATAAAAAGAAGAGCAACAATAGACTACACAGGACAAAATCCAGTTCTGCAAAAATGATTGCTTGAGTCTGAGCATATACAATCCAGTACTTAACAGTGCTTTGTGGTACCTTGCATTTAAACAAAATAGCATTTTTCTAAATGCTTTGCACTCTGCTCATGACATGGACAGCACATTTTAGGTCTTGTTACGTTGTCAGCAAGGCCTCTCATTTCTTTTCATCTAGCATAACACAGTATCTTCCACTCCTTCTTACCGAGCATCCACGTGTCTTATCAGATTGATTGGCTCCTTTCCATTTTAAGTACCACTGCACAAATGAAAGCCTCGCAGCTACTATGGGAACATTTGGCACAAATTTAACATACTTGGATGTTTTAAAGTAAAAAATAGTTCGATGGGGCATTAAGTAACCTGATCTAGTGAGTGGTATCCCTGCCCATGGCAGGAGTGCTGGAACTAGATGATATTTTTAGGTCCCTTCCAACCCAAACCATTTATTCTGTGACTGGACCAAACATTGGTACTGTATACATTTTTTCCCCAACTGATTCAAGCCAACTAACCAAGAACTAACCCCACAACTCTTTCTTAATATAATGGGGAAAACATTTTTTTCAGATTATCATCACGGCCTGATCATAGGAAGCTGGTTAGTGCAGGCACTGGCTGCAAGGCTTTCACTTTATCTTAAACATACGCACTGTGAGACAAAGCACCAAACAGACCACGTGAGTATGCAAACCTCTCTGCAGCTTTAAAACTTGCTTTCCTTTTTTGTTTTGACAAAATATGGAGGACTCGACTTACTGGCTTTAAAAAAAACAAGCTTCCTGTGCAAGCAGGATGTGGTAAAATGATCATTTTAACTGCTGAACGTGTGACCCAAATTTGCCATTTCTAAAGAAAAATATCTAGCTTGTGTGCACACATGCAGCAGGGAAGGAGACAGTATGTACATTATCCCACAGAGTCTGTCTCCCTTTGCTTGGGAGAAGAACAGCTTAGCAGAGCACAAGGAGATCAAAGCAGGCAGTAAGAAGATGCATTAGATTTATTATTTTTAACTTGTAGCGTAACACATCATAAAGACCTGCACCTTATACACCCTAAAGCACAATGTCACAGGCAACATATATACAACGTGATAATTTAATTATTTCTAGATAAAAGACATTTCTACACACAGAACTCAAATACCAGCAATTGCCAACGTGGTCAAAGTCATGCACTAGTACTTCTTCCCCACACCACTGCAAGCAGCTCCCACATCTCAGTCTGTGGGAAAGGCCAGCACTTGTCTTTCCTAACACAGAGCTCATGATCAAAGTGTCTCCTCTAATACAAGGAGATATCCAGTCCCTTGCCTCCCACTCTCTCCGCCCAGAAGCTTTTACCAGTCTTGCATACCAAGCCTGAGATCTAGCGGAGGCAGCCAGAGAGGAGAGGACTTTATCTCACTGCACCACTCATCTCTGTGCTCTTGGCACAGTTGCCAAAACTGAAAAGTTAGGGCTCAGTTTTCTCAGGGAACCAGCAGAAGGAGCTTCCAGTTCTCGTTTTCTTTATCTTCCAGCGGGCAAATGAATGTCAAATACTGCTCCCTCATCAGAAGTTTTTGAGGTCTTACAGTCCTCCCAGACACACAAGGACCCCCTTCCAGCAGCACGGTTCCTGAGCCTGTCCCCACACACCTCCCCAGGGCTGCAGCTGCTGTAGAAAGTGCTAAAGAACACTGACCAGTAACACACCCCAGCTATCAAAGCCTCGTAGTGCCTTACGTGGAAGTCAGACAGTGGAAGTTAGGAAGTGGAAGTTAGCTACAAACTCCTACCTTTAATGTCTCCCAGTGCTTCACCTACACCAAGTCACAGCATGACTCCTTGCTCTAGAATTGCTAACTTGGACAACAATTTAAACAACAATGTGCAAATGAACAGCATTAACCATTTGTGCTAATGTAAACAGATTGATATAAAAGAACCCTCCTAACTCCTAGGGCCCAACTATCTGTCACCTGCCCGGAAAAGGAGAACCACAAAGCAACAGTAGAGGTGATTTTTCCCCCTGAAAGGATTTTTTTCTTCCCAGGAAACTCTTTGGGAGGCATACTCTTGATCTCCACGCTGTTTTCACTGTGGTCTCACCTACCTTGGCTGCTAAAAGAACTACTTGCCCACCAGGTGAGTTCGGCAGGAGAGCACAGAGCCAAAAGCAGAGCAAGGCCAAGTCCTGTGGGCGCCCAGCAGCTGTGCCCCGGCTCACAGAGCCACGCAGGGAGAGCAGGGCAAGCGGGGTGGGAAGGAGGAACAGGATCACTGCTGGAACAAACACGGGTAGCTGCTACTGCTTGTTCCTCTGGGGCTAGCCTTTCTCTCAACTTTGCACTAGCTAATTACGTGGGAAGTTACTTCATTGCGGTTTGGGGCATGGCCTCCAGAATTCCTTTCACAGAAAGAAGGTGATTTTTTTGCTTCTGCCATGAGAACACGTGGATTAAGCACTGAAACCCAAGCACTGCAGACATGACTGCTCTAAACAACTGAAATAATGGAAAGGAAATGACAGAGCACAAAGTAGTTTCAGCTAAAGACTTAACAAGAACAGCAGTAAAAGCAAAAGCTAAAAATCTTTGCACACACAAAATCATTTCCAAAAAGGTTAGGAGACACAACAGAGCCTGAGTAATCCTCTTTGCGAAGCTGTAGGCAACATGGTGTAACAGGAGCTTTACACCAAGAAGTACCACGTTCAGTGTTTTGAACACATCTTTTCTTTCAAGTTACTGATACTCAGAGAAGAGCTGTTGTTCTGGCAGAGATCAGCAGTTACAAAACACTCCTCTGTGGCATTACTAACACTGTCTCTTAAAAGACAGTCAGACCTTTTTCTAGCTAGTAAATCAATTCCAAGAGGTAAAAACAGGTTTGCCTCCTTACATGTCCAAAATTTTTAATGTTCTGAGTCTTAAAAACCAAAATGAAAAACTATGAACCTACAGACAGTATAAGACACATTCTGACAGGCTGCAAATAAATTTGATATTTTCTCTCTTAAATCCATCATAACATGTCCTGGTGTTTGATTTTACTAAACTAATAACCACAGAAGTTAACTTTTATTATATTTCTGCACACACTTAGAAATCAAACTATTAAGAGGCAAAACAATCGGTCTGTACAGTACTGTAATGGGTTTGGATTTTCTTTATTCCACAGCTGAATTTAAACTATTTAAAGCTTTTAAAACCTACTGTCCGGAATATTCCTTGGAGTAGGTGGCAGTATTTTCATCACTAATTTTCAACTCCTCTTAGAAGTGCCAAATTGGGCTTTGGGTTTCATTATAAGCTACCATGATAACAGATGTAAGGAAAGGAAGGGAAAAAAAAAAGACGCACATGCCAGCCTGTGTCTGGCAGGCAGAGCCTGCAAGAGCCTGCCAAAGGTGGTCCCCCCTCAAGACCAGTCAGAGCATGCTCCACTACCAACCCTGATACAGAAAAGATCTGCGAGCAGATAGCTGGAACTGAAGAACAAAGTCCTGTGCAGCTGAAATGTTTAAATATGTGATTTCTCCTGGTGAAAACGTGCACTTCTTTCAGCCCTTTTCAGGGCTTACAGGGCACCAAAGGGACCTGGAGGCTCAAGAGAACATGGGGTTTTGACACACCCAAGATCCAAAGAGACCCACACTAAGAAAGTGAGGTTCTTGAAGAGAAATATTTTTTAATTCCCAATATGGAATTTTAGGAAAGACTCCTTTTATAAATAGCACATTTTTGTTTAGTTTTAATAAATAGAGATTTTAATTCAGGCCTATTGCAGAATGATCTTTAGGACTGCACAGCTACGTTAAGACCTTTATTTTAACAAATAACCTTTTTTCCTCCCAAATCCTCTGTCTCCAGCTCTGTAGCATGGATTGGAGAATGGACATTCTAGGATAATATTAACTTCTTTCAGTTCCATCTATCACTTCCAGATATTTACTGGGTGTATTCTTTCTCCTGAAACAAAACCAAAATCTTTAGCCTAAATAAATGCAACTGTTCTAAGCACAGCTGTTTCTTGCTCTCTTCTAAGATTTTAGGTGGAAAAGCTTGAAGTTCTGAAAGTACTGCAGTAGCATGATTTGGAGCTCCAGAATTAAACCTATTTTGTTTATTTCACACACAAGTTCCAGTGACAATGGAATATAGAGAAAAAAATTAACAATGACAATACAATTGTTATAGGCCCACATTAAATCAGCAAGGGTAGCAACTAATTTAATAAATCATTATTCTTAGCAATTATAATAATTTCATTTATCCTAAAGAAAAGCTGTGATAGAAAGAGGTCAGAATATGATTCTCCTGGTGAATTTCTGACACATTTCAGACTGCAAATGCTGAAATACAAAATGGATATATTTGAGATATTTCCTAAGAAACTGTTCTAGCTTAAATACAGAAGTTAGTGGAAAAGGAAGCAGCAGATTGGTATGTCACTAATGTTTATTTACATCCTACTTCTTCCTGTACTTACACATAAAAACTGTCTGTCCTGTAGCTCACTGGCCCTCCTGTCTTAAAAGCATATTTAAAGTTAAAGCAAATTCAAAGTCAGAACAAACAAATAAACCGAGAATTGTAGCACATGATACACTCATTTACTCTCATGTTCCCAAGACTCCAAACAAGTCCACTTTGTTTCAGGAAACAAAAAAATTCTTGAATTTGCCTTGTCACTGCATCTGGTAAAGAATTTCCTAAAAAAACTCAACAATTCTAACTGAAAAGAAAAAGTGCTAACATGAGCAAAATTGTTTTCTCCCTTCCCACAGGAAATTAAGGAGAAGAAAAGTTTTCCCATACCTAGAAGGCTTTGCTAGCTTGTTTTTCATCAAGTGACCACAAGTTTAAATTTATTCTGCTGTATATTTTGCTATCTCTTTCCATCAACCATTTCTACTTCGCAATATCTTATTAAAACAGACTACTAGATCTTAATGTGATAAGAATGGATTATGAGATTCCTGTTAGCCAGGACCCTGCCAATATCAATTGTTCCATGGACAATCTGCAAAGGTCAAAAAGATGACATTGTCCTTTTCTTTCTTCTCCTTTTCTTCTCCACAGAACCAAGCATAAGGAGCCCTGGAAGCCTTGTGAAATAATGCACAAAGACAAACAAGAAGGTCTATGAATCATCATGAATTTAGGCATTCTGAGCATACAGACACATCCATACCTGCATTGGTTATTCAGTTTCTGAGAGGCGAAGTTTAAAACAAACTGAAGGTTTAATCACCAGCAGGCTTTGGGATCGAATTAAAGAGGGAAATTGCCCTGCTGAAGTAGGTGGGAATATGACAACTATCCCTAGCCTGGTTTGCAGCCCCTAGTACGCTGGCTACAAAAACTTAGCTCTGCTGCTTTATTTCACAAGAGATTATTTTGCTTTACTCTACCTTAGCCCACTCAAGCTACAAAACCACCTGTAGGTACAACTGCAACTACAGCCCCTCCTCTCAACCATCCTGCAAACTGACCCCTAAAATTCAGCCAAGCATGGATTTGTGCACTGAGTGTCTGTATTGCATGAAAAGTCCAGGAAACATTTCACAGGAAAATACAACATGGGCATTTTTATAGTGTTTCTCTACTATAGGAAATGTTTTGCTGCTACTTTAGTGATGGAAGGCAGACTGCAGAACATTAACACCAGGATGGGGCTTATGTTATCAGATACTTCCTGATCAGTGCTTATATCTTTGGAAAATCAGAACAAGATTTAACATAAAAAGCTGCATAGAAAAAGATTTTCATTATTTCTTCCCACCCAATTAGAATGACAAGAATCCCCACTTACTGCTTCTTCCCTAAACATCTGATAGCAACCAAATCTACCCATTTTAAATCAATCTACAAGATCTAGTTTGATTTATTTTTGTTTGGCTACCCTGTAATGGATCATAACTGGATAAGGAAAAGCAATGAACATAAAGCTGAAAAGACATTTCCTAGAGAGAAAAACATTTCAACTAAGAAACAAGAGTTCCACAATAGCTTTTCATTAAATCTTGTTAGAGAAATATATATAGAAACCTATGATGCTCTTATCTGATAACACACTTAAATGATCAAGAAGGAATAATTAGCATGGCTTGTACACTCGTTACTTGAGAAACAAAACCAACCAAATGAACAAACAAACCCCCCATATCTAACCCATCTCCCCAGTTCCCCCATCTCACTGCCCAAACTGCACAGCTGTAATTTTGGACGTTCCCTTAAAGACGATATATAATATCTCTCTATATATATATATGTATCCATATATTTATATACATAATATATATAATCTCCAATATAGTCTGCAAATACATTCTCCAACTAAGGAAGCATCACCTTCCTGAACAACATGAACCTCACTGACAGTAACTTGCAAAACAAAAAATTATCAAAATCTAATTTCTCTTAGACTGCATAAAAAATATTAGACTTCAGTAAGCTGGAGACAAAAATAAGATTCTTTACATAATCAATGTCAAATTAGTACCATTTACAAAAATGAAATCTATAAAAACCCACTTTTTTCTTTTTTTAAAATCTTAAAAAATGCTGCCCTTCAAATCTGGGCTTTTCAGGTTGTGTAACACTCTAACCTACTTTTGGATGCTGCTATTTAAGTGTTTACACTGAATCTTCCTTGTTTACCACTTCTTTGAAGGTCTAGTGCCATACACCACTCCTACACAGATGGTTTTGTAATCAATGTGATATTTAAAAAGCAGTATTAGCAGCCATTATTTCCCTAACAATAAACTGTCAAATCTTACCTCATTCTTGCCTTGCTGTAAATGACCAGAGAGGTCTAAGGATGACTTTCAAAACGGGAGCCCATTGTTATATTTTTGAGTAGCTCCCCAAAACACCCAAAGATTATTAACACAATTAGAGTTCCCAAAAAAACCCAAATTATTAACACAATTAACTCTGTATTTGCTGCATGCAAATTCTGTGTCTACAGAGCACAGAAAATGAACAACTTCCCACTCTGCCTACTGCAGTACTCCTGAGCAGGCTCTTATAAAAGAGCTGCTTTGACCAAAAGTGCAAGCTTCAGTTTTTATTGACATTTATCCCCAGGCTTCAGAGTGCAGAGCCCAGTATACTCCAGAAAGCCCAGGAAGACCCTAAGCTGGACGCTCTGCAACACTGCTCCATCCTTACTTCCCACAGATTAGCAGGGCCAGAGACCATAAAGGGCAGGAAAGCAGAGATTTGAGAAGCAAACAAAACTGGAGAGAGTGGTCCTTGAGCATCCCTCTTCATGGGCCTATATATCTGGTAAGCAGCTCAGGATTAGATGTGCTCCAGTTGAAGTCAGTTAACCACATGTGATTTTACAGTTACAAAACAAACTACCTAGCAAGGCAACATGCAAGAAACCAAAAGAGATAGTTAATGAGACACCAGTAGGGTAAATACTGAACTTAAGATGCTTTTCATACCTGTAAGCAACAGCCCATGAACGCCCAGGCATTTCACGGGCACAGCTGCCAGAACAAAAATCCTACAGCAGAGTCGCAAGGACCTGGCACACAGAGGCAAAGGACACGCCTCGGATGTACCCCAGCACACGCTGCTGCCACAACCACTCTTATCCACTCAATGCCAATCCACCCTTCTTTTGTCTGAGGCAGCACATCTCCAGTGATCAAACTCACACTGCCAAGGCTGAGTAACCAAACTTCCAACAGCATTTTCTGTTTCACCTAGCCATAGAGCAAAAACAATGAGCACACACTGGGTATCTCATTACACAAAATTCCCAAAACAGCCAGAGCAGTAACCTTGAAAAGACAGCCTAACTTGTGCCTGCAGGACTCCCAGTTTTAACACCAAGCACTTTTACAAGCTACTGAAGTTGATTTAAGCTGTGCTGGCATGAATGTACAATTAGAAGTTACACCATACAGTAAACTAACAGCTACTTGTGCTCAAGTGTAAATATTTAATCCTTTTGCCATTTCTAAATCTGCAGTTCCCCTATCTTTTAGGCCATGAGGTTTCTGCAGTGTTTTCATGACCACTATCAGAAGTAGAGGAACACACAGTAAACATCTGTCACTTCTACTAACTAGAGCACTTTGGGAATTTATCAAGTTGCAAAAGCAAGCTGCACCAAAATAAAAGCACATCTGGTAACTCTTGTCCCTAGAGGCTGCTTTTTATCACTAAAAACAACCCAGCAATACAATTAAAAATAAATTAAAAGGATTGGAGAGGGGAAGAAAGGAAAAAATATAACAAACTTTTATTCAGTTTTCGTTTAGAAATCTGAAAAACAGAACTGTTAAAAATGGTTTAGTTGGATTTTTTTTACATAAGTAACTCCACATGGCTACAAAGCTTGTTACCTGAAATTGTTTTGTCTCAGATACAGATAGCACTCAGAAACTCATGCAATTCCTCTAAAAAATACTCCTTTCTGATGCTCAGCCAAACACACTGCCAGTCTCTGTCTCTCCTTCTTCTCAATTCACTTGGAACTGGGGCAACTTCAAAGTGGTAAGAAATTTAACCTGGCATACATGGAGCTGATAGTTCGATGATTTTAAGCCACGGAATGTAAAGATACATATATTCTTATTACAGAATATATGAGTAGCTGTAACTACACACCCTAAATGTAAAAACTCCTAAAGAATAAGGAGGAGTGACCACCAAAGAGAAAGAAATGTGTTGCTGAAGTTCATTTTCCTGTAGATTTTAATAGCCCCTCAGCAGGGCAAAATTACCTCTCCACCTTAACTCATGGTACTAAAGTCTTGTTTTACTTAATTTCTAAACTGCATTCCCATCCATATGGAAGCAGATTTATCAAGTAACTAAAGTAAATTACTTTCAATGAATACTTTCTCCTTCCTTTTATTTTTAATGGACGTGTAGCAACCTTGCACTGGAACATTTACAGCATCCTCTCAGAGATCTAGAGCCAAGAACAGACAAAAAGTTCCTTTAACTAAAGAACAGGCTCCATTGTTCCCTATCTGAGCTGGTTTGTCTCTTCAGCCTGCAAACACAGTGACTCTTGCTGGGTTACATGCTGAACAGAAGTTTCATAAAGATTTGTGTACATATAAGCTACTGTATTTTCAAATATCTGCAGTGAGACTTTTACCACACCCCTTATTTAAAAGCAATCTAGGAAAGGCCACACTTAAATTGAAAACTTAAAAACAAATTCAAATTAAACATGAGCATACACACAAAAAGGTGCCCAGTGACACAAGAAGCTACATGTAAACACAAGCCTCCTACTCACACCTCAGAGTTCCTCTATTTCTGCCAAGATCTTTTCTGTGGCAGGAGCAGTAGGAAGGTGCATTAAGTGCAGCTAAGAATCAGGATATAAAAAAAACACACTTCAAGTCCACCTTTCGTTTTACCCACTTTGCTGCTTTGATAAAAAAATTAAAATGCTAGTTTACAGCTCAATAAACAGGCTGTACCCTCAATTTTAAAATACAAAGTCTCTCCCACTCTTTACAGGACAACAGTCTAACTTTGTTCCTACTTAAATGTCACACAGCTTCTTTTATCCCCAGGGAGAAGGGGATACTTCCTCACTCAAGCCAAGGTCCAGCTGTAAAGCCATGTCACAGAAACTACTTGAGATAAGAGCCAAGCAGCCCCCGGCACCCCCCAGCATCCTGTCTCCCCCAACCCAGGGCAGACACCACGAAACTGATAGCCTGCTGCCAACCCTACCTGCTCTTTATCAAGCAGAGAGATCTTCTACACCTCAGACATCCTGCCAGATGGGTAACAACTATGACTTCTCACATAAAACGCTGATCAGCAGATGAAGGATGAGCTATTAATGCTACCACATTCCTGCCAAGCTTCCAATAGCTGAACATCCAGTGGTTTCATGCCCGGAAAAATGCCTGCAGCTGAAGCATTTACCCTCAAAGAGATTTATTTAAGTTTACTATAATTCTTTTTCCTCTTCTAAACTTAAGCTGCTTTCTGTAACAGATAAGCTATTTGCTTAGTCCATCTAGTCCTGTAATTGTTTGGTTCAGGGTGTGTACTTCAGTACTTAAGAATAGAAAGAAACTGCACTGCAACACATATTTTGGGGGCTCTTTAGAAATTTTGCTGATGAATTCAGATCACCTCCTTCCTTTTTGTGCTTTATTTTCTCAAAACCCCATTCCAAACATTGCCTTAAGAACAGAAAGAATGTTCTAAGACTTGCTGTCCTCCCAGAGATTGCAGCATTCCTGCTCTAAGAAGCAAGCTTTCAGCTCTGCAAAAAGGTTTAGTAAGGTTCTGTTGTGTTGCTTGATGCCATTCACCAGCACCAACAGATCCATACAACCTCCAATTTAAATATTTACTATTGCTAAATTTGTATTATTATTTGACTCAAATGCTCCAGCTGGAATTGTAACATCTGCACTGAGGGCCCTTCAGCAGGGAGTGGGCAGACAACCCTTGCCCCTGAAGGTTCACAATCTAGAAGTGATTATTTGTTAGGCAATGATAAGCATATTTGTGGCTGTAACATTCAAAGCCAAAACCCAAACTCCCTCAGGCTTCCAGAAAAAGATTTTAAAAAGTGGGATAATAGCATGATTAAAGTATAATCAAATTTAATGTTTTAATGCACTGCTATCTTTGAGAAGGCTTAACATTATGTCCAGATAAATCCCTTTACAATTACAGCATTCCTATATACTTAGCATCATGCTCAAACCAGTGGGATGGCTATCTCAAAAAAAAGGAACTAAATGTAACAACTCTTGAAATCTACCGTTCCAGTGAAATGGACAATGAAGCTTTCCTTCCCAGTCAAATCTCTTTTAAAACAGATAATGAAGCTGAGTGCATACTTCACTTCAACTTAAGCAAAACAAAAATACCAAAAGGAGACACTTTACTCAATCCTATCTACAGGTATCACCTCCTCTCCAGCACGTATGACTTGACATGATGTGATTACTACAGGCTTACACACACACTTGCAATAAAGTTTTTGGCAGCCACCTTCACCGCCATGCACCCATGTACCATGTCACTGTCTGTCTTTGACAGCCAGCATCTGCCTGGATGGCCAAATCAGAAAATCAGTGCAGAGGCAGCTTTTTTATTCTGCAGGCAGCTTCCCTAGGTACTTACCATTGGAACTTGTTTTAGCAAGTTTCACATCACTTAAGGGTAGCACAATAGCTGCTCCCCAGCTGCTACAGAAGTAAAAGCAGAGTGCCCTCTAATTGGAAGAAAACAAAACAGTCAGGTTTTGTTGCTGCCATTGTAAGCAATTTCCACATCCTTCAGCAGGCCCCAGTCAGGTCCCCTGGAGATTCTGTGCAAGCATGGATAACCAGCAAGGCAAGTTCAGGACACAGCACTGCATCATACTGACCTGGCAGAAAAAGGGTCCTTACCTTCTAAATCACCCTCTAGCCCTTCCACCAACACACCAAGATTTCAAGAAAAAGGGGAAATGTAAAGGCTGAGCTCGTGCAAGTATATCAGTGATTTCAGCATTCTGGCTCTCATAGTGACTTCCATAGAGCATAACACAAGGCTTTCAAAAAGAGGTGCAATCCACCCCCGCCCTTGCGCTGCCCTGGTGTCCCAGGCACAAAAAGGACTTGTCCTAAGGCAAATTCTTAACATCGCATCCAGCAGTATTTCTATAGGCACGTGTGAAGGACTAGGCAGCACCTACTCACAAAGCAGGATGGAGCAAACGACGTTTTTACCTTGTAACAATACCAGAAAACACCAGTACCAGTGCAGTGGTGGTGGTGAGAGACTGAACAACCAGTGTTCCCCTCCCAGGCATGCAGAGACCCCCAGGCACTCACAGTGATCAGGTATCATGGCCCCATGGGCCTGCAAACACCCCTCTCTGAACAGGGCAGCCTGGAGGCATCCTGCAACTACCAGGGACAGAAGGGATTACTTGAGCTCTTGGTTTGCATTTCAAGTTGTTGACTTAAGACAAAATAAAACACAAAATGGCCACAATTTCCCACACAGTGACCTGTGTCACGGCACAGCTGAACGCAAGTCATCGTCGATACAGACCTATTTTAAGTCTGACTGGCATTATTTTCACAAGGATCTACTCAAGAACATTAGGACAAGTAGCCAACGGCCTTATTTACATTTTCCTGTTATCGCACACTTGGACTACTGCCTCTGTGCGTGGGTGTACAGCAATAATATACATATGACTACATACCCATCAGTCAAGAGTTTAGGATTTGTCATGGCCAGACCGAAACACGAATGAAACCATCCATTTAATTTCAGATAAAGTTTTGTAACAGCCTGTCTTCGACCAAGAGTTCTGTCTGCCAAACCATGCCTGATGTACATTTTTTTTTAAATAAGAAAAATTTTATCAAGGCCCAGAACTCTATGATAGTTTTTGTTCCCTTTTAGACTAAACAGCAATTCTAATCTCAGTTTCAAGTTCCTCAAAGGCTAAAAGAAAAATTCTTTCTCTTAGATATAAAATGACCAAGCGACTTTGGATTAATGAGAGTTTAAGTAAATTATTCCTTTAAGCCTTCACTGGTTTTAATTTCCCAAGAGCAGCTTTGCCCTGGGAAGCCAAAATGAAGTACTGTTCTCTACCCCCACCACAAAGCTTGGGACATCCACAAATAGCACCAACTGACCTAGCAGGTAAGACCCAAAAGGGTGACTTTAAGAAGGCAGGTGATGATGCTACTGCTGTGAGCTCTAAATTCTTCATTATGGACAGAGCCATGTCCATGTTCACTGTGAAGAAGCCCTGGATCACAGTACTGAAGCTGGATCCTTGCTCATCACACATAAGCAGGCACTGTTGTTGCAGCCTAGTCCTGAAATATGGCTAATAGCTTGTTATGCTGCTTTCTCTGTTCTGAGTGTCAGAGCTCCTGTTGGGTTAAAACATTCTGTGCAAGACAGACCACTACAACAATCCTGCTCCTGACTCAGCAGGGGCACACTGTCTCTGTCTCAT
The DNA here is from genome assembly GCA_013400515.1 of Erpornis zantholeuca. Taxonomy (NCBI): domain Eukaryota; kingdom Metazoa; phylum Chordata; class Aves; order Passeriformes; family Timaliidae; genus Erpornis; species Erpornis zantholeuca. The sequence continues at coordinate 48,628 of VZTN01023800.1, forward strand.
CATGCCATGCATCAGATACCACTCACTACCTTTCACAAACTTCAATTGTATGTGCACACTGCATCTCCAGCTCCTTGGTCAGTTTCTTAAAATTGAAATAAACAAAAAAAGATAGAAAGAAAGAAAGAAAAAAAAGTGATTTTTGGACAAAGACTTAAGACTCTTGATAGCACTTGATATTTATACTGCATAAAAGGTCCAATTCCCTCATCTACATCAAAGCTCTCCTGCATTATACAGTGTGTCATTCTGTTTCAAAAGGATTATGGCCCAAAAATTCAGTTGAATTGCAACAGATTTCGTACTATATAATACAGCAGAGAGTTTGAGGAAGGCAGAGTTTCAAGACTGACTAGTTATGAAAAGGAAAATACTTTTAAGTTTCTGCCATGGGCTAGAAATTGGAATAGGGCTTTTATTTTCCATATTAGCAACACTTTGACCTCAGGGGTAATTGCAAAGTAAAGTCATCCTAAAACCAGTTTTCAAATATTGGCAGTGTGTTGGAATTATTCCTTACTATGCAACTCTACTATGAAAAGTGATTTAACAAATGTATCATTGAAAGACACAAGGCAGCAGGAAATTTTGGTGCTTCCATGCAGGTGATACAATTCACAAATAAAACCATTTCTCTCCAGTAACTGAAACTCTTCCTTTGGAAGCGTAGCTAAGTTTTCCACATAGTTAATCTGGGTATAGTGTGTTTTAGTGCTCTGCATAGACTTACTTGCTGAGGCTGGCCATATTCACTGATACTTGCTTTGTCAAATTATGAGAAGCAAGTTGTAAATAAAGCATTACTTCCACCCTTAAAGAGGGAAGAAACAATTGACTGCATGAAATGAGTAATCATGAAGTGGTTTAAAACAGAAACAAAATCCCCATCAAAAATTAAAACAGTCATGGAGGTAAAGGCCAACAGGATTAGACTAGAAGATCTCAAGTTACATAAATAAGAGCAATAACGCTATTATGACTCATTTATTAGAGAATCTTTATTGCCTTCAGTTAAAAAAAAAAAAAGTGACAATAGCAAGCTTGGAATTAAGTTACATAAAATGATTTCTTGCCTCCAAGTTGCTGTTTGTCAATAGCTGCAATTTGAACCTAAATCTCAATAAATTTCACTCACTGTAACACAGACTCAAAACTGAAGTTTTTTAGCAATGAGCAAAAGCATAATCATATTAACATAAAATATTCAACTTTACCCAGTGAGACTTGCACTTAAGCTTTTTAATTACAAGGTCTACACCTCTATCATCCAAGGCAAGGATCAGCAAGGAACAATCAACCACATCGTATCACCACAGCCAGCTACTACAGTTTTCTCTGGTTCTCCTCTGTGACATCTGTCACTGTCAAAGCCACAACAGACTACAAGGTCTGATCCTCCAACTCCTAGACAAGGTCTCCCTGCCAACTGTAACACCAACTCGCCAACCACTTCAGGGTAAACTATATTTTCTCAGTAATTTTAAGTCACTGAAAAGCCACAGGACATAAAATTATAAATTACCACAACCATGCCAAAACCTAACCAAAGCCAAAACACAGCAGCAAAGTGTAGCTATTTCTCTGTAGATGAAAGCCAAGGGATTTCTAGCGTTTTATTTCCTCTAATGCACAAAACCTAAATGCCAGCGGCATGCTTCCTGGTAGAAGCCCAAAGACCACTTAAAAGTCTCCATTTTCAAGATGTCTTAGACTACATAACTTATTTCATTACTTTCCCCTCCTCAAAGTACAAAATCGGCTTCAGTTTCCTCTATGATCCCCTCTGACTCTTGGAACTCCTGTGGGGAGACAAGAACAGCAAGAGTTATGAATACAGCTTGTATTTGGCATTAACTGAACATCTTTAATTTAGGATTACAATTACATTACAAAATGCACATATACACAAATGTGTCTTGCAGATCAAGCCATCTTTCCACAGTCAGCAAATGATGCAATTTTTTCAGTCATCACAGTCCAGATCAGACCAGTGACACTGTTAGACATCACACAAACAATACAATAGCATGTACTGAAGAACTACTGAAAACTCATTTAACAAATAAAAGCCATCTCGTAAAAAAATCCCATGAGAGTCTTCTGCTGCAGTCCATCATCTGTGTTTCAGACTCCGCATCCAAAAATATTTATTTTTTTCTACAACAAAGAATTTAACTTGTATTGGAATGACTGCATGCAGGGAAAAATATGGCAGCCATACAAAAGCCACAAAGTATCACAATTTACAGTGTTTCTTGATTGCAGCTCTTAAGAGCCAATTCATAGCATCTATGACTTCAACACTTTATTTTCCTCTGTTCAGAGTCCAGTATCCTTACTTGATTCTTTGGCAGATTAGCACTGTATTAAACTAGAAAGGCAGCCCATGGAGGTAGGGCTGATGTGCTCCTCTATCCTTGCAAAAAACTTCAGAGAAAGTCTGCTCACTGGTCCCCATCTTTGGGCCACAAATGGCCTGACAACAAAATAACCATTCCCACCTACAATGTCAGTGATGCTAAATGCTTCATCTTTTGTACCTGCTCAAACTTTAACCATTTTTCTCATATTCTTGTTTTAAGACTTCTCTCTCTTTATAATCCTGCAGACTGCTTTCCACCAAGACTTGGGCGGTGAACGGACATGGGCTGCAAGACCCATCCAGAGCTGACCAGTTTTCTTTGAGCATGTCCACGTGTTTCTGCATGGACACAGTGACAAACACAGAGGAGCTCTCTGCTCTTCACGTCACATCCCAGGAGCATGCTGAGGCAGACACTGCTAACAACACTGAGCAGCTATCCCAGGGCTTGGAGACCGTGAAGGAAGCAGCGGTGAAACAACCCTCACAGTCATTATGCCTGTACCTGCATCTCCCCACCAACACTTTCTGTCCATTTGTATTTACCAAATGCAATTGTGACACCAAATAAAGTTGTGGGTGTGCCTGTCTAACCTACATGTAACCTTGGGAAGGAAAAAAAGGGGGAAAAAAAGTAATGAAAATTACAGCATTTGTAACTTTCCATTTAACAACAGAGAAGCTTTCTCCAAAACAAGTGTCAAGAGGTAATTACAAAAGAAACTGAAGACTTTTGCCTGACAAAAAAAAACACAGCTAAACCTTCTTCTTTCCATAACTTAAATCTCCTTGCTCTATCTCTCTTTCTACTTCTGATAGTATCAATCCTCAACAATGCTTCTTTTTCCCTGCAGATCAATTACTTTAGTACAACAGAGAAATACTGTACAAGTATCATCACTGAAAAGCTGAGTGTTCAAAACCAGCTTGCTACTCTGACCCATGCATATTCTGTTTGTAGATCAGCATGTATGCCCTGAAATCAGAGGCACAATGACACATTTTAGCACACAGGGTGCGTTCTCCCTTTATCACAATCTCCCCTTCATGTACACACACCTTCAGTGTTCCGTCAGCCCGAATTACGCTCCTTCTCATATTAAATTTAGAAACAGACCTCTGAATCACCAGTTCCTGTTGTGAAAGTAGGTAGAAACAGATACAGCAAAAGAAGTTTTCTAGTAAACAGCCATAGAAATAATCAGTCCACCACATCAGAACCCACTGTTACCAACTGTTTTATAAGCCTAGGAGAAGAGATTGTATACATTTACATAAAACAAAATAATTTCATTTCCTGGGTGTCTAATCCCTCCTAGAATCATATCAGTTCTTACCCGTAATGGTATCATGCAGCAGTGAGTTTCAGAAATTAACTGTCCACTATAAAAACCAACAAACAAAAAACCAAACAAATGAACAAAAAAAACCCACACCCAAAACCCCCTCCAAACTATTGCTCAAACTCATTGTTTGTGAGCCTGCTGCTGCACTTACTCCATTCCATTCAACTTTTCCTCAACCTTTCTTTAGATGCACCTTCAAGGAGAGGAACAGAAAGATCTAAGCTGCTGCTTTGCAAGACAATAGCAGCACAAAGATTCCAAAACTGGTTATATGCAAGAAAGGTCAGTTCCAGAGAGAGACAGAGGTCAGACAGCATTACTCACAAGTCAGTCCGCCCTGCAGAGAGCGATTACTTCCTAGCATAAGCAGAGTAGAAATGCACTCATGTTTGCCAGTTTGAGTCCATGAGGAACCATATGCGTGGTTAGGAAACTCTTGGTCACCAATTGTGGATTCCAGTTTCTTCAGTTGCTCTTGAAATATTTAACAAAGGAGCTATGTATCTCAGGCCAAGAGGCACCACCCATATATATGCCTCACATAGCATACAAACACACACGCATGCTATGTATATATACACTTTCTAGCAGAGAGGCCAGCTGATGCTCAACTCTGCAGCACACATGAACATTTTGGTTTGCAGGTTTGTATAGTCCCTTCTATGACCGATTTACTGAAGTCAGTGGGACATCACGTAACTACTGCACTCTATAATTCCTGTATTCAGCATGGAGGACACTTTCAGATCACATAACTACTACACTCTATAATTCCTGTATTTAGCACGGAGGACACTTTCAGAAAAACCTTTCAGCCCTGGGAACATTTTGGGTGGAATCCACCACTTTCCTCTCTTATTTATTTGTTCTAGCACTTATGCTCTCTCGCCATTACAAACACACTTATTTCCAATTGCCTGTCTGCAGCTCCCAGGCATCAGTTCTGTGTCATGACTGTTTCTGTTTGTATTTTAGCTTCCACTATGCTCTCCCTCAGAAGGTGCTTCCCACCAGTTATCAAGTTCCTCCATTTATCTATCAAGAAACAACAAACCCAGCAACAGAATGAGCCTTTCAGGCTCTCCTTATGGAACATCAGTCAGCCTTCAAGTATCTCCTCTGCCTTTCATGAACTCACTCATATTTTCAAAGGGCTGCTCGTGACCTCAGAATTATACACGATTCACTTTCCTCTGTCCATTGCCCCTCCTGCACCCAAAGTTATATTCCTTTGCTGCCCTGCAAGACAGCAGTCATGCCCAGTTGTTGACTGACTGTACCCCTGAGCAGTCTTCTCCCCAAGCTCCTATTCTGTCACTACATTGAAGTACAACACCTGCAAGCCCCCTGATATTGCAGATTATATTAAAATGCACTTCTGATTGATACAGTTCACCAGGCTATGCAAATTCCTGTCTACAAGCTGCCTTGTCCTTGTTTACCACACTGCCTAGCGTGATATGGCCTGCCAATTTTATCAGTACAGATCCTATCCTTGTCTCCAGCTACTTGATGAAAAGGTTCAATGGAATCTGGCCTCACCTCAATCCTTAAAACAAGACTTAAGCATTCCCATTTGATAATGATTCACCACAAATGACTAACTTTTAAACATCAGTTAGTCAGTTCTTAATTCGTTTACTTTTGCAATATCACAGAGCAGTAACATGTCTGGACAGGAGTCCCCAAGGGGCATAGCAGTCCTCCACTGACTACTCTGCTGCTGCTGCTGAGAAAAGGAACAGAAGATAGGACTTGTAAGGAGCTAGGAAGCAACAGAGGACCACATGGGTGGAACTATCTCCCTCCCCTTTATATCAGATGACTTTGAAGACATAGCTTTGCTACATCTCATAGAGTCCTGGTTGCTTTAACTTTTCCAGTATTTTGATGACTCTTAATGTCAAGCTAGCTGGAATATGATTAAGTCAGTCTCCCAATCTTTCCCTGTCTATTCTGTCACAGTTGGTTTTAAGACCCTCAATACCAACAGTTATTAAAAACTGTCTGCAGGCCTACAGACTTTTCATGAAGGTCTTTAAAACAATCAAGTCACAGTGCTGCTGATTTACATATGTGCATCCCTAGAAGGAATCTTAATTTATTAAATCAGACTTAGTTCTCTGTTGGAATTGCATCAATGGTATCACATTCTACATCTTCCCAAATACAAAGAGTATTAACAAATATTTCTTCTTTTTTTGCATGAGCTACTTTTTAATCTTTGTCTAAAATATTCAGTTAATTCTCTTACTTCCTAACTCCAAACTTGCATTCCCATGTATCCATTTTTCCCTTAATTACTCTTTTTCCTTTGAAATTTCTAGATGTGTCCCAAAACCAGAGGTCTGTTAGCATAGATGTCTTCTTTCTTTAAACCAGAATTTCAGCTTGCAGACTACTTCCTATCTTCTTACAGAGACCTGTTTTCCATTCATCTATTTTTCCTACAATAATATCAAGTTCTCTATGATGACAAACAAGCTCTTTTGAGGCATTAAGAATAATTTATTTGGAGCTGTTGTCTGTTTGTCTATCCTTTGCATTAATGGGTCACACTCGATGGTCCCATGGCAACCATCACCTTTTAGCTGTGTGATACCAAAGTCCACGGTAGCTTTCTCAGCCAAAGACCTGAAACAAGAATTGACCTGCAGTGGGCTAAATTTCCATGGCACTGAACATCTTTTCATGATGCCAATAGGATGTTCAGCACTCTGGAAGCAACCAAAACAAAACTAAACAGAGTGTACAAAGGGAAAAAAACCTGTACATTTGCTGATCAGCCATTTCAGACACCTCTAAAAAGCCCCTCAAAATCTATTCCTTGACTGTAAAGATCAGGTATTTACGAAGTAAGCAACTTGGTAAGTCAACCAGACGGGACAACATCCACATTCAGATTCCTCCCCTGAGGAATGAGCCTGACCCTCACTCCAGGTAACAGCTTCTGCACAGCCCAGCCATCTGCTGCTCGTTTGATGAACGAGGCAAGGTGAACCAACCTCCGTCTGATCCCAGTGGGACACTGCCACAGAAACTGCACTGCTCCTCAGTCAAGAAAGGCAGTGCAAAGCACATGCACTCAGAGTGTAGAAACAATATCCCTCATCTGCTCAAGCTGAAGGCATCTGTGCTCTACTTGGATTTCCCCATCCAGTCAATTAAACTTTAGTACAGAGTCAGTCCTTAGCCTCTAGGACCTAGCCCTTTAACAGGGCAATAAAACAAAGTATTCAGCAAGAAAATAACAACATTTGATTTTTTAATTGCCTCAGCAGTAAGAAAAACATTCAGAATCTTCCATTTTCCCAAACTTATTTAATACTCTAACTATTCATACACAGTGATCTGTTATGTGTTCTAGAAGCGTGGCAGTAGCAGTCTATAGATGGAATTCTGCAGTTCAACATACACAATAGACTCTTCCACCTAACCACACATGGCTGCTGAAAAATATTGCATGAATTTAGTTAAATTAGAAATTCCTTATTATGTTTCACACGTCTAAATTCAGTAACTGAAAAGGAAATATAACCTGTGTTCTTGCTGTACATCAGCCACAGCAACTTACTTTGCACAACTGAAAATGACTAAGGAAAAATACCTACAGTGGTTCAGACATTCCTCTTTTTGTTAAAATAGGAAGAAAAGTAAAGAAGGGGGAAAAAAGCACTGTAGCAATACAATAAAATGCAAAATGGAGAGCTCTGCCCGTAACTTCTCTAACATATTCTCCCTGAATTAGGCAGCAAATATTCAAAACGGCCAATCTGCACAAACTGTTTAGTCAGAAGTGCACAATCCCTGTGCCAGATTTCTCTGTCCCTTTCTCTCAGGCTTGAGGTAAACCTAACTATGCAGGTTGCCAAAAGCCTCACGTAACAGAACATTCAGCCTTTTTCTACTACTCAGATTTTGCTAAAGTTTCCTGTTTCATACACTTTCTATGGGATGGGAGGAATTTCAGTTTGGGGTGGAAGTCCAACACTTACTTAGAGGGCTTGCACTCCTCCAACTTACTTCACCCTCCTCCCATCAGCTCAGAAAATCACAGAAGAAATCAGCAGCTTTACCCACTTTAGTGCACTCCATTCACTATAAAAGATTAAATATGTGAGCTAGAGGTTTCTGCTGAAATTTTCAGTCATTACACAGTTAGTGACAGCTTTAAGGATGCCATTAGTAGCATTTCCAAGGTCCATTGCAAAGACTAAAGTCAGTTCGTATCCTCTCGTAATTTCTGCTTAACATTAGCAGAGTCAGAAGCTCGAATAATTAATTCAGATGAAAGTACAGGGTGACTTTAAATACAAATGCTATTCCTGATTAGTCATACATCTGCATCCACATAAACCCTCCCAAATCCTTAAGAACAGCCTTCCTATATAATATAATCCACTTTGAAGCTTTGTCTGCATAAGGCACTTTGGATTAATTCTTAAGACAAAACCCATGCAAATTAAAAAACTGGTTGATTGAACTGCTTGAGACCTTCTTCAGATGCTCTTTTTCAGAATCAGAGTGACTCTCAATTATTCTGCCTCAAAGATGTAGGACAGTTGAAGCACTGATTCACTTTAAATTCACACCTTCAGCTGACTTGAATAATTTCTTAATGGCATGTGAAGACAAGACTTAACTCCAGAATGACACACAGAATTTGCTTGGGAGTCACTGTCCAAAACATCTCCCTTGGGAGACAGGCCCAGACAACACAACACATCACGATACTGGTTCAACACCAACCCATTCTAGGAAGAATTCAATAAGCCACAAAATCAGAAAGGCTTGAATTCCAGTAAATTGAATTCCTGACTGTGTGTTTGCCAGGTTTTAGAGACGCATTTCCATCAGGCACCTAGACTTAGCGTGAAAAGCCTCTTATTCTGATATAATTATCCATGATTCTTCTCCATTCCTTCCCTCCCCATCCCTACCCTTTTTCCACAAGCTGCATTCCCCAGCTGCTCTCCCAAGCCCCAGCCTGTTGTCCTGACAGCTGACACACGGGGCACAATCTAAGGCAAAATGTGACAGCCCCTTCTCGACAGATTTTAAGCATCACCTGCCTACAATACAAAGCAGCTTAGAACAGAAACTGCAGATGCAGAACTAGCAGAGAAGTGCTTTGACTTCAGATGCTCCCTCCCCCACAGCCAGGCTCTCATTGTTTTTTCCTGGGGATACATCTTCAGATCAGAGCCACAGCCTGCTGCAGATATAGATCAGCTTTGCTCATCCCATCGTTCTCTGTCACTGACAAAAAATAGCTCTGGAGGGAGAGGAGGAGGTTTTCAGCTGTTTTCTTCTCCAGTTCTCTCTCTCCTCCCTTGCAATGAGGGAGAAGCCATTTTCTCATGTTCATGGCTTGATGTCAGAGTAACTGTTTTCTTACACTATGGGAGCAGTAAATCCCCAGATGTGCCCGTAAAAGAAATTTAATAGTAACCACAATGTTCCAGCAGCATCTTCAGCAACAGGATTACCAGGCTTTTCATGGAAGAGCTGAAAGAAACTGGATGGCATATTACTTGCTTCCTTACCAGAGGCAGCCCAGAGAAGTGGCTGAAACCAAAAGGAGAGGTCTGCATAGATCCTTCTCCTAGGCACCACTGATACTCTTACAGGGTTCAAAAGAACCACAGGAGAGGGACATTTTCCTAGACATGATCAAAAATAGATGGAGGAAAAGCATGTAATATACTATTCTTTAATTTTCCCATAAACAGTAACTTTATTCTTCTCAAAACATTGATTGACATTTGATCCTGTTATGAACAATTCTGAGGCCTCCCCCACAGAGCATCTAAGCTGCATCACATTAAAGCTGTTCCTTTCTCCTTGCCTCTAGCATATTCCTAACATGTAAACAACTCCGCTGTGCACACAAGCTAAGGCACAGCTAGCTAGTGAAAGCTGCAGCACTAACGGCACCATAGGAGCCCATCCAACACTAATAACCCATTAATTTCACAGGGCACTGTATTTATTAACTAGAAGCCAACTGCTATTAATGCAAATGTACATGTGAAAAATTATCCCATTGGAAAAGCTGAAGGAACATTACAGACTTATTTTTCAGACTGCCATGTTTCACAAACTTTGTTACCCTCGTAACCAAAAATTCAAGGAACACCAGTCTGAATGGTGGAAGAATTGTGACAGACTAGGAGAAAGGCAAGTGTCAGGAAATCCAGCAGCCTTACTGTCTGAGGATTTCAGCTGATGTGACACCACATGGTAAGTAATGTTCTTGTGGCCAAGCCTCAAAACCCATAGGGACTATTTCCAGTTCAGCTTAATAAAAAGAAAAAAACAAACAATCTTACTTCTCACCTATTCAACAATGAGGTAATTAACAGGCGACACCTTACAAAAGTTACCAAAGTTAATGCAAAAGGATTGCCCAGCCACATACTTTGTGTATGTTAACTCCCACTTCACAGGCTCTGGACCGAGTCACTCAGGCGAGCTTCCCTGGCTCCTTAGGGCAAGTTTCAATAGCCAGATTCACCCACTCTGCCATGGAATCCTCTTACAGCACCATTGCTCAACACACAAATCTCTCTCCACAGGCAAATCTGATAAGATCTGGAAGAAATACCAATCCATCTCTGACCTCTATCTCATCCATCCAGGGGTTCTGCAGTGATCTCAGGAAAAACTAATGTAACTGCAACTACCTCTCCTTAGGGACTTCTCTGACTTAGGAGGTTTCCAATGGCAGGAATCCAGAGCAAAGTGGTGCTCAAGCTGTGAACTGAAAACAGCTACACTGCCAGGCTGCAACATCAGGACTTAGAGCAGGCCAGGGTGCCATTCCACTTGCAGGTTTTTGCCCATTCAGTTAAAACAAAACCTGGTCATTTACAGCTGTCCTTCTGATTTCTGCTGTCTACACCTACTTTGTAAACTGGAGCAAATCAGTCATGTCCCAACACCCACCTGCTTCCTTTGGCTTCTTTCTCACATTTAAAAATGTCAAACTACAAATTCCAGACCCTGCTTCTTCCTTCCACAATGCAAAGTATCACCCTAGTCACACACATCCTTCTCCCCTCCCACTTCTTGTCAAATTCCACTGCCCATACTGACACCAGAGGAAGTTTTATCTACTTCAAGCAGTGAAATCATCCACTTCTTCCCAGCACCCCTCAAGAGCAAACTGCTTTGCTGTCCTACTCTCTCTAGAAACCAGCAGGTGAACACCCACTCAATCCTGCACATGACGTTTACCAAAGGAGGTTTTACTGGAGTAAGAAGGTCTAGTTTTATAAATAAAACTGCATATTCTTCCCATAAAGTCTCATCTCCACATTTCCCATTTTCAGTGCTTTTAACACGAATTAAAGAGGCGGGGGGAGGGAGAGCTTTCTCTTTCTCTATTCTGTGCCCAGGCAAATGGCAGTTTTATTACAAAGGTCAAACAACCTCCTTTAAAAAAACTTACTGAAGTCTAACTCCAACACTATCCTTGCAAAGGCTAAATCCCTACTCAGATTAACTCTGCAGCATGCAATAAATGCTGTTATACAGAATTTATAAAGCATTGCAACTAAATCTTAACTTTTGACTACTGTAAAATAATGCTCACTGCTAAAGGAAGCCAAAGTATTTCATTATCTGCAGGCTGGAAAACTTAGACAAATCTTCAAAGATTGATGCTTTGCAAAGTGCAAGGGTCAGCTGCTGTACCCTACATACCTGACAACATGCCATGTCACAAGCACCAACACCAGAAGGATGCACCCACATCTTAGTGCCAAATACCTGGCAGCCTTTTTCTTTTTACCGAGGCCTGATGAGAAGACTACAGCCAAGCCATAGTTCAGAATTTAATGATTAAGGGAATGTTGCATTGAAAATGTGAAGCATTTCAGGTTTAAATTATGCATGATAGCAACAGCTCAAGTTAAGTTTATTACACATTTTCATTCACCTTTCGTGCTTATAAATAAATAAAAATGAAAGGTTGGGGAGTGGCTTTTTGTACACTGTCAGCAAACAAATGCTTAATGTATGTTCACCATGCACTAAACATTCAAGATTCAGTACCACAATTGCCCAGGATTGCACATAGCATGCTTTTAATTAACCAAAAAGACAAAATACAGGTTATTACCTCTTCTAACATCGGAGTCACAAGACCGATCTTGTATCAAAGATCTGCCCCAGACAGGAACACTCAAGAGGGTATCAATTTACCTCTTAAAGGATTCCAAAAGTTTGCTGGAGTTTCCATGCCTTTCATGGATTGGTTTTGATTGACCTCGCATCTCTGACCTACTGCAGTTGAACCCCCCCCTCAAACAGATATTATTTATGCTAATTTAACTGAATTCAAAGGGCTCATTTTGAGTGACCCCTTCAGGGTCACACTGCAGTCAGCAGCATTCTTCACTTTTACCACCATTCCAGCATAAAGGCAGAAAGCACTCTGCACCCAGGGCTTCCCATTACACACCCAGCTCAAATGCAAACCTGTAGAAATGCAAATCCTTGACTGACAAATGTCTATTGGAGAAAAGCAAACAACCTGTATGCAAGAATTCCTGAAAATCAGGAATGCCATCAGCCATGAAGCACCTGGTATACCAGTGCACCTCAAAAAGGTCATGAGGCAAATATAACCCCAACACACCAAATGGGAACATTTAGCTCCTTCAAAGTGCTATAAACCTCATCAGAACACTCGAATCAAATTTGACATTTATATCTCTATAAATAATACGTGAGCAAAAGAAAAGACAAAGCAACATCTGCAGTTCAGGGAAAGACATCAAAACAAACACGTCCCTAGTACTCAAATGTTAAACTACACGTGGGAATCTGATGATCTTTTGAATGGCTGAAAGCTAGGACAGAGGAAAGGGCATCTTGTTTTTAAGTTAATTATTAATCAATCTTTTCAGCCATCAAATCCCTGCAATGACTCATGCACTTGCTTTACCAAAGTCTAAACTGTTATGGGAAGACTGCAATTCCACTGCAACATTACCCTCCTGAGTGCGATACTTAACCCTATATATGAGAAAGCATTTTAGTAGATTCATTCCTCTCGCATAAGATCATCAAGTCCTCATTACACCTGGAAAGAAAAATTACCAAAAAAAAAAAAAGAAAAACCAAAAAACTACTGAAAAGAAAAAACAAAGCAAAACAGTATTTAGATTTTTACATTGAAACAAGAGAAGATTAAGTCTACCTCAGTTTTTCACTGCAAAGCCAGTATTCTTTCAGTGACAGTATACACTGTAAATAATAAAAGAATTCTCATCATCAGAAATCCTCAGTTATCATGTCATTGAATGATACAATTCTTCTACACTCATTCAGTTTCTACTGTCTGTAAAGGAATTTAGAGAACTGTGGATTGATAAAAGGTACTTTTAGAGTTTACAGAATTATGAACTTGATCCTATACCCCACATCCATGCAAATCTCTTTTCAAAGTTTGACAGCTCTACTAAATAAACCGAGCTGCAAGACTGAAGCTTAGTTGGTGATACCTATGTACAGAGCTTGCTCTTTTCCTGTGCTAAAATTGTATCAGAACATTACAACACATTTGCATATCTCCCACACGTGTAACTTTTTGCCAGCAGTAACAAGACGACATCAAGGCTTAGAAAGCGTTCCAGACAGACAGAGAAGGAGAGGGTGGAGTTGCCTACAGGAACACCCAGGCTGAAGTCCAGCACCTCCCAGGGAAGGTGCTGCCTTTCTACCAGCCTGATGCCTTCGGATCAGGCTTCCACTTACCAGTGTCAGATGTGAAACTCCACCCAGGAAACCGATTCCTATTGTTTCTCCCCTCTCCACAGCCTCCTGGCTACTACCAGGAAAACCGGTATCACTCCACCCTTTTTCCATGTGAATGATGTACATCTTTCCTGTCAGAAGTGAGATTTATGGAAGTTGGCTTTTGTATAAAGAGTTTGTAGTTAAAGACAACTGAGTGAGTTTGTTAATAAGGACGATAAGTTAGTAGGTAATAACTTGTATCTGTTAATAACGTTAATACGTAGTTTTATTTGTTAAGGAGTTATTTGTTAATAAATTAACGATTGTGTATTCATAAATAAGCAGATATATGTAAGACTGGTTGCTATATAAGGCAAGGATAGCAGAACCTTCTGGAGAATCAGTGAGGTAAGGGGGAGTGACCTTATTAACATAAGAGGGACAGATGGTGAACCCTCAGTGGACAACAACAAACCAGTAAGAAGAACCCAATACCGACAAGCCAGTGGCCTTCTGAGAGGGTGGTGCACTGGGGAAGGAGTTATGCTAATCCAAGTGGGCATAAAAAGTGTATCCCCCCCACCACGAGGCAAGCCTCTGACCCTCTACCATTCCAGATCATGCACCCAAGTGCTGCAGTCCTTTGTGTCACTGCAGATCGCAGGCTCTTATCCCTAATTGTCAGAGTTTTACTTTTAACCAATAAAACTCTAAAATTGGCAAACGCGAGACATTGTTTCTCTCATTTCCCTTTTACTATGCGCAGCCTTGGAGCTACCACAGAATACAAGGAATAGGAAAAAAAACATCTCTGCTGGGTTATCTACCCTAGTCTCTCCTGTATGGTTTTTCTGGAAATATTTCTAGTAGCAGCCTGGAGTTCTGCTGTTGATTTTAATCATGCAGAAGTAATACAAAATTCACATGACTACTGTCAGTTTTCCAGCCACACAAGTTTTGCAAAAACATCAATTAAAACAATCTGATCTTCCAACTTTTACCTAGGAAAGCTATACAAAAATCTACAGAGGTGGCAGAACTTTGGAAAAAGTTTAGTTTACACATTGGTGCAAAGTTCTTTTCAGAAAAGCTTTTCACTAAAAAATGAAAATCATGACAGCACTGAAGGTTTCTGGCACTTTACTTCCTCTGAAGATGCCAGTGTGGGAAAAAAAATTCAATTGAGCCAAGTAAAAGCAAGTAACAAAATGTCACAGGAAAATATCTGACCTGCCGTGAATAAAGTGTTACTAGTGTGAAAATGAATTTAAGTGATTTTGGAAGTCAATAATGGAGCCCAGTGTTATTCAAGGTATGCTACACACTAGAAATTCTAACTTGAATGCTCAAGTTATGGGGAGCCATGGCCTTCCATCTGTATCTTTCCAGCGGCCCATTTTCACCAGTCCACCCTACCATGACATCGCAAAAGCAAATGCAAGTAGAACAAAACAATTAACCTGAAACTCAAGAAAGTGAAATATTGTGCAGCAGAATTTGGAAACAAGCCCTCACAAGTACGACAGTGTAACAATAACAGACCAAATACACGTCCCCCCAAATCATTAATACTTCTTTCTTAACGATCATGTTAGCTGCAGGGAAAGTGCCTTTGTAACATAATGTGATTAACACCCAACTAGAAAAAAGTGAAATAATCAAAAATTATTTTTGTTAGTATCAAATTAGGCCAAGTACACACCACATACATGGGGATAAGATCTACTCCAGGAAGCAGGCTTTTTACACCAGAACACTTAAGATCTAAATTACCATGGACTGTGGAATGGAAAAATGCAGAACCGCATAAAAGGAAGGCAAACCCTGATTACAAAATAACAGTGAGTCAGCTCCTGAGGACTGGTCTATGACTGCTATGAAAACAAGATGCACATTCCTTATGTGCGCTGCAATTGTCCAGAATGAAAACAAGCCCATCCCCTAAAAATGCTGTTAATAGGGCAGATGACATGGCGGAAGAGGTGTCAAGAAACATCAGTAACACTATTTAACCCTTATAAAACCTCAGAAAGCATTTTCAGCCAGTGCTGATCCACAGAGCCTTTTAACCATACACTCATCTATTCATGTTTGGGGCATTTAATAAGCAAGAAACACTCATATCCCCGGCCTCAGATCAACCAGTAACAGCTTATCTTGGGGACACCTCTAACTCTAAAAGGTCCTTGAGATACGCTTTAGAGAATCTCTTTCTAAAATGCCATGACCCTTTAGCCTGTCTAGTTCCATCATCTGTAATCAGACTATCTAGAAAATTAAGAATAAACTCCAAGGCCTTTTGTGACAAGCTGTGAAACTATCAGTATTACCAATCCATTTAGTATCATAAGAAACAATAAGTAACGTAACTACTCCCAAGCATTTATTTGGAGAACACAACTACATTTGCCCTCATTCAAAAATCAAAGACAAATGGTGGGCTTTCATAACATGTCTCCCTCTTAGGAAGTGCCCTTGGCTACAAGCAGCTCTCTCCTTGACCACATTATAGCTCATTTTGTTGGTGCTGTTTAGGGATATCTGGAGGTTTTCTGGTCTTCTGCTTTTTGCTGTTTTCAGCTGTTATTCCTGAATGGAGCTTTTCTGGTATATTGATTATATCTGAGAAAAATAATACATTCAAAGAATTAATGCAGCACACATGCAGAGAAAAGTCCAATAAGTCAGCTCTATCAATGTTACTTTGTTGACATCTGTTAAAACAAGGTGCTGACCCCTGAACATCAAGCCAACACACACTGAATGGAAGCACCCTGTCCAACCTCTCTGAAAAAACAGAAACCTTGAAACCAGCTCATTTCAGGGAAAGGATTAAAGGTTGTTTTTTCAGGTGTCCTTGCACACTGAATCCCTCTGCCAGACATTGCAGTTTATCATTGCTAAACACTTACACTGCAGAGGTACCTAGAGACCTCAAGTAGGTCAGGACCTCAGTATGCAAAGTACAAAATTGATGCATAATATTTGACAGCCCTTGCCTCATCATATTTTTCTATTTCAAGTGTTTGTCTTCCCACTAGCACAGCTATTTGAACAACCCACACAAGGAAAAGAAACTCAATGACAGTGCAAAAAACCCACCCAAGTTCCACCACCAGTGTATGAAAATGCTATCCAACATACAAAGAAAACAAAAGTAGCTCTGCTGCTCATTAGGATTTTACATTAGGATATAAAGGTCTGGGTGAAAGTCAAATCAAAGCAGGTTTGGGGCTTTTTGGGTTGGCATACCTCCAACTATTCTAACAAAGATGTAAGAGGCTGTTGAAATAAGCTTAGGTAAATGTTTATAGATGAGAGCTCCAATTCTTATTTTCCCATCTCCTACAACCCAGACATACCCCTTCAGTGAACTGAAGAGTTTCTCAGTCGCTGCCTTCAGATTGAACCCTGGTTGAGACAGAGCAAGGATGCAAAAGCAAATAGAGAGAAAATTTAAATGAACTGCAGGGAGTGGAACTAGAGTGCTAAGCCTCACATTTGCATCCCCTGAATTAGTTCCCTTAAAGGTGAAAAAATATGCAATAAATCTGAAATGAAGCTTAACAAAATGATAGAGTTCTTGGCAATCTGATTATTTTAACAAGTTGACAGCCAGTTATTCCAAATTGTCTCAGTTTAAATAAACAGACCAGGACAGCACTATCCAGTGGACAGGGCCAATACAGTCCTGAAAGATTAGCTGTGCTTTGTGTTCCATGTTCTCCCTTCTGATATCTCCCTGCTCTATCACCACCCACCTCTGTCTTCACAAATACTCACCCAGATCCTGCAGAGGTTACCTGCAGCTCCCCATCCCGTTCCCTGAGCTGAAAAGGGAAAACTGGACTTGACTGCAAGTTACCACCAACCAGTGACTGCCCAAGGACTAGGGAGCACAAAGACTAAGGAAAAAAAGCCATTACTCATCGGCCAAAAAGTGATGACTTAACAGGTGATTTTCTGGTTCTATCACAGCCCACTGCTTATTGCATCTAAAGAAAAACCCATGCAGCACCACAGTCCTCCCCATCCCACCCATGGCACAGGAATGTCTGCGGCTCCCAGCCTTTGGCAGCACTACCAGCATCTCAACCTAGTGTCATGGGAGGCAGCGAGTCACCAAAACACACGGCCTGCCCGAAAGGCAAAGCATGTGGGACTGCCAAATCCAGCTGCAAAGCGGACAGCCAGGCGCCAGAGCACAGCTCTGGTGCAAGCAACAATCTGGTAGGGTTTTTGGGAGGAAATAGTGGGATGGCATTTGAGCTCTGCCTATAAAGCCCCAAACTACAATGCTTCCCTTCCTAGTAAGGATTGGAAAAAACAAACCAAACCCAAACCTGAGCAGTGCTCTCCTTAACTACCACAGAACTTCCAAATAGCACATGAAGGGGCCAGGGGGAAGGGGCTGTATGAGGTTTTTCTTTCTTAAAAAATTACTTTTCGTAGAATTGTTTTCTCCCCAATGTTTCAAGTATCAGTAATGTTAACAATCATGATATTCCTTACATAATTATTTGAACTGCCCCTGAAAATTGTTTTGAAGTCTGCCTGGAAAAACATTTTACCTCAAAAGGTAGCAGATTCAGTTTATGAGCAGGACAAAAAACCCAATTTTTTGCCCAGCTCCTGCAGAATGTAAGAGTTAATGGAATGGAAAATAGACTGATGCTTTATTGATCAAAACAATTCTAATTACACATAGAAGACTTTTCCATGTTTCCAGTAATACACTGAGCAAAAGCTACTTCATGAAATGTGTCAGATAACTAGAAAGTTTGAGAGCCCATTGCTCAGCAACAAAGGCCAGAATTTTATATATCGAATCACTGGAGGCAATGGAATGTCATAATGGGAAGCATATTCTAGCACTTGAAATAATAAATGAAACTAGAGAAACATATTATTTATATAAATATAGAATTTTTCTAAAAGAGGCCCATAAAAAGCTGTGGACACAGTAACACAATATAACAGCTAAACCACAGCAGCCCTAAAATAATTGAGCAACAAAGAGCTGTTTGTTCATTTCTTCCCTTGCAAATCTCCCTCTCTTCCCCCCATCTTTACTATCTGAGGTGCAAGGCAATAATGTCATCAATATCTTACGGTATGTCCTTTTTACCATCATGAGCAAATACAGCATTACGAGATGTGTCAGGCCCATCTACACAAGGAAAACCTGGTGCTGGAAGTGCCAACTTTTCCCCAGTCCAATCTCTCCTGTGGTTTCTCAATTGCTGGAAGTGTTTCACCTCTCCTGAAACCAAATTGGGTATGGACAAGGAAAGACAGACCTTACACTTTGATGCTGCACCTCACTACACCAATTTAGTGCTCCGGTGTTGGCTCAACCTCCAAGAGAACAAGCAATCTGTGATGGTGCTACCATCACCTACCAAAGACAACACATGAAGCTTGACGGAGCAACATATTGAGAATCCCTTCCTATCTATCCAAAAGGCACCTCCTGAGATTCCAGTCAAGAACTGAGAGCAGGTAGGTGTTTCAAAACAACATCATAATATGTCAAAACACACAGCTAAGAATACTGCAGCCTACTGAATTTGATGAATATCCAGTAGGAAACAGGCCTATGTACACAAAACCGTGCAGCAAGACATTACTCCAGGGAACATTTAAAGAGAGAAGTGCTGCATTTTGGCCCTGCTCAGATTTTTCTCTGCTATAGCAAGTTGGCGACAAACCCCGCCAGTGCCATCTCCTTCCTCCCCCGTGCTATGTCGGTGCCACCGCCCGCAGCCAGGCTGGGTTCAGGCTCCAGAAGGACAAGCTGGCTGGAAGCAGCTCAGCTCACTGACCCGTGGCTGTGGGGACTGGCTTTTGCTATCAGTTGTGGACAAGTCTCCTGTCTAGGCAAAGCAAAACGAGAGCAAAAACAGTGAAAAAAACCACCAAAGTAGGGCTATTTTCCAGCTATTTTCCAGTTATTTTTTAGTTTCTGTCTCTACCGATAACATTGACAATTCTGCTGGGAGGACAGGAAGAAAGAAAAGATAAACCAACATGAAAATTGTAACACTGGAGCAAGACACACAAAAGTTCTTTTCATTGCAAAATACTCAAAGTGACATCTGTATCTACACTAAGGAAAACATTGCTTCTGCCTTGAGGTAGCCTTGGCAATAACACTGTTGCAAGCAAAAAACAGTTAATCATTTTGAGGGAATTTCAATTAATTTAATTTATTCGTCAGTTAATAAGCTTCTAATTACCGCTTCTGGTATTGAAACACACACAAAGGAAACAGCCCTTGCTCTCCAATGCCCTCATCATACCTGCTCCTGGCAGTGGGGCAACAGGACCAGCAGTCATTCTGGCTTCCAGCTGAAGGTTGGCATTGCTGCTTATTATGTGCATATAGTAAACAAATAACTTATACAGACAAGTTGTTCTTAAAACAAATCAAAAGCACATCAAGTGAAATGTGATCTAAAATAAGCCAGCAATGTTTCAGAATATCACTATTTCCCCTGGCACTTCAGGATGTTGCAGCTGCAGAAATTCCTCTAAAACAATTCAAGACTTAAAGCTTATGCTCCCACAAAAAGAGGTTTCCAGAGAGAAATGTATTATAAATATACACATACTCCATCACAGTAACCAGACCAGAACACTTGCACAGAAAAGCCCCTAGCCACACTTTAACATTTTGTTCATTTAACTGTATCAGCCAGTTTTTTTTAGCTTGCTTCCCAACTATGCCAGCAAAAACCTTACTGCAAAAGCCCTTCTAGTGATTGCAAAATTTTTCTGCCTGCATAAACCATTCCTTTCACAGGATGTGTTGTAAGCAGTACTAGCAAAAAAAATTCCTTCCATACAAGTAGAGGAACGTGAGAAGGAAGTGGTTAAACCAGGTAATAAAAGTGTGCAAGCGGGAAGGTTGAAAGCAAAGGAGAGCGTTGCATCAGTCCAGCTTATGTGTACAGAAAAAGGCAGGAAGCAGTAACTGCCCTCACACCACGTTTGTGCCAGCAGAAACTAAACTGCAAATTCACAACACTACTACAAGAAGTAACAGCAGGAAAACACTGCATGCAGGTCAGACTGACCAATTTGACTTTGACAGACCTGGCAGTTTGTTTTTTATTTGGATTTTTGTGTAATGTATAATCTTGAGAAACAAACATTACCTAGAAACTTTAACATAAGCCATTCCATTTATGTCAAGTGGATACTAATCCTATTCCCCCCAAGAGTTCAAGTGTCAGTTGTGTTAACTGTTTCACTACTGATAAGATACTTAGCACAATTTCTTTGCTAAAACCTATCACAGGACTCCAAGCCATCTGTAAAAGCCTCTTATGAGAAAACCCATCCACGTATTCCCCATCCAGGAGTAAATAACTTTTCCACTCTTCCTAATAAGCATCCTTGTAATACAGACTCATCCTGGCTATGTGAAAAATAGTCAATACTAAGAATAGAGAAGTGTGGGTTAGAAAACAAAAAAAATTTACGACAGATTCAGTACGCTTCTAAGGACTTGCCTGTCTGTGTTTCCACGCAAATATAAATCTTCTCTGTACTCCCCCTGCTTTTTTTTTTTTTTAAACCCCAGATCTGCTGCAGGTTATCCAGCCTGCCACATCACATCAACACAGAAACCGGTAAGGCCTGGCTGCAGAATTTAGGTCAGCTTGTCTGTGGAGTACATAAGGTCTTCCACACAGCCATGAATTTCCTAGTAATGCTTCAATAATCCCTCTTCATCCTGCTATGCAGCTATTTCACTAGGAACTGCTAGCTTTCCTCTGACTCCCCAACAAAGACTCTCCACAGGAGGGATGTTTGCAGGCGAATGAGCCACTATCTCTTCCTTGGGAAGCAGGAAGCTGGTTGTTGAATCTAATAAATGCTGATTCCTATTTCCCAAGACAAAACAAAAAAACCCCAGCATTCACAATGGATGCTAGGAAAATAGTCCCTTTTTTTTAACCACACCAGGAAAGATATAATCAGAGCTGGAAATTACCTCCTGAACATTAAGAATAATTTTCTTAACAGATTTTAAACAAACCCTCACTGCTTCCACCTGGGTCAATAAATAAAAAGATAACAAAAATGTGACTAATAAATTCAGACAGTCTAAGCAACAGATGCTGGTATTTCTGGAGAGAAAGCATCCCTTGAGGCAAAAAACCACTATGCCTCTTGAAAAACTGCTCCCTCTAAAAGTGAATTGCATGCCACTGCCATCCTAAGCACTGTACAAGCCCACGTAAATAGTAGCCCTGTTCTTAAGGGATCTCTGAAGGTACTTTACATAAAAATAAGCTAAGTCTTTTCAAAACATGGTCCTCAGAGCAGGAGTTCCACATAAACTGGAAGGTACAGTTATGTATGACAAAACCCCCAGCCTGAATACAATAAATCAAAACCTTGAACTTCTGTCTTCATACAAGATGAACCTAACTAAATCTTCTCAAGTATGACAATTTAAAAGATGTGAATGCAAGAATAAATACCAGTTTCCAGGAATGGTTACGGACATCTCAGCAAAAAAAAAAAAACACAGCTAGCAAGCTGACAGTTGGTTTTGTCTTAAAACCCATCACCCTGCTACCTCTCTGTGCTTCATGGTTCCCACATAACATTGTGCTCATCAAAAGCTAGCACTTAAGTCTCCCTACTAGAACAAATAATAAAGCTGAGGAAAAACCTTTCCTTGAGACATCAAACTGCTCTTCAACATTCAAACATTTGTTAAGAGTATTCTCAGCCCATTCTTTACAACTTCCATGAAGCATGAAAATGCTATTTGCAAACACATACTGAGCTGTACTGCACATCAGACATGCAAATCAAACACCCAAATCAAACAAAAAGATGTACATTTGTCTGTGTTCACCTCAGACCTGCTACAGAACTCAGATATATAACATGCACCCATGCCAGGCCCATAGATATGGTTGCCCTTACTGGATCTCTATTGCATCACACATGTTAACAAGACCGTCTGCAGAATGTAACTTTTTAGAACTAATAGTCATCCATAACTTAACTCTGCATCAGACAACTTTTCCCATGACTGGCTCAGTACCTGATCAGGCTGTGCTTCTCCACCTTCCTCCTCTGGCTTCAGCTGAACTGAGCGCTGGCTCCTGAAGGCTCCAGCGGCAGGAATACCAAGCCAGGTTCTGATGATCACTTTCTCATTTTGACAAGTGCCACAGACTCCTCCTATATAAAAACAAACTGCTGTGAATCAAACTGGCCAAACAAAGCGGTCATGGTAGCGGGGGTCAGAGGAATGCCACTCTGCAACACGGAAAACAAAGGTTACTCATCCTTTTGCTGACAGTGCTTCATCTCTGGGGAAGACTTAGCACATCCTTGTTTTTATAACTTTGGAACTATTCTAAATGAGTTGTCCTATTCTTGAAGGGTGTAGATCCCAAATGAGTAATTTGTCATTTACCACATATTTTCTTGAACATATTGGCTCATCCTAACTTAACCAAGAGCACTGCACCTCCCTACACCACCACAAAAGCCAGATCAGACCCCAGTGACATGGCAGCTGAACAGTGCATGTGCTCCACACAGACACTTTGATGACACTTCAACTGCTGCATTACAGCCATATGCCAGGCAAGCAGACCACCTCGAGTCAAACGAGCTACTTGGAAAAATCTCAGGAAAACACCTCTATTCTCTAAGATGAACAAAATAGAGAAGAAGTGGGATTGTGCCCCTCCTTCTTCAGCCCAAAACTTCCACCAGCCAAGACCCAGCACAGCTGCCTTCACTTCCAGAGACCCAGAGGCTCCAGGGCTGTGCAGAGCACACATGGAAAGCAACAACTCAGCAAAAAGAACAGCCAGACTCCAGCAGGTAATTCATGAATATTTATTTTAGTTTGTTGCTTATTAAGTATGCCTTGTTATAAATCAAGTATTTTACAGTAATTGCCTCCAATCAACAAACACAGGGAAAGCTGCTATGTAAACCAATGCTGTTCCATACCCAAAATGAGTCCCTTAGCAACAGGCAGGATTCTACAGGACTCTGGGTGTGCAGCCGGCTGGCTGCCACTGCCTCTCTGCCTCTCCTGCCCTGGCTGCACCCCAAGCAGCACCGCTGTGTGCCCAAGGCGTTCCTAGCACTGCCAACCACAGCACACTGTGCCAGGATGCCAGTGCAGCAGGTGCTCACTGCAAGGCTAGCAAGCCTCAGGTACATGGTACAGGGGCAGCCCTCCAGAGCAGAGGATGCTCCACATCCAGGGACAACCAGCTGCATGCCCTGCTTCAGCCCCCAGCCCATTGCGTCCACCCCAGCAGAGGCTGGAGCGGAGCTGCTCTGCCATAAGGGTCTGCACCCAGCACCAAGAGTAGTGCAGCTCACCCACTTCAGCTGCTCCCAAACCACTGCAGAAAAAAAATACAAACCAAGCCTTCCCCCACCTCTCCCTCTAATTTTTTTCTGAGGCTTTTTCAGGGTTGGCACACAGCCAACAAGAAGCACACAGGAATGAGCCCTGTGTCAGGCTTTCCAGTGAGATCATTTTAAAGGTCAGCAGGAACCTGCTGTTCCAGGTTTCTTCTTAGTGGTAGAGACCCAGGATAAGGAGATGGGGAAAACTCTGTCAAATCCTCAAATAAAATACGCCTCATTGACTTTTCATCTTCAAAGGGCTCGGGGTGGTCAAGTGGCCTCAGAAGAAGTAAATCTCTTTATACAGAACTGGAGTTTTCAGAGACTCTTGGTTTTTAAATACATATAGGAAAAAAACTGTGACTAGATATTTTCCAAAGGTCTGTTGCAAGTAGGCATCAGAACAGACCTTTGGACCATACTTGAGGTCTAACAGAAAACGCTCTCATAGCCACAGGGCCATTCACCTTGGCTGCTTCTGTATTTTTTTTTTCACAAGGTCAGAAAGCCATGTAAGAAGGGCCTAAACAGAGCTCACCATGCCCTCCAATCCCTCCTCAGCAGCCACCCCAAAGGCAACAAACCACCTCTGAGAACAGCAGGCAAAGGCAGCTCCCACCTTCAAAGCAGGAGTGTGTTTTTTGAGAATGTATCAGCGTTTAGGGGAAGGGGCCAGGAGAGGTTGAACAGCCCCCACCACCCCACTTTGTAAGGCATGAAGAACAGGAAAGCTTGCTTTCAAGCACTGAATCACACTCTGAAAGACTGCTGAGGTCCATCACCACCACCCTCCCCTTCCCAGATGGACTGGATCATACCTGGAGGAGATGTAAAGGAAAACAAATGACAAAACACTTAAAAAAATGTTGTTTAAAACACACAAAAGAAAACAAAAACCAAACCAAAAGTCAATCTAAAAGCAGAAAAAGCAGAAATTCTTATATAAATCACAGCAGTGCATAAGTAGGTGTTTGGACTGTGGCAAGACCAGTGAAGGATACTTCCCTGCAGTTCTTACCACAAAAAATCCCATGGATTTTGTTCCAAATCCCATTTGGTAAATTCTCACTTTATGCTACTTCCTGCACCTCCCTCTCCCACTTTTGAAGTGACAACCTCAATTTATTAAAACAAAGCAGCATCTTTCTTACAGAAACATCTGCTTTGATACAAGAATACACACCCACTGATATAGTCAATATGTGGGACTCTGGCTATGAAGGAGATTAAAAAAGGAGCACATGCACCACTTCTCTTTTAACCTCATCACCTCTGGCACTCACTTGCTTCAATAGTTTTCTTTCAGGGCCTTACAGCATAGGGAAAGATACCACATTTACATTGGGGTGTTGGCATCGACCAGTGCCAATTTAATCTGAATCACAGCCAGGCACTTGGCACTTCAGGCATAACACATGCAACCTCCAAATGCCACGTCCTATATTCAGTAGCTTACATGTGGCTGCCTCCATTTGTACAGTCACTTGATCAAACATCTTTTCCATTAAGGAAGACAATACTTCTGATGCTTTTAACACGGAAATAATCAATGTTAGCAGAGTGAAAGAAAACCCAACAATGCACTTAGAACAAATCATTATGAACTCTGTAAAGAAAAGAAAAGGAGGGAAGCCAAAGTATTTTGGGGAAGAATTAGAAATTTTGAAAAAAAAAAAACCAACAACCTCAGCTAATTAAATAAGTGAAGCAGTTCCAGTCATTAGGGGTTTAATTTCAGCACAGCTGAATAATTTTCAGTTCTACATATATCTCCAAGTACCCAGACAACAGCAGACATTTGACAATCTCTTCAGTTAAAAAATGCCATCTTCCTCCGTTGCTGCTGCATAAGAAAAACAACAAACCACCACATAGGAAACGTGTCATGCTATCAAGAGAAAAGAAAAACCCCAGCACAGATACCTAATGTAGAAATACTGTCAAAAGTAGTATGTAATCTAACCAGATAAATACCAGATTTTGCTATCTCTGAGTGAAGTTTTGCAATCATCTGAAGCTGGTTTGTGGTTACCCTGCTGCTTAACATTCCTGCTCTCTCCATGGTGTGTGCCTGGGAGAGGCATCTTGCCCAAAGCAGAGGGTGGGCTGGAAGGCAGGACTTCCCCTTTCAACAGCAGTGCAAGCTCAAATTTGCTCCAGCTGGTCTTCAAACCACACTCCACTTGGAAAGCACCTTAGGCATTGCTCCTGCTACATGGGAGCCTACAGGATCCCACTGCCACTCCCTGTGGAGTTCATTGTCCATTCTAGGGCCTTGCTGCAGATTGTCACATGACATCCAACACCCCCCTTAATTTGGGAGCTCCCTGTAATTCCTCCCTTCTCTTGGCAGCCACCTCCTCTTCCCCCATCCATGAGCCAGAGGCTGTGTGCAAACTGCTCCCCACTTCCTCTTTACTGCTGCAGACAGCAGGAATATAACCAAGACATCAACAAATCAAACCTTGCTGGTCAAGCAGGCAAAACTTCTACTGCTACAGCTAACTCATTGTTTGACCCACAGGCAGCAAGAAAGGGGGCTGCTGCTAGTAGCTCTGGTATTACACCCCTTAGTAGATAAGCAAGCCAGATATAAGATTTTACAAGTTCAGACAGCAAGCAGGTAAATAATCAGACAGTGAAGAAGTCTTAACATGGATGATGTGACAGCAACCAGCAGCTATCAGAGTGTGGAGGGCCACCATCCTCTCTTCATGCATAGAAGAAAGAGCAGAGAAGGAGCACCCTGCTCCTCACACTGACCAGCTGCACACTGGTTGTTTCCAGGCTGCTCTGGGCCGCGGTGCACATGGACAGACTACAACCTTACAAATGGGGCATGTGCAAAACCATTAGTCAAAACCAGGCTTGTGCCAATTCAACCTGTAAGCTTCAGGTCCCCACTACATTTGCTGCAATGAATTTTTTCAAATACTTTGCTTTCAAACTGACTCCAAACAGGAAAAACTTGGCTGTTCCACTCTGAGCTTGAAAGCCTTGTTTCTGGAATGAGGCACCCTCAAACAAACAGAATTCATACACTTTCTGCTTGCAGAACAGCATATACAACCTCATGCTTTATGATTTTATGTTATATTTACTCACACTTCTCTCCACAGTTTTGTTATCTCCTTTTCTTTGCCTCACTATTACTATTTCCTTTTGTATTTTTGCATGTTTCTCATGGTTTTATTTTCAGGCTTTGCTATCTTTGCTCTCCTGTAACTCTGGCCTCAGTGGTTCCTTTCTTTAAAATTTGTTTGGGTTAAACTCATCAATGTTAACAAAGACACTGTTAAATTCACTTTTCAATCTAGATACACCCTAAATTAACTTCCACTAAAAAAAACCATAGCAGAAATACACATTTTAAACACTGGAAATAGAATCTTGTCCAAACCTGTGCATTTTTCATTTTCCTGATTTATTATTAGCACAATTTTGTTTCAGTCCACTCCTTTCTTCAAGAACACTTTAATTCTATTATTCTTCTGTTAAGACTTTTTCATTGGGACATCAGCACTGATTAAACTCACCGTTTCTGCAGCACCAACAAGCACTTATGTATCTGCATTCCTTTACTTCCTTATTTCCAGAGCCAAAATATTTGTTGTCAGAAGGACAGAAAAGGAGAGGAGCAAATCTATCAAGCCAGTTTTCCCTTTCTCTCTGCTAACAATGCCAATGAGGGAAAACTGTGAAGAAATTTAGCATGGGTTATAAACCAGCAAATATTACTTTAAAAAACTCAAGCACATGAAAAGTTTCATTTCCCTTTTGTCAGTTCCTCTGCTAAGCTAGGTAGGTTAGGCTTTGTTTCTTAATTTAATTAGTCAGAAAGTAAGTACATAAAAGTTTCTGGATGGCAGCCATTGAGAGGAACCCTGTATGTGGACTTCTCAGTTTGTATTTTTAAACACCAGCCAGATTAACCGTGAAGTCTGGTTCCTCCGTGCATCTTTGATGAAGGCAATTGCTAATGCATGTGGAAAGCGTGTGTAACCATAGTGGAGCTTGGAAACAAAGCAAGCCAGTGCACTACCTCTAACACTGCTCACTCAAGTTTTAATGCGGAGACTGCCAGAACAAAGTAATTCCTATCCTGCCTTTCAATGATCTGTACACAAACCACCATTTACAAATATGTAATACGGACTTTTCTTTGCCATTATTCACTGGTATTTGCATTGGTTTAGGGGACAAATTTATACCAAACAATCCAAACGACATCAGCTTAACACTGTGTTCCTCCGTGCAGGACTGCAAAGGCAACAAAATGTCTATTACATAACACTTCTGTATAAAATATTAATTTTCACCGAGGAAGCTCTTGAACCAAAAGGTTATTTTCAATGATTAACAAATCAATGTTGTATAAGCTTGGTTATTTAATCAGTGTATTTTTGACAGACAACAAACCACGCATTTTATTGGCATAACATGAAAAAAATCAACTTTCTATTTGCACACATCAAAATATATCCATCCCTAGCACACAAAGATTCAGCAAGCCTGCACTGGGGCAATTGCAGGTATCAGCATTTTTATACAAGTTCTCATACCAGCTGAAAGTGTTTAAGCTTCCTTTCCTTCCTATCCTGCAATGGATGAAGAACAGGTAGATATTCAGACATCACATTCATATACACATCCCATGCAGTTGTTCTCTCCTTAGAGCAATAATCCCAGGTTGGACAATCACTCTTTCAACACAAAAAATCCTTGGTTTTAACAAAGGCATGTTAAACAGGCAAGTCTGCCATCAGCAAGACTTGAAAACACTAGAGGTGCGGCAGCCCTGGCTTCTGTAGGACCCAAGGGCAATCAGGAACACCTTTTAAAAAGAAACTTATCTCAATGCTGACTCATAAAGAATGAAATTCAAGAGAGGAAAAAAAAAAAGACCAACCTATATCTTGGCTGGGACCTTGTAGCCATGAGGCTGCATGAGGACAGGTAGGAGCCTGACTCACTGCTTCATCAGAAGGACTATAAAGAGCCTTCATGTTGGGTTTTTTCCTTTCTCTGTGTATCTTTATATAATGAATGTATGGAGGGGGTTCATCTCTAGCATCGCTGGTCTCCAGCAGATGGTTCCATCATATTTACCAGCTCCATGTGAGTGTCACAGGTAAGACATCTAAAACAGTAACAGGCACTTTGGTCTGCCTCATCCCTGGCCTAACCACGCAGGGGAAATCAACACGAGATACGATTCAGACAGAAAAATCCTGAGCAAATGAATAGAGAGATTTTGAAACTCCAGTTTGAGAATTATGCTATTTTTTTTTTCAAATTTATATGCACACCAAACAGTTCTAGCAGATATTTGATAGGAAAAGGTAACAACATTTAACTATCTGTAGTGCCCACCCCTTAGGTCTGAGAAATCTTCCACTACAGTTTTCTGGTCTTCAGAGAGAGATGCCTAACATTTGACAAAAAGACCATATACAGAGGGTTCTTTTTTTTTTTTTCCTTTTTTTTTTTTTTTAACACTAACAAGGAGCAAGGCAGATCACAAGAACCAGACTATTCTTTCTTCTACTGAGCACACAATACAAAACGCAAGACCATGATGAATAAACACAAATGCTATCCTCACCCACTGCTGGATGTCACATGCTTTCAGCCTGTATATTTCTTTCTGCTTCCTAATCAGAGTTACCTTCAACAAAAAAGGGCCCCGGAAAAGAAAAAAATATCGGAGCAACAACTATCCTTCCTCTTCCAGTAAGGCTGGCTGTATTTTACACCACAATTGCTTCTCAACTCTTGAATGTTGCAATTACTTCAGTCTCAGAACAAATCACCTCTGAGGAAAGAGCTCAAGTGGAAAGAAGGAAAATTAGTTTTGAGGCTATATGGACAATGTAGTTTTGTATCTTGATTTATACTTGAAGAGGAAGAAGAACTAAGGTTTTTCTTTTAAAACAGTTCAAACAGACAAGTCCTTGGTGCAGCCATACTTTCTTCCCATACTACTGCTTGCCTCCAAGTGTTGGGCAAAAGTAGCATTTTGCTGGCTTGATTTCAAGAAAACAAGTTTTCTCCTTCCAAGGATATCTCCCTGAACATTCTGGCAGCTGCTCTACAAATATCTTTTCACTTCTCTTCCTATTCATTTCTTGAAGGGGGACAAGAACCTGTTCTTGCTATGGCTGAAGAGAATACAGACATAAATGAAAAGGGCTTCAATTCTTTTAATTAAATAAATTTGTGGTGAGAGAAGAATTGAAGCACTGTCAGTTAAAATTAATGATGTGGAAGTTAGTATTACTGACAGTATTAGGTGCCAACTTGACTTGTGACGCACTTTTCTTTTTAACATGCCAAACCCAAGACAATTCTCAAGAAGTTAAACACTAGAAATCCTGGCTTTGTTCTTTCCTAAATTTGTTTGTAATCTCTGAGGGGAGAAATTGTTTGGCAAGCAATAGGTACCTTTTCTTTGTTATATGGTTAAAAGAAAATTGCACTCAATTTGCTCAGACCAAAAGATCTTGAGCCAAACCCATCCCCAATGCAAGCAAGTCAAACTTTTAAAAAACATAGCTCAAAGTGTTCTCAAAGTGAGAGGCACAGGATAGCCTTGAAACACTGATTACAAGTGCTTTCACAAACTCTAATGCTAGTAGCTGCTAGAAAACTGCATTTCACAAACATCTTTCTTCGTATTTCAGCCCTGTGTAGACCCACAGTACCTCATCGTCACAGCCAAGAATAAACACTTCCAACATCAAGCAGCACTAGTGTGACCCTAGAAAGCCTCATGTATGCGTGTGGACTCATGAAACTATACATACATGGAAAATCAGTCATTGACACAAGTCTTTGCATGCTGAAGTCCACAGACT
This sequence comes from Erpornis zantholeuca, assembly GCA_013400515.1. Taxonomy (NCBI): domain Eukaryota; kingdom Metazoa; phylum Chordata; class Aves; order Passeriformes; family Timaliidae; genus Erpornis; species Erpornis zantholeuca. The sequence goes on from VZTN01023800.1 coordinate 79,347, forward strand.
TTTCATTGTTTGTTTAAAAAAACATGTTTAAAATGTCAGTTATGCAAAAGCACAGAAAAGTCTTTATCTAAACGCAAGGTTTCTGGGGAAAAAGATTTCCACTTCTCTTAACACAGCAATAGCTTTTTCTTTTTATGTTGGTTAGGATATAATCTTCCCACCACCAAGAGACAACAAATAAATAAATAAAACAGGAAGGGAAAAAAAAAACAGAAAAGGAGAACTGTGCAGCCCTGTTTCGATGGTAGCAAAACTGGAAAAATTTAAATAGCAGAAACTGATAGAACAGGTTTTGTTCTTTCCACTTAATGTTACTGTGCTATTACATGTAATATCTGAGTATAACAAATATCACTAATTGTGTTTTATGATATTTAGGGATTTACAGCAACTTCATTAATTAACTAGAAGATAAACATTGCTTTTTTGAAAGGAAATTAAGACCTTCGGAGTTCATTATTCCACAAAACACTAACTCTGGAACTCCCTTTTTTTTGGCACCCAGTTGAGAAACTTGCTTACTGAGTTCCCTCATGTTTCCCCATTTGTGACTCAAGCTACCTCTCAGTAAAACAGCTGTCTGCAGCCCCACACAAACTAAGTGCTTTAAGCCTCAGGACACTAACTTAGTGACCACAGTGTCCATGTACCTGTATCAAAACTCCCCTCTGGCTCTTAGAGGTGCAGGAGAAAGCACCCTGGGCTGAGGTGCTGAGTCAGCACTCTGCCTGCGCAGCATCCCAAGCCAACCCTCAGGTGTGCTGCAGAAGCAGGACCTGAGACAGCCACTGGTGCCATCAGAGAACGCACAGCAGGTAACAAACTCAGCCAGCAGCACAGGGCCTGAGTCAAAATCCACTTACTCCCACTGGCTTTAACAGACTTTGAATGAGACCTCAATACACAAAAGAAATGGTAAGACCTAGAGAACTTAAAAGAATCAACTTCAGTGCAGGAAACTTCAGTACAGTTCCTTCTTATAAAACTGCACCAAGCCACAACACACATAGCTGCAAGTGTCTTTGACCACACGGATAGACATACCCTTTTCTCCACTAGCCTTTATTCTCTTATCCTCCTGTCACTGGCAGGACCTACTGCAATCCCAGCACAAACAGCATTAGCTTTTTTCCTCCCTGTCCAGGCATGCAGTGAAGAAAACTGTCCATAAAAAGGAGGCAGAGCTGTGCTATCTCTGTACCACCACTTACATACTGCTACATAAGAGAAGGAAGCAACAGGCACAAAGGGCTAAGAAAGAACTGGAATACAAGAACTATATTTCAGGTGTACAGCTATGTGTTAGTACAATGTTCACTAGTTAATCTTTCCAGGGCAAGCACCCAAGTGCTTTTACTCTCTCTGCATTGCTATTATAGAGATTGGTTCCTATTAATAATTACCTTCCACTGACCGCAGCACACAGACTTTCTCCACTGCTCGTACTGCTGCTTAGAATTCCTTTTCCAGATCTCAACACACTGGACAGATTACCATCCCGTCAAGGATGTCAGGACTGGTAGAGGTATCTGTTGTTCATATCTGGATCATATCTGGATCTAAACACCACAATGACAGCTGAATGCTGCTCCCTTCCCCACATAACCTCATATAACCATTGTAAACTTTCAATCTTTTGTATAGAAGTAATCACAATTACAAATAACACCATCTATTTAATATTCCCTACTATTATGTGCAAGAAAACAGACAAAGCAAACAGACAAGTGTTTTTGACACTAAGCAAGATACAGGAAAGCACTAAATGAGTTTACTATAAAGGCAATGCCTGCCTAGATACACGGGAAAAAAATATGTAAAGAAGATATAGCCACAGAAGCATATTCCTAAGTCAAGACCTCATAAATCAGTTTCAACTAACAATAAAAGGTTTACAGGGCATTTCTAAGGCACCAAGAATGAACAGGATCCTGATCCCAAGTAAGGCTTGGTGAATTAATTTAAGATGGCAATCAAGAGCAAATAACACAACGCTAACCCTACCCTAAGTCTAAAGAAACAGGGTTTCCTTTGCCTTCAGGAAGAGGTGAGGGGAAAATACAAAACAAAACACCACCACCAAAACCAACAAACAAGACAGAAATAAAAGAAATAAAAACAACACACAGAAAGGGACTCAGCTACCCCATCTGGCATGAGAGTGCTTTTTGATAGCTCAGAGCTATGGGTTTAAAATCTCAGCCCTGTTCATGCAAATTTCTCACATCCTAAAGTCCTCTGTTCCAAACAAGGGGGCATAGCCATTTCCAGGCTTCAGTTTTAGAGGCAGAAAAAATTTTTCTTTCCTTTCACAGTGACAGACATAATACTGAAAAAACAAAAAATACTTCCCTGTAGTGTTTGGGGTTTTCTAAAGCTGTAACTGGCAATGTTTATGAGTAGCAGGTACCCCAAAGTGCTCTCTGCACCAGCAGCTGAGTCAAGTAAAACATCACTTTCAGCACCACCATTACAGGAAGTACTGCTAAGACTTATCCACCAAACAACACCACCACCACTACCGTCCTCCATTTTCAAGTCTGAGTAACGTACCTCATGGCTTTTACACACTGGGAGCATCCAGAGGAGAAAGTGCCACGGGCTGCAGGCATGTTGTAAACGCAGAGCCTGAGTCCCCCCAGTTACCGCAGACTAGCTCCCCTAAAGGATGCTGGGGAAGTCCCAAGCCTTCTGCGTCTGAATTCGTGTTTGCTTAAGAGCAGTGGCAGCACTTGTGACAGGGGGAAATGGAGATTACAAGACAAGAGCTGCTGTGCAAAGCTTAGGGATCCTAAAGGAGCAGGAGTCGGTATTGCCACGTACTGGGGAGCAGGGGGAAGGGAGGAGACGCGCCTCGAAAAAACAGAGATGGTTATCTGACAAGGGCTGGTTCTGCCCTGAAGATGTGCTTTATTGACTGGCTGGGGCCCCTTTAATTTGCGTGTGCTGCAGCACGAAGCGCAGCTGACCCCACACAAAAGCCGCACAGCTGGCGGCCCCCACACGGGCCGGATCCAACCCCACTGGCCTCGAAAGGGGCTCGCAGTTCCAGCCGCATTCCCCAGCACCACGCTGTACTCCAGACCCACCGCCGGGCCGGCCGCGCTCTCGCCGCTGGTCCCTCGCCCTTGCGGGCACGTCCTGCGTGGATGCGCATCCCGCGGGAGAACAGCGCGACGAGAGCAGCAGCCCCCGGGTCCCGCCGGCAGCTGTGCCCCGAGGCACACCGGCACTGGCGGCAGCACCAGCGAACCGGTCCAGGCCGGTCTGCACGCGGAAAAAGATAAAGAGAAGCGCGACAGAAAGCGCTGAGAGAGAGCGGCAGGGGTGCCGGTGAAGATGCCGCCCCCTCCCCGCGGCCCCTTTGCCGCCTGCCCGACGCACTCGCCTCCAGCCCCGCACTCGCCTCACCTCAGGGACGACTCTGCGGGCTGCGGACCCCGAGAGCCGCCCGGCCGAGCCGAGCCGTGCCGTGTG
>VZTN01023800.1:82868-97242 GCA_013400515.1 Erpornis zantholeuca
CGGGGCTGTGCGGTGGCGCTGGGACGGGCCCGCGGTGGGAGCGAAGCGCCGGGCGGTGAAGCCCGCGGGGCGTTCTCGGTGCGCAGGTAAAGGGAGCGTAGTGCGTGAGCCAAATAAAACAGCGACAAGTTCAAAGTGCGTGGCTTAATTATTAAAATATTACCTAGGGGAAGGAGGAAAGTTATTTTATTTGTCTATCTCGAGCCCTTGCGGTAACCAAAAAGTCGAAAGCAGCTTTAGCTTGGGCGGGGGGCGGCACCGCTGGGCTGGGGTCGCAGGGACGGATTCCTCCACGGTGGCTCTAGAGGCCGAACACAGCACACCAAGGAAGAAGCCGAACTGACCCTGATCCTCACCCCGATATCCATTAGATTTTTTTTTTCTCCTTTAACTGAAAAGCTACCGATATCCTTAAGTATTTGTTGAACACTGAGCCGACAAGTGACAAGACCTGCGGGTTTTTTAACTAGAACTGGATGCAATCTGTTACCTTTGAAAGTATATTGGTCTTGATCAAGAATGGAATTAAAAAAAAAAAGATACAAGCTCATCTTTTCCATATTTTATTTCCTCCCCATGTTTTCAAGAACTGGAGGAGATGGGAAGTGATCTTTTGGTGCTTGTTCAGAATTGCTTTATGGCCCTTTAAAGATTGAGAATTTCCCCTTTATATTTTTAGTTGCATTTTTAATCAGACCTTCTCATCTAAATGACTGTACGATGTATCTAAGGTCACAAATGAAAGCACTTCTCAGCAACAATTCACTTCTGAAACCAAAAAAAATCAGGCCAGCTTGTCCTGCTCTCAGCTGTTTGGCACTATTTTCATACCAGTTTTCATTTGGTGGGGAATTTTAGCAGAGCTCCGATTTAGTCTAATGAGCTGTCAATTATTTTAAGCTTTGATTTTTAATACCTTCATTTGGCCTGTTAGTTATTTTCTTCCCTGAGATCATCACCACTTGTGTTATTTTTGGCCAGCATTTTAGACCTCACTGTTTCCCCATAAGGTGATTTTATTATCTATTTACTTATTTCTGCTCTGACCCAGTGGGCCAAGGCACATAGGGTGTGTTAATACTGGGGCTCCACAGTGAGGGAGGGTTAATAGAGATAAAAAGCAGTCCAATCTGGTAAACATCAAGGCAAGTGAAAACAGATAATAACAAGAGCTTCTGGCTGGGAAATCCTGACTCGAAGGCAGCTGGCAGAGAAATTCAGGCGGAAGAAAAAAGGATTTTTTCAGATGCCAGAGCTGGCCAGAGCTGGCTGAATCCACATTCACTTAGCAATCAAGATACTTTGCCAAGCTGAGGCACACCAGCAAAACAAACAAATGGCTCTGGAGACCTGAGAGAGAAGACACCTGAAACTGGGCAGATCCAGATCCAATTAAGATTCCCTTTCTGACAGGGCAAACATGAGTGTGAAGGACTTACCTCCTACAGAACATATGCTGGGTTGCTTGTTTGGTTTTTGTTTTGTTCTTTTTCTTCACTTGTTTTGATATGTATTTAAAGGTAATGCAAATGGGTTTTAATTTAAACCTCTCTAAACCCTCTATTTCAAGCTTCTCTAGTAGAGCCCTCTCCCACTGTTTCAGGTTCGGTCTTCCCCAGGCTTGAGTGTTTTAGGCAGCTCTTTCTAGATTGCTATTTCTGGTTCTGACCACCTAGGACATGCTGAGGTGGGACAGAAAAGAGAGGAGGGGAATTATAAATCTAAAAGAGCTCAGTTTGAGGCAAATATAAACTCAGCCATTCTGTTACCCTGCCATAGTCTATAGGCAGAAGTACAAGTCAGCCAATTCCAAGTTACTCCATGTAATAAAAGAGATGCCAGAAAACAGAGGCTGTAAGGGCAAAGTGGCTTTTTTCCACTTGCAGAGTTTTGACATTGGCCCTTTACAATTAAATAAACTAATATTGTTTCTTTTGATTTGTGGCTCAGAGAACTGAATTAGTGATTGCATTAACAAGCAATAGCAATGCAGCCATATGCTTCACAGGGTAAAACAATTCTGTTTGGTTTTACAACTGCATTTTAGTTTCAATTTCTCAAATTCCATAACCTTGAGTAGCCAAATATGTCATATTTTTCAACCTTATTGTCATCCTTATTCTCATATCAATAGAAAATTTTAGAAAATATCAGCCCTCCAATAGAGTTATGCTTTTGGCCAGGTTGAAAGCAGACCATTTCTTCTGAGATGATTTCCAGTACTTACTCTCTTTCACTCAAATGGCCATACTGTGCATCTCATAAATACCTGTGTGACGTTGTCCAGCAGGTGTTCAAGTTCAGTCCAAGGGAGCCAGGTGCAAAAGGAACACCAGCAGAAGGTGAATGTAAGGAAGAGATGGTGTCAAAAATAGAGTGTGCCAGTGGTTCATCAGAGGACAGTGAGAAAATTCCATACTCGGAAATATTTCAGTCCTGGCTTTGAGTGGACTGACAGATTGTTCTCCCAAGAAAATTTAAGATGAAGGGGAATTTTGATAGTGTGGATTGGACAAGATAAACTTTAAAGGCGCTTTCCAACCCAAAGTATTCTATGATTAAGAAGTAGATGAGGTAGTTACTTGGGAAGAAGTGTGGATGGCTAGATAAAGAGAGAGACAGGCAGGGGATTGGCTTTCCCTTCTCCAGAAACAGGGCAATTTGGCTTCATGGAATGGGCAAAGCATGAAGGGGAAAACTCTAGTTAATATGGATAAGGATACATATGAGTCACTTCTCTTGGCTACTGGCCACTGATTTTCAAGGAGGAGTGTTTCTAAGTGCTGAACAGTTCAGCCTGTGGTGTTCACCCAGGACACACATGCAGGAAGATGGGGCTGGGCATGCAGTCAGACTTGTCAGCCCCAATCTGCCATTGTCGCCCCCCACATCCATTAGTGCCACCCCTGTGCCACATGCCCGCTGTAGCGGTGGTGAGGCTGACTTTCCAGGCAAAATTGGGCAATGTCTTGGCAGCTGGTTTATTGTCCTGCAGGCAGATACTGGCAAGGGCCTGCTCTGCATATGCCCACAGCTGGCTGTGGAGAGCCAGCCATGGGGTGTGGGACTCAGGGGCTCCGCTCTTTCAGAGAGGAGAGGGAAGCCTGTCACCCAAGGGCTGTGATCCTGCGTTACCAGACTGCTGCAGCTCAGTCTGCCCCATCAGCAGAACAAATTGTCAAAGCTTTCAGAAAGTCTAACAAATTACCAGACAATACTCCTTCAGATACATTTCTACTGACAATCCCAAAGATATTGAAAAAAAGAAAAAAAGCATGTTTTTCCAATATAAAAAACATTGCAAAACTCTGTCCCTTTTGCAGGTTCATTTGTAATTCCATCTATTTTTTAAAATATTTCTGCTAACCAACTTTCTTTGACACTATGTAACTCCATTATAAACAATTATCCAGACACATATTACCACTTTTTCTGAAGATACTTCAATATTACACTTGTCTTCAAATGCCTGGCACAGCAGCGTCTGTATTAAAAGCCCAGTGACTCCTGGAGGCCTTGCAAGCCAGCCTATTCTGACTGGGATTCTCCCAACTTCTGAACTTCCTGGCTGGAAAATTCACTCCTTACCTTGTCTTTGTGCTGAAAAAAGGAGGGAATGACTGTTATAGATAACCAGCAGTTTCTAATTACATCCAGTACTCCATAATGTGATCACCAGCTCTTTTCTTTCATTTGTGATAATATGTCAGTCACCCAATGTGCAGTTCCATTTCTAAAAATTTGGAGGATGAGGCCTCATTCTTAACAAGTACCTTTGTATTTTGAAACAAATGCAGCAGCCATGATGGTGTGCACTGTAAGCAGCGTGTGCTAATACACTGCAGCTCAGCAAAGTTTTTCAAGTAATGGCAGGAGCAACACATTGTGGCTGCTTCTGATTACACAGAAGACCTAGTTTTCATGAGTTCTCAAATATCATCCAGTGGATATACAAACAGATGGCCAATCTGTTTCATTCTGAACTTATCAATAAAGGACTATAAAGTCACAAAACACACTGCATCATATGAGATGGGAGGCATGGCAGGAGGGCCATAAACTGAACTGCAGGCAAACATGCCCTTCACCTGGCAGCTTTCTTGGGCAGGGCTTTATTTTAGTAGAAACAAGAATAAGGTTATGCATTACTTGGCCAGCCCAGCCTTGTGTCAGTCAAATGTAGGTAACATGGATTTGTATACTCAGAGCCCAACTCAGCAGAGCACCAGGTAGGAATCACCACTGAGATGTTGAGTACCTTCAGATCTGTAGAGCTGCCAAGATGGCAGCGGGGGTTAGTCTTTGCTAGTCCACTTAATCTACTTAGCTCATCCTATTTTCTTAATTTTGCACTTTACTGCTTCTATAATCTCTGCCTCTTCTGCTCGCCATTTCCACAAACACAAAATGCTAATGACGGAGAATGAATAGGAAACAAAAATGAAAAACCTGACATAATCAGAATTAGCAGGATAAGACCAAAAGAAGTTTTCAGCTGTCAGGCTTTGTCCAGCCCTACTTTCTGGAACAATTTCCCTGCTTTTCCTGGGACCTTTCAGTCTGTTATTTCTTCCTTCAAATCATGCTTGAGAGGCCCTCTTTTCCCTTCAGATCTTGATTGGCTTTCTCAGTAAAATGGCTGTGGCTCCATGTGCAGATGGAGTGGCACAAAACCTAAGTGCCCTACCTGGATCTAGGACAATGGTGGCCTTTACAGAAATGGCAAGCCTGTTATCTTCAGAGTGCTGAGCTATACCAGAGCTAGCACTTAACCTTTACTTCCCCAATCACACAGGTACAATAGCTAGAGCTTGCTGATTTTGTTACTTCTTTAGAAGTTTCCTTAAAATAGCCTAGCCACAAGGGCATAATGAGGTGCACAGCTGGGCAAAGCTTTCTGAGCAGTAGGAGGAAAAAGAAAAAACATATGTGGGACCAAAATGCTCTGAGCCTGCAAATGACTGATCTCCAGCCACTTAAATGGCTAAAGATTAAGAACTCACCCAACTAGATCAGAAAAAAACCCAGACAAACACCACCCCCCCCCCCCAAAACCAAAACCCAAACTAAACCTAAAACTAAAAAAAAAAAAAACACCACCACCACCACAAAAACACCAAAATGTGAGGAATATCAGGCAAAATCAGCAGGGAAAACAAGGGATAAGGTAGTAATAGATCATTTATTTCTTACATGCTGCATTTTCTTTCTGCCTTCCTATTTTACCATGGAGCAAAGAAACCACCAGTCATTCTGTAGAAGGAGAGTATGGAACTCATATTTTAAAATTGAGCTACTTAATCAGGGACACAGAGATACTTGGAGCTCTTTTTCCACCTCAGCAACTGCAAAAGGGCTGCTCTTTTTTTGTGCCTGGGAGCCAGATTTGCCAACACTGCACTAAAAGAAGTTGATTTTGCTTAAAATGGGCAATATTAATCTTTTTACTTTAAAAGCAGCATATTCTGCTAGTTATGTGTACATATTATAGATCAAACAAAATCAATCCTCCATTCTAGCAGTCCTACCCAAGGGAAAACATAGCAACAACATGAAACCTCACCTCTGAAATCCTCTTCCCAATACTTTTTCAAATACAAGGACAGTAAACCGAAGTATTCTAGTCACTAAAGATTCTACAATTTAATATCCACTGTCAGTCTAGTATCACACTATCCACTCTAACATTACACACCTTAAAGATTTCAAGTACTCTTGTGATTCCTATGCACAGCCACCATGGCCTTCAGCATGCTAATTTTAAAACTTGCTTCATCTCCTGTTCCAAACGCTGATGAAAAGCAGGAGTGTTGCACACACATGCAATGACAGGGAAGAAGGTTACTTTAATGTCCAAATAATTTGTTTTCTCTGCATTTAACTTGGATATGAATCAATTGGAGAAAGCACTGGTAATATTTTTATACATTACTGGGCATACAGAGCAGCAAATTCACTGCCAACACTGTATAGCCACCACAAAACATATACCTCCCCCAGCCTCAAACACCTTCAACTTATTACCATTTGGAAATAGGTAGAGGGAGAAGGAAGGTCTGATCACGTCTTAACCCAAAATAACGTTTCGCTTTGTCAGGTTAATTATACGTTCTGACGTCAGAAACTGAAATTAGCAGGCGATTTTCCCTTGGGTTGCCCAGAGACTGTAGAATGAATCATGCCTGCTCTTGTGCTGCACCCGGGACCACAGAGAACAAGGGATGGGAAGACCAACATATTTATTTCCTTGCTCAGATCTCTGTGGCTAGAGAGTCATAGCCACGATCTGGCTTTGTAGGGGTTGTGATGTGGCTGGCTGGTATTGCTGTCATCCCAAGTGTGGCAGAAAATGGCCACCAACTTCCAATGAGTGCATTTCCACTGACACAAAGGCATATTCACTGCTTTCCTTTGATCCTGGTGTGAACCCATGGCACTAGAGTTTCCCAAAATGTCACTGAAACTTTCTGAAATTAATCTGACATGAGAACAGTGTTCAACATGGGGCATTCTCCTCGGAAAAAAATGCAACCAGACCTTTTAGCACTGAAATACACAGAGATCATTCTCCAAGTAACTAAGATACCCTCCTCCTCCTTACAGCTATTTAGCACAAGATACCCTGAAGTTAGCCTAAGTCTTAAATCTTAGAAAGACCACCCAAACACATCTTCTGATTGTCTCGTTCTTGTCTTTTTATACCTAAAGTTCTCCTGGCATTTTGTTTCCATGGTGGCTGCTTTTTAATTACTCCCGCTCTCAGGCCCCTCTTTCCCTCATCCCTTTATGCTATAAAAGCTCCCTACCTGGAGCAGCAGAGCCGCCTGCAGTTACCTCTGTCCAACCCCTGCCCGCCTCCCTCCTTCCTGGGGCTGCTCCTGCCGGGCTTCTCCTGCTCACTTTCCTCTCCCGGAGCTCCCTCTGCTGTTGGATGCAGCTGCGAGCCCGCCGAAAGCCTGAGGGCTGCAGCGGGGCAGGATGGATCTCCGGCGGGGGCAGGATGGATCTCCGGCGGGGGCAGGATGGATCTCCGGCGGGGGCAGGCAGTTCTTGGGGTGAGAGCAGAACGGACAGCATGGCCTGCCACGGTCAGCCTCCTCCTGCCAGCTACCTCCTCGTAAAGGCAAAAGGAGCAGCATCCTTGCTGGACACCCTGCAGAGATTTCTTTCTGTCCAAGTGTCAGAGCATTAAGAAAATTGGCTTTTGTGTTCTGTCTCCAGCTGTTTAGCATAAGACATGAGCACAATGGTGTGGAGTAGCTGCAGACCCAAACTGATGATTAATTACAAGAGATACTACAGGAAAGGAAGGGGAAACTGACAAAAATTAATGAGTGAAAAATAAGGCCTCAGGCTGTAAAAAATATGTTTTTTTCTGCCTGCTGTAGGCAGACTGGCCTCACACTATGACAGCTCTGTTGGAGGGCACCTACACACTGCAGGTACCTGGAGGTATGTGCCAGCTGCAGCAGGCCATGCTGAGCCAGGACTTGGGAGATTTAAGCCCCCAGCCCCATGGCACATGGGTATGAGGGACAGGAGTGGGGATGCTCACTCTTCCATTGCTTTCTGCAGAGCTGTTCCCCCTCCATGTGGCACACAGGCACCTCACTGCTGGCAAGATGCTCAACAGCTCTTGCTCTGCTGGGCTTTGGCATGCCTAGGATTGGAGAAAGAGAACACAAGACACCCATTGAGCAGCAGTGAGGGGACCGGGCCTCAAAACCTGCCAGTAATTTGTGCTGGTTTCTGCAGGGGCAGAGCCCTACTGCCCTGGTGCCCAGGGATGGTGCATGGCTCCACTCCCACCCTGAGGAGTGTGCCACAGAAATGCACCGAGCTGTCCCCTGCTAACGCTGCCACATTGGCACACTTGTTGCATTTGCTTTCATATGTTGCCATAGGAACTGTAGCCCCAGCATCTGCTCCTGCTGCTCCCTGCCACGCTGCCTCTGCACCCCACTGGGCTCAGCCCACCTCTGCTCCTCTGCCAACCTCAGCATGCCTCCTCCTCACTCACGAACTCCCTGCCTCATCCTCTTTTTTTGGGTGACAATCAGATTACTGCTGTAACAGTTAATTATTGCATTAGTTATAATTTGCCTATTCATTTGTCTCTCCCCTTCCCTCCCACCTTGGAATAATTCCATCTCTCTCTCCATCCTTTCCACCTTCACACTACCTCTGCTGTCTGACTCCCATCCCCTTTTCTCTTGCACTTCTCAGCCACGTACAGCTTTGCTGTACTTCTCTATCCTTTCCTTCCTTTTTATCTCCCTACTACTCACATCTCCTGTGCTCTCTCCCAGTCCTCCTAGTTTCCTTCACTTTAGACCCCCCGCCCACCACCTCAGGCTACTGCTTCACACAGGCCTTCTCTTTCTTCTATCCCTGTATAGGGTACTACCAGTTTCTCCCAGGTCTGAGCCAGGCTTGTTCCTCTCCTGTACTCTCCCTGGCTCTTATACAGTAAACAGCATTTCCCACTCTCTGCTCCCATTTATCCAAATACCCCAGAAACTGTATCTTCTACCACCTTCTTTAGCCTTACTTGATCCTTCACAGCTCCAAATCCTCACTTTCCTCCAGGCTCCTTTATCAAGCTCTCCAAGGCAAGCAACTTATAATTTCCCCTTGTCCCTAAGCCCCATCCTTACACACCTTTCTTCTTCCTTGTCCTCTGAATGGGAGAATCCAGCCAGCACCACAGCTCACTCTTTCCTCAGCCTAACAACCCTGATCTATACCTTTATGCCAGAGCTTGCACCATTAAGTTTCACAGCCTCTCACTCCTCCATCTCTATCCCCATCCCTCTGGCTGTGTTGCTGCTTCTGACACCATTAATTGCAAATTCCCTTTGAAGCTGTATTCCTTCCTGTCTTATGGAATTGCTTTTCTTCTCTGATGGCTTCTTTCTTTCCACACAGACCCTTGGACCAGGACCCCAGTGTCCTTCTATTCCCACCCCAGGCACGTTATTCATGCTTCCTTGCTACCATTTGTCCCCTGCCCTCTCCACATGAGAGTCTCCAGCAACCCTGTCTACTCCTTCCTCCCATGTGAAGGCCCCAATGCCTCCTGGGGGACCTTCTGGAGACCACCTTATCAGCCTGGAGGGCTTCATCTAACATCTGAAGCTCTGCTGGTCCCCACTACTGATGGGTATTCCTCCCCCTTGCATCTCAGCCAACCCCTATCCTTTCCCAGATAAACTGAGTGCTGTTGACACCACCTTCTCTGATTCCTTTACTTTTCCTTGCAAGTCCCTTGCATATGCACACTCTGTTTTCCTACTAAGAACATCACTCTTTCTTGCTCTGTTTCTCCTGCTTCCACTTCTCCAGCCTCATTTCACCACCACAAAACCAGCAGTGGTCACAAAATCATAATATTTTAACTGTTGCTGCAGGACATGCAGGAGCTGTACATATGAAAGAGCACATAAGGATGCTCTAAAGGCAAGGAAATTTCCACTTGTATTATATTTTCATACATACTTCAGACCATCTGTGGAAAGCTGTTAAATGACTAGTTGGAAACATATTACAAAATTGTGTTATTTTACTTAAAACATTAATTTAGCAGACTCAGATCTAAAAGCTCAGCAAAACGTGAACATTTTTCTTGCACTTCCCAATTTTGCTCATCTTTTCACAAGAAGGTCTCATTGTTTAATGTGACCCAGAATCTTCCCCTACCCTCTGTGATTGTTGAACCCACATTTGGCTGCAGGCTTGGCACATACTACATATTTCTGTAGTCTCAGAAGGTGTAGGTCCACACATGTTTGTTAATGCAGCCTGGAGTAATTTGCATGTGTGTTCTCGAGGAAAAGTGAGGCAACACTTCATTATTTTGTAATGACACCTCTGGACCCTGAGATCAGTACATTACCAAGTCTTTTTCAGGGCTGTTTGCAGTGTTCTTTAAGGTGCTTTTTGCACACTGAGTTGTCCTGTTATCTATATATTTGGACTCCAGATTTCCAGCTCTGTACACCCCATGTCCATTTGAACAGCATCCTGGATACACTTGAAGTTAGCTTTCTGACCATCTCTTCTCTGCTTCCCAGTATTTGAGAAAGCTTCTAATATCTATCTAGTGTCTAAATACCATTTTGTGGCAATTCTGGCCTGGAGGAGACTGGCAGCTCTAGGTTTCTGGTTTTCTGTATATGAAATGTCTATACTTTAGTTCCAAACCTCTGGGGAAAAAAAGAGACTCTGTGCTGTTAGCTCTCAACTACTTCCCCCCCCCCCTCCCCATATAGAACAGCTTGTCTTACCTGTGCTTACTGCAGAATTTCTTCTTCACATCTGAATACCAGTTGCTGAACGTGGCTTTAAACACTTCTTGCATTCCCTCTCTGTTTGTGCTTTTTGCCTTGTTCTAGAAATAAATTATTTTGTGTTTCCACTTCAAAACCAGCCATTATTATCTTTCCTGTATGAGTTTCACTGCAAAACAAGTTCAGGTTAGTGCAATTGAGGGTGAGGGATGGGTACGCAGACTTTCAAATTACACAGCCCTATGCTTGATGCTGCTGTGGCATGAGCTCTGCTGGTACTCACATTGTCCTCCTTATCTGCAGTTGCTTCCATTTCAAACCCCTTGGCTTGAATGGCTAACCAGTAAATCTGAATATTTATAAAACAACAATTAAATGTTACTAAATCCACAGTAAAGCCAGAGAAAGCAGCCTAACTTTTCCAATTTAAGCCCACTTACTATGCCACTTTTCCTAGATTTCCTACAGTGACAGTGTTTCATCACAATACCTCCAGAGATACAACCTTCGCATACATCGAGTTCCTACACATTAATTGTGGTGGGAGTAGCTGGCTCCAGCAGGCAATGTTTTTCACTCAGATCTTGTTTGCAGAACGAGAAATTAATCTCCAGGGGTTTAAGACAGTCCCACAGCCTCATGCCCAACCCCAGGGAATCCCCATTTTTCCCTTCTTTTATATCTAGGTTTTGTTTCACACATAATCAGGACCTCTTGATAACAAGCAGCAGCTGCACAGAGCATTGACAGCTTGTGAGTGAATGTTTCTGGTGCAAGAGGGAAGAGATAAAATGCACCTAAGGAAGAACTCCAGGAAGGATTGGACAGTCAGTGTCTTGTGTTTAAATTGTTCTCCACATCAGGACTACTCAGATGGGAAGCGCGGTCTAATTTTGGAAGTTTGGAAATTGGTATTTGGAATAGAAAACAGGGAATGTCATGGGGAGATGCTGTGACTGGTACCCTCCTCCAGGGGGAGGAGTGTGCCGGAAAAGGCTGATTTCAGACAGTTGGAGCATATGTTAGAGAACAGATAAGCCCTTCGAAGCACGGGCTCTATTCCTGCAATTTCCCCATAAATTTCCCACCATAAGTCCAATATTTCTATGTGTACTGGCCAGCTCTTTGCGGTAACACCAGACATCAGCCAAATGTATTCTTCTATTGTCTTTGCATCTCCCAAAGGACCTTTGGTTTGAGTTTCTCTGCCAGCAAATAAGCAGCAAAAGCAGTTGACAGATCAAGACCAGTGATGATGGCAGAAATGAGCTGACCGTGTTGGTGGTTGCTGTTTATTCTTCTCTGAACAAAGTACAACTAGTTTTCCCAGAGCTGCAAGAACAGAAAGGAAGAACTGATCTCTGCTTTAAGCATGTCATGAACGGGGATGAAGTCCCAACTTGAGAAACTGGGGCTGTGGGTAGCTGAAGATCCCTTAAATTAAGACCCATTTCACTCTTTTTGTGTTACTTACTCCTGTGTGGATTTCCTAAATCTAGGTGAGCAGAATGTATCTCAGAAATAATGTCTGGTTTCCTTGGTTTGCCAGGGGGAAGAACAAGGTGAGCTACACACTACTGGTGTCCAGGCTGTAGGAGACACAAGCAGAGGAGGGTGCTCTCCTCCCCTTTCGCTTGCCTGCACACAGGAGATAGGCTGTGTCCTTACCTCTTCCTTTTGGGCTTGGAAAGAACAGGAGGAGCAGAAGCACAGGGGAGATGGTCTTTCCACTCAATTAGCAGAGCCACTAAGTACAGCAAAATTCCCAAATCATTGCGTTCACATTAGTGCAAAACCCTTATATTCTCCTTTCCCAGAGCTGGAAAAGAGGAAAGTCACTGTACCCATGGACAAGCTTGTTGTGTTCTCTGTAGCAAATCCATGGCTGGATTAGAGTTTGCGGTTTGTCTCAAAGCTAATACAAAATTTGCCTTTGGTGTGGAGCAGGCATTACAGTGGAGTGGTACATGCACCTCTGGGATGCCAACCTGCCAGATCTCGCCTGGTTTGGACACCACAGCTGTGTCTTTGCTCAATGTGGTACAAAAAGTTTTAGAACGTGGTATCAGTAGAACATGGAAAAGCAAAAATGGATCAAACACACAGAGTTGCTGGATCTCCACTTTGCTCTTTCAAGATTTTTCCCCAGTTCATTCACTTGAGTTTTGTGGTTGTTTTCTTACTGTTCCAATTCAAGTGTGTACAGGCTTGAAAAATGCTGATGCAGGTCTTTGAAACTCTGAATGCAACTGAAGGAGAGGACTGAACTCTCCCACCTGGACAGACAGGATTCTGTGTCAACACCTGCAGACCAAAACTTATGAATTCATTTTCTGTCTCTAGGAATTGGAAGGTAGGATGCAGCATTTTACTGCATCTCTGGTAAATCAATGCCTGGCACAACTTCACAACGGACATGGGTCAGCAGCCAGAAGGGCTTGCAGGTGTGACATAGAACCCAGAGAGACCTCTCTTCTGCTGGAATAAAAACTGGAGGGGTAGGAGGACATCATCAACAGTAAGCCTTTCATGATCTATGTGGAGGTAGAGCAAACCTTGAGCTGCTCTGAAAACATCCCATGACACTGTTGTTTATGAACTGCACTTGCAGAAGCTCTACCTTTAAGAAATACAACAATACTTTTATTACAAACCTGGAAAACTCCATGCTTTGAAAGAACAGCTCCTTTTAGGTCAAGAAATCAGGGAGCCTTTTACTTCACTCGGGGTAGCTGTATGCAAAAGAACCACAGAAAACTGCATGGGTACATGAACCAGACAGATCACATGCAGAGCACTGTAGGGAAATACAGGCCTCCCTTTCTTCCCATCATTGTGTTTGGAATATGTTTCCAATTGCACAAGTCACAAAGAAACTTGTCTACAGTGGCAAACTGAAGTTGACCTATCAGGCCGCATTACAGGGTGCTACACAGTATTGAATCCTTAGTCATAACAGAAAAACCAACATCCACATGACTGTAGGCCGCAATGCACTCCATTTCCATATGTCTTAACAGAAAAAAGAGCACAGATCTTCAAAGCAAATGAAATCTGTCTTTGGAAGATGCCCACTAACCATGTTCCTTCCCACCTCTTACAGAGCACCCCACCTTCCCTTGCATGAAATGGGGAAGAAAGGAGGCCACCCCCTGCAGCAGCCAAGAGGCAAAGAGCTCATCACTCAGAGATCCTTGGTCTTTCCCAGACTCCTAGCAAGTTCCAGTTCCTGCACCCCATCCTTCATCATCCACCTCCTGTATTAGTAAGTTGTTCTCTAGGTTTGAGAGGAATAAAACACTTTGCTCATATGGTTTTGAGTGTGCAACATTTAGCATTCCCAGTCTTGGTCTGCTTGCCTGAATGTCTGCTGGTTTTAACAGCAAAGGAAGACAAAAGTGAAATTATTAAACAATGTAGTCACGGCCTCATAGCAATACAACAGCTGGGGCTGGCCCCTGCCACAAGGAGCAGTCTGGCCTAAGTGGGCTCAGGACTTGCCTTGGGAGCCCTGGTTCTGAATAATTTATCTGGAAGAATAAAGGGAACCAGTAACAGACTTTCTGTCGTGCTCCAAAATCCATCAGAGATGATTGCAGCCTGTTACTGGTATCTTCCAGTACTTGTTATAAAATGACTGCTATATCTAGCACTAAGAAACACTCTTTTTTTTTTGTCATGAAGTCACTCTTGCAGCATGAGTAGAATAAGTAAAAACTGCAAAGATACTTTGAAGACGGTCAGGCTCGGGAAGTAAACTCTGCTCGCTACAGCTGTTCTCTGACCTCAATGAGGGCTCCACGCAGACCACCCCAGTGAGTGTGCTGCAGGGCCGTTTGCTGAGCCTCTGGGCTGGTGTCTCTGCAGAAATTCGTCCTTTTGCTTAACGGGCCAGGTGCTCAAGCAGGCAGAACTCCCGCTGGAAGGGCTCGCAATCCAGCCGAAATCCCATCAGAGGGCGGTGGGTCAAGCACTTTATCGTTCCCGTATCGCGGGCAAATGGCGTTTAGACCCCGGCGCTGCCCGGCCCGGACAGCAGGTGCCACTGCGGGCCGCCGCGGGCCCGGGCCTCAGCCGCGCACACC
>VZTN01023800.1:97293-138088 GCA_013400515.1 Erpornis zantholeuca
TCGGCAGGAGGCACCCGGGTGCCGTGCGAGGGCAGTGCTGCCCTCGGGCACGGCCGTGCTGCACCGGGGCTGCCCCGCGGAGACCGCACAGGGCCGGGACGTGCACCGCCCATGGGCCGCATCGCGGGCAGCAGCCCGGGCACAGCCTTGGTCCTTGCCAACCTCGCAGGTCAGAGTGCGGCTCCTTTCTTCGCGGGCACGCAAGGCTTTGCACCTTTAAAGATCACTTTGCATTGTACTCTGGGATTGTCACTGCTACTCACAAGGATTCGTGATGACGCTCTGGAAAAAGCCAATATTCTCCTGTTTCCATGACCAGTAAGAGAGGCAGCCACGGGAGAAAGTGTGCCATGTTGTTAAAGCTGGGTCTGGTTACACCCACACCATGAATAAACTTCGGAATGATGGCAGGCTTTTAACTTCTGTTTCCTTTCTGATTGACGGTTTTGGTCAGCAAAGCTTTACATACAGGGAAAATTTAAAGAGACTAGCAGAAAGAGAAGGAAAAGCAAAGGCACAGAGCGGAGAAAACCCACCAAAACCAAAACAAAACCAACAAAAAACAAACAACAAAATTAGAGATGAAAGAAGTTGCAAGGAGTTCTCAGCTCATAGAAGCCCTTCCCTCGTGTGGGGTCCTCTGCTGGACTTACCTTGTTTAGACCCTTGGCTTCACTCACCTGCTGGGGCTGGATAACCAGTGGAATCAAAGAAGTCACCCTGTGCTGTGCCCCTACCTGCCAAGGCTAAGGAAAATTGCTTGTGTCAGGCATCTGAACCCACAAACACATGAGATTCCTTCTCCCACAAACATACTTTTCTAGTTGATAATTTTCCTTCCAGCTCTTTCAAGGAGAGGAAGAAAATGCTCTCTCAGTTCCCAGTGAGCTTTGCAGTTCTCAGACCCAGCACCATCAGTCCTCTCTGCTTGCTTCACTGCTACAGTAGCTGGGGCTTTAACATGAAATCTCAGGAATCACAACTCTAGCAAAATGCTTCAAATTTTGGAGATTATTTTCCATTTCTTGGTGTCTCTCTAAAGCCAGGATAGAAGCCAAATAAGAAGACAGGAGGGGCCCACAGGAGACGGAGGAGATACTGGCTGTAGAGCAGATAAGCAGCTGTCCACCAACCACTTTAGACACCCCGAGGCACCTGAGATCAGACAGAGCTGCCAGACACAATGTAGAGCCTCACAAGACCAGTCCAGCCAGAGTGCAGATGGACATGTAAGGATGTACCAGAGACCTTCAGTCTTAGAGATGGGAATAGAGAACAAGAGATGGCGAATTCAGAGATCCATCAGGAAGGAAAAGAATAAAGCATGAGCAAATGCTGTGATTCTCTAGATACTCTGTTTTCTCTCCTTAGAATCTCTCTGTACTTGCAAAGTGACAGATCAAAACTGGGTGCTACTCTGTGCTATCAAAGGCAGATTTGCTGTGACTGAACAGAGCAGTGGTTACCCCCTCTGGTGCTGTGTGAGGGATCTCAGACAGCACTTACCTGCTTAGCCAGGGCACTTCATGATGAAGTGATGCCTACCTATCAGTCTTTTTACTGATAGCGAGTACTGTCCTGCCAACAGCACTCTCTGCTGCTGGCCAGGTCTTTGCAAGTGCATTATTCTGTCTGTGCTCTCACCAACCTCAGCTATGTCTGTCTTTCTTCTGATGACAGCTGGTGGACCCCTTAGTACTTCTGACATCTTCCTTAGGATCACAAAAGGCTCCAGCTTCAGTGCCTCCTGATGCTTTCTGTAAAGGGAGCAGCACAAGCAGCCTGCTCTAGACACACATAACCAAGACCCCACTTCACCTTTTCCCAGCCTGGGTGCCAGAGAAGCAGGCAGCAGTGCTGGGTAAAGGAGCTCTCACCCCCCCAGCTCCCATCAGCTTGTCAGCTGTGCATAGGCAGGTGTGAAAGGGACCACGCTCAGCAAGCATGGGGCAGAAAGGTGCCCATCACACACAGGTGGAGCTGGGCAGGCTGCAATTTGCAAGCACAGTCTGCCCTCGGCACAGGATGTGGTAACAGGAATTACCTCCCTGCCAGAAATGAGGGTGATAGGAAGAAGGCAGCTTGCAGGTTAAGCCACAGAGGGACTGGTGGCAGCATGGCTACATGAAAGGGCTTTGGTCTGAGCATCACAAGAGATCTGGCCTCAGGGTTCTGCTTTAAACCAGCTGACTCTGATGTGTACCGAATCCAGATAATAATAACCAGGTTTAACTTGCTCTTTATACCCATAAACACAAATTAGACAGAAATCTCTCTAGTCACTCTAGCGCAAGGGCATCCACATGGGGGTTTGCATCAGGAGGGTTCTGATGGTGTGCTGCAGCCTGCGCCTTCCAGTCATTCAGATGCCTTGTCTTAAGCCTTTCTGGGCATCAGGAACACACACTCTCCAGAGCAGCAAGGTTTTTCCTTTGTAGAACTCTATTCAGATCCCCATACATTGTTGCTAGAAATCCATGTATCTCCCTATATTAATGGCTTCATTTCAAACTACTTCCTTTTTAGCAGCAAAAATAAATAAAATATGCCCATATGATATGATTACATGTAAAAATGACATGTAATTACTGAAAGACCCAGTTCCCACTTACTGAGGCTGCACACAGCTGTCTGTATAGTTAGGGCACAGCTGATTTTAATGTGCCTTACAATCCAAATCATTCTACGATTTCCAGAACAATGTAACTGTCTCCACCTGCCTTGGCCACATGTTGAGGTTTGCCTACTGGGTCTGCTTCTGTGTATTGCCCAGCTGAGAGACTTTCTGCTTGTTCAACTGAATTATTTTCCCCGTGCTTTGGAAAGCCTCAGCTGTTGCCCAGCTTGGCCTCAAAGTTGCTTTCTCAGACAGTGCCATCCTTTTTCTCCTTCCAGAAAGCTTTGATGTTGTATGAAGGATCTCCAATTTCTCCTCAGCCTCTAATTTGAGTTTCTACTCAGATCTGTTGTTGTTGTTGTTGTTTTGGGTTTGTTTTTTTTTTTCTGGCTGCTCAATTAGACTCCAAGCCTTCCTGCAATTCAGTGATTTTAGAATCCAGGCTACTGTTTCCATCAGAACTGCTTCCTCGTCCATCATCACCTAGCTGTTCACAGCTCTTCCTTCCTGGGCAGACCACTGTGCTCCTCAGGCTGTGCCTGCAGATGCAGTACCTCCTTCCTGCTCTGGACACCCTGTCTCCAGCTACTGTCATGGTTTTCCTCCCTGAATTACAGACAACAGACTTGACCTGAGGTTCAGTTGTACAATTCTTGCTGGAAATTTTTCTTTTCTGCTTGCAGTTCATAAGACTGTATTTTCCATGGCCCTCTAGGTCATTGGGATCCTGGGCTGTCTGGGAGGTGGCAGCCATGTGGGCTCCCTGGGGCAGCAGGAACCAGCAAGCAGGACCTGTGCCATCATCCCAGCCAGGGAGCAGGGTAGGCTAGGAAGCACCAGGGACAGCCTTAGTCCCAGTGATCAGTCACCTTCTTGGGAATGGGACTGGGCCAGGACATCAGCCCACAGCTGGGCACTGTGACTGTAAGTGGAGGCTTTGTAGTCCAATGGGACCAGCCCCCATCCTGCATCCTCCACCATGGGAGGAGGTCTTCAGCAACCTCAACACCCTTCCTGCATCCCTAAAGTAACACCTGCTGCTGCAGGTGGGGCCAAATCCAGGCTTGTCCCCTGATGGTCCTAGCTTGCTGGCCTGGAGCAAGGACTGACTGCCCAGGATGGGCAGAGTCTGCTGCTGCCAAGAGCCCTGTGCCTGTTGCCAGCCTGGCTGTACTCTGCCAGTGTCATGACATCCTCAGCCCTGCTTGCCCTGCTGCCTGTGGCTGCATAGCTGCTTGCAAGGCCCATGTCTTTCATTCCAGATGTCTCCCCAGTTCCACAGCTGTAATAGCCTATTCTGGCACATCATTTTTCCAGCTACAGGAAGTATCCTAGGCTCATGGCATGGAGGAAGCACTGGAAAGGCTGCCTACTGCCAAATCCACAGCTTATGGGTGATTTGTCACTCCCTAATATACTGTTCCTCAGGGTCATGCCCTCCACCCCATGGGACTACAGCTCCGGGTATTCCCAATAGTCCTCATGTTGGTGGTGCCCATGGAGGGCTGTGCAAGCTCCTGCCTCTGTCAGCACAAGAGCCATGTCCCATTGTAGCATCTCTGCTGCACTGGGCAGCTGCAGGCTGCTACAGGTGAACTGTCACATTTTTAATCTCCCTGCTTTTCCAAGGGAAGGAAGAACTTCACCTCTTGCAATTCATCTATTGACTGTTGTGTGATAAAAGTCAATTCCTAGAGAAGTCTGTTCCTCCTGCCTCTCCACTCTGAATTTCCCATTAATAATTACTCAGTCTTTCAATCAGGTTTGGGGTGGGGGGTTGGAGTTTTTTTTTACCTACAAGATATTTCTGTGTCTTTCTTGCTTCTCTCTGGTTTTAATGTGATAACACACAGAGACTGCACAGTGAACAAGTGAAACTGCATGTTCAAACTTCTATGGAAATCACTGACAGGCTCTATATTTTATGATTTGAAGGTATTCATAATTCAACAGGGAGCTTTCAAAGTGCATACATATGTACATACATTCTTCTTTTTCTTTGATTTAATATGTAGCCTGCTTTTCAGTGAAAGCAGCTGCTCATCACATACCTGAACCATTATAATTTTTAAAGAACTGGAGACCTGAAATTATTTCCACGTTTTCTTTTTTTCTACTCGTCTGTTTTTCAAGTTACATTCCAAGGAGTTTGTTTCAAATTCCTTTTCCTGTTCTTTAAAGACTCACAGACATCTCTTCTGCTCCTGCTGTGCTGTCTGTATCCCTGTATTGATGACTGGAATCCAAGTATCCCTCTCTCTGGGTAGTCCAAAGTCACAATGGGCCTGACCTCTGTTCTGTAATCACATTCAAAGCATTTGACCTGTTTTTATAGCTGCAGGTAACTGCACAGTGCTGGCAATGCTAGCAACCCCTTTGCTGTACCATGAGCAAACCCAGTACAAGGGGTGAATGGAAAGGTGAGGATGGTGGTAGACATCTAAAAACCTCTGTAGCTTCCTGTATTCTGGTTCCCAATGCAAGACAGAGCAACTGGTATGTTCTGGGATTGCCCAGGACACTTGGGTCAATTAAACAGCCCCAGCTACCTCTGTGCTTACCATTGCCCCCTGGCACTTGTCCTAGGCCTGCAGGGAGAGGAGGGAATGGCAGGGCTGTCCTGGACCCTGCTGACACCATGGGAATGCCCCGTGGGCTGTGGGGATGGTGGCTCTACATCCCCGCTCTGGAGGCCAGCTGGTTTCCAGGAGCTGCAATCCTCATGCCACCAAGGCTTCCATGTCAGGACTCCTGTTTCAGAACATCAGTCAGGAAGACTAGCTCAGGAAAGAAGTTTCCCCATGCTTAGCCCCCACAGCCTCACCTCCTGGCAAATCTATCACATAAGATTGGAGTCCATCATGCTGGGCCTCACCAGCTGAGCCGGGCAAGCATCCCAGGAAAAGAGACTAGAAAAAAAACAGAAGAGCTTTCATTTTGTGGACAAGGACACACACTTATCTCCACAGTGCCTGCAGAATATTGGTCCATCTTTTTTTTTTTTATTATTTCCTAAGAAAGAAAAACACAATATACCAAGAAAAAGTTTGCTGTTGCTACTATAATCAGCAAGATAAAAAGAACTCATAGTGGCCTTACAGCACAGGGCTACTGTAAGAATTGCTGATCTAGGGGTAATTTCAGCCAAGTTATTTAAGGAGTGGCTTTACCTCCTGATAACACTTTGTACAGTGGTTCTGGGCAGTGGAACCACATCCCTATAGCCTGTGGGTACCTGCTTTTTTCCATTTTGTCCAAATGCAAACTCTGGTTGAAGAGAGGAGCATTTCTCACAGCTGAAAACACTCTCTCCATTATGGGCAGAGCTGCAGCACAGAACCTGTGACCTTAAACTGGCTTTCTGTGTACTGGCTGTTGTCACTTGGGCTATGCCTAGCATCCCTCTGTGGCATTTTCCTAGTCTGTCTCCCGGGTTGAGGGCAGGCTGGGACTCCCACCTGGTAGAACCAGCTACCAGCAAGAGGCAGGAAATCTGTGTGAGCACAGTTCTCTTAGGAAACTGCTCTTAACATTGAGGTGAGAGAAATTCAGTCTTATAAAAATAAATGTGGCTCCCCAGTGCTAGGGAATATTTATATCACTTGACTCAAAAACAAAACAAAACAAAACCCCTACCAAAAACAAAAAATAAGAAGAAAGGCAGTGGGAACCCTCAGCTGCAACACAGCATGTGCAATGTCCCCAGCCCCACAGTGTCCCAGGGCTGGGGTGGACTCTTAGAAACTGGGGGGCATCACAGATCTTCTAGGGGAAGTGTCTGTTTTAATCCTGACATCAGCCACTGAAATGTGTAATTAGACAGAGTGCTTTTTTTGGAGCTGTCTCTATATCTTTAGTAAGGCTGCTCAAAGTGTGTAATTACTCAGACCCAACCATCCCACAGGTACCAAGCAAAGGACAGCCATGACAAACTCCTCACAGCCATATTCCTGCTCCACAGGAGAGGCATTTGGAGAATGCAGGCACCCAGAATGCAGCCTCAGGTGCTCCCAGGGGTTTGGGGCATTTCTGGCACCATGCCCTGAGTCCTGGTGGCAGCTTCCATGGCACCATGAGCAAGTGTGATGTACTTTGCCACTGCACTACTGAGAATTTTACCCACTGTGTTGTCCTGCCTGTGCCTCCTCTGCAAGGTGTTTTACTGTGTTCTGAGCACTTCTACAGCCTTCAGAGGAGCAAGAAAAATTCCACTTCACAGATATTTTTCTTCTGAAACCTTTCCATTTTCTTGAATCCTCTCTCTGTTTTCAGACTCACATGTGCTGAAGTAATTTGCAGTCATGTCTAGGTTTTACATTGCCACTAAGTCCATGAGTTCATAGATTGCTTCTCCCATGGAGTTCTTGCAGCTGCTGATGTCTTGCCAGTTAATTTCTCATGTATTTCCTTTCAAATCTGAATTGAATTAGTGACCATACATAATGAGGCACAGTAGGAAGAAAAAAGGCAGATAAAAACTGACACAAACCAGATGCCTCTTCCAGCCACTGCCACACCAATAGAGAGTGTGGGTAAATGTCAGGTGAATGAGAAAAACAAGGATATAGACAAATAACTTGTAAGGATTTGATCATCAGCTACTTACATAAGGGTTCTGAAAATTCCCTGCCCTCAGGGCATCAGTGTTTCTCTGAACTTCCCAAGTATTGTGCAGTTCAAGGGAGACACTGAGAAGGACCTCATTTACATTAGAAAAATGTTGAACCAATGGTAGAAAAATGTGGGAACCAATGGTTGAAAGAGCTCAGCAGAAAAGACCATCCTAAGGGAGCACAGCACATGAACAACAACAGAAAAAAATAACCAAAAACCCAGACACACAGTCTCCCTTCACCTCCTCAGCAGGATACCCTGCCCATCCTTGAGACTGCTCATTCCCAGTTACATGCACCTTTATTAGTCAGTGCCTACCAGCACTGCAGCACTCACACACAGAGCCCTCAGCGCCCAGGACACATCAATTCTCCCCATCAGCAGCACCACAAGCTCATAACTATATCCTCCATTTTCTGCTCTAGCTTCCTAAAGAAAGTCAAAGCCTCTACATTGAAGGTAGCCAGCAGCAGAGACTCAGGAGCTGCAGGGAGTGTTGCAAGGAAGGAGCCTGTGAGTGGGAGGTGGGAATCCACAGGTGGGAGAAGAGAATGCCCAGCAGCAGGAATATAGAACACATTACTCCAGAATAGGATGGGGACCCAGAGCCTATCCTGAGAGCACATATACATCCTCCACAAAAACACTCCCAGACACAAAGGGTCATGTTTGCATGGACAGCATAAGCCATGCAGGGCAGAGAGCTGTACCCAGCTCTGAGGAAGCACAGCACCAATCCTAGCCCAGTGTCCTACATCTGCCAGTTTGGCTTTCTGGTTTAACCTGCACCAACACAGATGGTCCTACAGCCTCCTCCAGTAAGCAACACCATGACCTCAGCACCTTTAGTGCAAAGTCACTCATTCTTTATAAGCTTTATTGTAAAGTACATGGGAAGGAAAACGTGTGCACAACTCACAAGCATGATAGCAACACAGCTCTTTAACTCCTTCTTTCTTGCTTCTAAGCTCAAGGTCCTGCATACATTTAAAATACACACAAATAAACAAATGCACATATTTTTCTCCCAGGTGTCACTTTCCCTGAGCTGAGAATGGCAAGTGCTCGGGTGGGCACAGCTGCCTTTAGTGTTGTCCTTGTGCTTCCCAGAGGGGAACCTGGGGCTGCCAGAGCCAGGCAAGTGATGGCAGCCATCCCACTGCCCACCTGCTGCCTCCAAACCAAACCCCTGTCCTGCATTGCCAGGCCACCAGCCTTCCTGCACCTCTCAGATACCCTCAACTGTGTTTTTATTATATTAGGGAAAGACTTGGAGAATAAATGTAAAGAGGAACATACCACCCACACCTTCTCTGTGTCCTCCTCTTCCCAGCCTTGTTCAAAAGCCCTGTGAAATGCTTTGTGAGTGTAGATATTCATCAAAAATGTTACCTTCACCAAGCAGTTTCAGCTTGTTTCAGGGCTTCCTCATAGACACTCCCACAGTGAATGGCTCCACTGGCAGCAGCTTAACTGACTGCAGTGGAAGAGGATTTACACTTTTAAAGACCTCTCCCTTTCTTTATTTCTTTGAACCTTTGTGATGTGAAGTTATCTTGGAAGAACTGGGGGTATTGGCTTTTAATGCCAAGAAATAAGCAATGAAATATTTGTTCACAGAGTTTTAGCTTGTGTGCTTATTTTTCAACTCTCAAATTTTACAGTCTCCCTTGATGGTCTCCCAGGGTAGACCAGGCTCGGTAGAGCAGAGCCTACAGTTAAAGGCTTGTTGAAGAAGTAAAAACTCAAAATTTTTAACATAAGTGGTTTTATCACTTCTCTTTGCCAGGTATTTTATTAAGTGTTAGGAAAATAAGCAAATTAAACCTATTACACCCCNATAAATAGCTCAGGCACTTGAAGCCCTCCAGTTGTTTGCAATTTTTTCACAAAAAGTAATCTGTCTTTCAATCCTGATGTTCTTCTGCATAGTAACAGAGGAAGAAGGTACAACCCTTTAGTCCTGATTTGTAGTTTGGTTTTTAGATCCACCTTCTTCCTTCTTCATGAGTCACTTGTGACAGCTGAGAGAGATTTCTCCCTTTCTGTGCACGAAGGAGGAGTTGCATGATATGTCTCCAGCAGCTTTTGGAGAAGCCAACCCATCCTCCAGCAGCCACCTATGTCCCTGGCCCTCCTACATATCATTTCATCCCTGTGCTATTCCTGGCCTCATCTGAGCTGAGATTCCTATAAACACTATGTCTTGCAGGCTTTTCAGGAGGCTTTTCTTTCCAGCTCAGTGGTGGAAGAAAGATGATGTTTTCAATCCCCTTTGACTGCAGGCTCTCTCATAGTCCCCCAGGGAGGTAAACAGTAGAGGCTGTTTATTAACAGATGATCCAAGTTCAAAAAAGCTGCAGAAAGCAGACTGGAGTGAGGCATTCACTGCATAAGCCATGATAATCTTGCCTAAAAAACTGGTTTTGCAGAAAATAGAAGCCAAATGCAGCAAAAAGAACCGTGTAGGTAAGCACTTCAAAACAGTCAGAGAAATATAGTATTGCCTTATTTTACATGTTGGTTGCTCATTTTTATGTTATCAGCCTGGGATCTCAGCACTCCCATTAGGGTAATGTGATATAATGCTGCTTTTGTGGCATAGTTTTGTGGGTACTCTGATTTGATGAGAATTTGAGCTACTGCTTATGTACCCTGCTTGGACGAGAATTTCCCGGCGAGCTCACGTAATTCCTTTGCTTTTTAAAAACAGCAAACCCCTCCCTTTCCACACTCCCTCAAGGAAGAACCTTGACCACTCAAGGAGGCAGCAAGGTCAGCATGCCCCAGGGGAGGTCCCAGCAGGGTCCCACTCCGCACCCCTCTGGCTTTGCCTGTGAACGTGCCCAAGCCCTGAGGTGGGTGGCAGGAGACACTGGGCACTGAAGGAGTCAGAAATAAAGTTAGGCAGAGGAAGTTCAAAAATAGACAAGCTTTTCCTGTAAGTCTGAGTTATTTATTTAATTTGTTGTTGTTGGTTTGGGTTTACAAACTTTTTATTTTCCCCTCAGTGATAGGGAAACAAGGAAAGGAAAAAGCTTTGGGAAACAGGCAAGGGAACAAAAAATCTTTCAGAGAAAATGCAGAGGGAAAAGAGAAGGTTTAAGAGGACCAATATCAAGGATAAAACCTTCCCCTAGACACCCATCAGATTTAGTTCTGAAGAAAAAACAGAAACCAAGACAGCCAGAAAACTTCCTTCCTCTTTTACCCAGGCTTTCAGCACTGCCATTTGCAGCTGGGTCCCTGTAACCCTTCCTGGTGCACACCCCAGGGCTGGGGTTGCTGTGACACTTGTAGCCAGGCAGGGACACCCTAAGCAGTAGGACCTGGGCTGCCTGCCCCTAGGAAACCACATAGCCCTGTTGCCTTGGAACCCATTCAGTGCTGTGCTCTGCTTTCCCTGACCCCACCAGCTGCTGCCATCCTACCCCAATGGGATCCAGCCACAACCCTTCAGCTCCATGGGGCAGTGAAGAGCTGGACACAGACAGGATTTCAACAGCAGAGGCTGAGGGGAGAGGAAGCAAGTCCAAAGGCAAGCAAACCAAACTGGTGTATTGCTGACAAAGGGTGCATCTACACTGCCAAGGGCTCCTGCAGTGTAGTGTCACTTCCTGGCTTTACTTTAGTGATCAGGAGTCTCACTCAGCTGCAAACACCCTGGAGAGACACAGAATAATTACTGTCTGCTGTATGTGTAACTGTCACCAGGATCAAATCAGCATCTATTTCACCTGGAAAGTGGAAAACCCCCTTACCAACACTGCTGGCTGCATACTCCCCTGCATTACCCACACGGAACTGTCAGAACGATTTTCAGGGAAGTCTGATGAGATGCACAGCAATAATGGGTTATTTATCAGTGGATTTCACCTGAGGATCTCAGAGTATTTTATATCACCTCTTGTCAGCTTGACAAACTCCTTTAAATGCTCCGCCCATGCCAAAGGTGGGGATGGAGATGCTAGAGGGACACAGAGTGGCTGTTTTAGGGCAGCAAGTGCGATGCTGGGTGCCAGGCTCTAACTTCCATACATAGCTTGAGCCCTGGCAGGAACATTCTGAGGTAGCCCTCCTGGTATGGGTGCCCCTGCTTGGGGCCAGACACAGACCCTCTCTAGGGCAATAGCTGTCATCGTGCTCAGTGTGCGCAGCAAGTTAATCAGCAAAGGAGAGAGAGAAACTTCCCCAAGCCTGTCCCCAGCAGCATCTCTTGTGAATTCTGCTTTTTTCAACACAGAAAGGGGCGTTATCCAGAGAGGGAACATTGCTGTCACAAGCCAGCACTTGTGTGAGGGCTGAGGCCTCTCATCTCCTGCTCCCTCCACCAGCAGCACTGCTCAGTGAGCTACTCAGACCCTGCCCTTCACCCTTGTAAGGTGTTGTTTGGTATGGTCCCAGTTTCCCCATGCCTCTGTAGTATCTGCTGCTTGTCAGTGACACTGTGGAAGAGGCTCACATTCTGAGGTCTCACCTCTATTTTTCACAGCCATAAAAGGGAAAGCAAAATTTAAATTTGAATGCTTTGAAGTTTTGTAGAATAAACAAACTTCTTCATGAAGATTGCAATGGGAAAAAAATTCACAGAATCTTTGTAAGATATAGTAAGTCTGGCATCTGTCACATTATCTGTGCATCCATGGCAAATAAAATATTAAAGACCTGAAAACAAAGTGCTTGGGGACACCATGTAACTGAAAAACAGGGAATCAGTTTTGATATCTTGGAAGGCAACCAAAGCATCCAAGGCACATGTAAAGATGGGATCAAAACCTACTGAGAGAGCTTCAGGGCTCATAGAAGCATGACATTAATGGAATTCACTTTAAAGGCTCCTAAACTGGAAACATTTCTTATATAATGAGAGCTGTTTTCATGCAGGATGCCCTTGGAGGCCTGAAGTGACTGTAAATATGTACTTACAGTGTGATGGGTCTTCCATGCTGTAGAGAAAAAGGGTGTGAAAAATGGAAATATGTTTGGTGTGGAGGCAGCTTTGGGCCATTTGTTTGTACTCTGTCTGAATTCCTTGCTGGCCTTGTTTCTAAATCATCATTATCACAGATCCCCAACAGCTGAGTGATCTCCAATGGAAAAATGTCAAGGCAGGCAATGTGTAAGGAAAACATCCTCATACATTAGGCACATATCTCAGGCATAACTTCTAAACAAGTACTGGATGAAACTACAGCTCAAATGGATGGATTTAGATGCAGTTTCCAGGCACTTTTTAAACCTTGCTTGGATAGCTGTTTAAATGAGATTTAGATAAGGTTAAAGCTCAAATGCGTTGCTGTCAGGGGAAAACATCCACACACATTATAAATGATTGACTTGGGGAGACATTGCTCACTTTTGTTGGAATAGTATCTCAGCACACATCAAAATCCTGGCAAAAATGTTGCAGCTGGCCTGTGCCATATAGAGGGTTACACTCAGCTACTGGGATCAAGCACTCCTGAACACCCAGGGATGGTGGTATCCGCTATAAGTCATTTGGGTAGGGAACTTCTCACCTCGTTTTAGCTCTTGGGATTGAGCACCACACAGTTGTTACTGTTCACCTTCCAACTCCAGCCTAAGGATGCAGAAGGGAGCTGAAGAAGGAGGAAGGAGCCTGTGCCACCATGAGGAATCTGATGTACCACTGAACATCCTACCCCTGGAGCCTACTGATTAGTTCAGCCAGGGATTGTTCTTTTTCCTTTAATCCCTGTTTAAAATACCCTGGGCCAAACACTAAGACAGACGGAACCTGTTCCTGTCAGGACTGAGCACACTTGCAGCATGGAGAGGAGAGCTGCCAGTGACACTGGGGCACCTCAATTGGCCTCACCTGCCCTCTGCCACGTGTCTTCATTCCTGGTATTTTAGAGCTCGTTGCCCTCTGTGGTGAGATGATGCACAGGAAGCCTCAGTGCACTGTGCTCCAGCCTTGAGGTCCAAGGAGAACAAGGGGAAGACCACTTTTGGGAAATTCACCACTTTAGTCATCTACTGACCAACTAGATTTTTTTTTCTGGAAAACAAAAAATCAATAAATATTTTGCAAGACCTGGAACACAGAGACAATAAAGTCTGGAAACGGCAAGTTTTGAACAGATGTGTTTTTCATATTTAGGTGTAACTTACCTCTTGCCCCTTTATGAATGAGGACTCTTGAAGCCTACCTAATGGGAATTGGAGCAATGAAGCTGAAGGGGAAAAAAAATACATTTAAGTAAACAAAGGCTTTTTCATTTTTAAAGAAAGCCCCAAGTGTCCTACTGGCAAACCTGGTGCTGGTGGAGGGCAGGGGGAGCCTGGCTGGTGGTGTGGGTATTGCAGTCACCCCATCCCACCTCATTGTCCGGGGTCAGTGGGGTCAGAGGGTGGCTGTGGGCCTGCAGGGCTCACTGTCCCTGATGTGGGCTCTCAGTGTGGGCTGGAAGGCAGCAGAACAGGAGGCTTGTGCCTATGGCAGCTGCTCCCTGCATTGCCATGGCAACGCATCTGTTTCCTGCATTTCCCCATTCCTGCCAAGGGAGAGCCCCAGCACTTCTGGCATCAACACAAGTCCATGAGAAATCCAAGTCCCAACAAAACGCCTTTTCACCAGTCCCTCGCTGCCCAGGCCACAGCCCTCTCTTCAATGACTGTAAAAGCCTTTACTCTGTCACGGACAGAACATTCTCTTACAAAGAGTTTGCCTTGCTGCTGCAGCCCTGTTTTTGAAAAAGCACCATAACCCCTGAGCCATTGGAGCATCAGGGCCACCAGAAGCCCAGCACCCCTCCTCACCCTGGGTATCATCACACCCCACAGGATGCAGCAACCCCCTGCTTCATCACCTCACTTTTTTCCAGGCCTGCAAGATTTTATTTGCCCCCCTCAGAGGGTTGATAAGCACTGAATTTTCTTTCCAGGTCCTTTTCACAGGTTTCCCACTGAAAAATCTTTTGCTTTGCAAGATTTATGGCAAAGGTCCACTTGCAGCAAGTACAAGCTCAAGCTCCTGTTGATGCACAAGTTGGTCACTCACTTCTCACTTCTCTCAGCCTCACTTCTCCGAAGAAAACAACTACAAGTACTTGAGTGCTCACAGGAGAGTGTGGGTTATGGTGCTAAGGAAGGAGTCCCAGAGTTTTGGAGGAGCTGTGAACAGCGCAGGTACTGTGGCAGAGCTGGATCACTGATGCTCAAGGTTCCTGGATGCTGGTGCTGGCAGGGATAGGCCCCTTGTGCAACTGGTTTCTGATAATGGATGCTATCAGCAGTTTGGAAGCAGTACCTTTCCACTTTCACTACCTCTGTGGACATAGTTGCTGGTAAAGGCAAAGCAGGTGCTCGGCAGCTCCTCCAGCAGTTCATCAGGGTGTCCATGCCGAGCTCCTGGGAAGGGCTGCTTGGGCAGGAGGAACCAGCACTACCTGCTTGGCCAATCCAGCCCCGAGCTGGCAGGACCACTTTGTTGCTCTTCCACTGTGCAAGTGCCAGCCTTGCAAAGCCATTTCCATCGGCTCAGAAAGTTACTTTTCTTGCCTATTCTACTGATTCATGCCCCTGATAAGCTCTCCAGTTTGAAAAAAATGTCCAGGCCCTGGCTTTGTAGAAGCTTTCAGCTCATTGAAGCCGCAGGGGTAAAAGCCCCCAAAGGTCAGGCTGTGTTTCTGAGGAGCATTGTAGCCACCACCTAGGAGCACAACTGTGATGGGATTCATTTACCATGCCTTACCCCACCCAGAGTCCATGTGTGGGTTTTGATGTGCTGCTGGTGACAGTGAGAAGGGTCAGTGTTTCCAAAATGACACAGGTGGCACACTGAGACCTTGCAGTGAGGATGTAGCAATAGATTTCTTATATTTAAAGAAAATAATAAATTCTCTCCCTTTGAGGCTGTCAGTCCTCCTAAGCACATCCAGCACAGAGATGCTGCAGTCAAGTGGGCTAATAAACTGCCTTATGGGCAGCATCACCTTCAAAACACATGTGAGAAGTGCTCTGCTACTTCCAGGCTGACTTGCATCCAACCACAGAAAGGCTGCCCCTCTCACTCTGCACCCCTGCATTGCAGAGGATCACGTGCCTTGGGAGAGGGACAAATGGGTAAATGAGGTCACAAGTCTCCCAAGCACTAATCCTGCCTGTATTTGCTCCTCCATTTCAGCTTCCCAAAGTTACTCTTTGCTGAGGGTATTGCTCTGTGGTTTTGTTTGCAGCTTGTTCTGAACTTGCAAAAATCTCATCTAGTTCCTATCTGTAGCCAACAACTTGATCCTCAGGGTAACCTTGTGACTGTACTCAAGTTTTGTGCTACTTAAACTACTTTCTTCTCTCTGCTCACAGCAAGGAAACAGGATGCCAGAGCTTTGCCAAAATATTTTACTAAATAAATAGAACTGCAGGCAGTCTCCACAAGCCAGTCCAACAGTGCCACATGACCCCAGCTGGCAAGAGACAAGGGTTACACTTAAATTCAATTTTAATTCAGAAAAACATCAACACTTATTTACCACAGTTCATAAAATTCATGTGACAAAATTCCTCTGACAGACAGTTTAGTAGCCCTCTAACTCCAGCAATGTAAAAGCACAACAAATCAAGTCAGCCTATGCTCTGGAGTATCACACCAGGCTGGCAGCAACACATGCACTAGTAAGCGACTCCTTGCTGAAATCTCTGGAAGTCCTAAATTCCCTTGCCACCTCTGTCTGGTTCTTGTGGGACCTTACAGCTGTCTGAAGTAGCTCAGGTCTACCTTTTATAACTGCAGCACTGTAAAGGGACATGGTCACACATGTCCCATTTTGCCCATTGAGAGAGGTGTGGAAGGAAGCAGCATCTTGCCACCACCATTCTCGATTTCCTTGCCACTGCCACCTTGTCACAAGAAGGACATTGCTGGATGTGGTCCCCATCCTGCTCTAGGTGCATCTTCATAAGGTTGGCAGCAGGGGAGAAGATGGACTGATAAAATCATTCGTGAGGGTAGAATGGTTCAAGCTTGCCTGCAGTGCAGGTGTTTTACTCCATACCCCTGGGATCACACACCTTGCCAGCGCTGCCCATGGTGGTACCTGGGAATCTGGCCTTCACAAAAGCCACCAAAACCCACTGCTCATGAGTAACTCACTCCCTGAGGGTATTCCATTTTTGAAAACAACTTCTCTGCCAGCACAAGCTCCTTCAAACGTGTGCCTGCAGCCAGAGGACTGGAGGGAGGTCCTCATGCTGGACTGGGCTTCCGTATGTGGAAGCTCCTGGGCCACTGCCATCCACTGCATATCTGCAAACCTCATGTTCCCCCATGACACACCAGCCTTCTCAATCCCAGTGGGAACAGGGCATGTCCAGCCCAGATTTGTCCCTCAGGTCCTCTGCACCCAGTGTTACAGACAAGAGCATGGTGATGGGCAGCCCATGTGATGGGAAATTGGGAGCTGAGGGTGGAGGTGGACCTGCAGAGAGCTGCTGTGCTGAGCTTCGCTGCTGGTGGGACACTGCCCACCTGCCCCTGCCCTGCCACTGTCCCAGCAGGGAAGAGGATGAGGGGTTTGTCCTCACCCTCTTGTCAGACCCCCTCCTGCCTCCATGCTCCTGCTGTGCTCCCGGCCTTTGCCTGTGGGCCATTGCTCCCTGCTCCTCATGGGGATGACCTGCACCCTTGGTATGAGGGGTATTTCTGAGGCAACCACAGAGGAAAAATAAGAAAAATAGAAACTTCTTTTCATTTGAATCTTCAGGGCTTCATGTATGCCCCCCAAGGAGAAAAGAGGACAGACATGCAATTTTTACCAAAGCATATGGTGCATTTCTCAAATGTAATATATTAAGACATAC
The DNA here is from genome assembly GCA_013400515.1 of Erpornis zantholeuca. Lineage (NCBI taxonomy): Eukaryota > Metazoa > Chordata > Aves > Passeriformes > Timaliidae > Erpornis > Erpornis zantholeuca. The sequence goes on from VZTN01023800.1 coordinate 114,347, forward strand.
AAACAAACTGTCATGGCTACAGGGACCCTCCAGCAGCTGTTTGGCATGAAGTGAAGGACACACTGGCCCTAGTACTGCTGCCTGCTGACAAGGAGAGGACCTAGCTGCTGGTGGGGTTGTGCCCTGGCAGTCCCCTGGGCACAGTAGCTGCTCCAGTTAAATCCCACTCCCAAGCATACATATTCAGGAAACTGAAAGCAGAGATTTTCAGGGCTCAGCTACCTTAGGCCATGAACTTCTACTACCAGCACACCCAATAAGCAGGGTGACATCTGCTCCAGCAGCTGACATTGCTGCACAGATCCTCACAGCAGTTACACCTGTGCCATGGTTCCCATCCCGCTGGATGTGGCCCTGAGATGGTATCTCTGGTGGGCTGTGGAAAGGAGCAGTGCTATGAGGAGTGGATCAGCTTTTCCAGCCCTCCATATTTTCAAAAGGAACAGCATGGAGGTAAAAGCCTGCGCTGTCAGCAAGGCTTCTTCGATTCTTCTGTGAGGCCCCCCATGGCACAGGGGCAGCATGGCCCCGTGCCAGCTCCCTGCCTGGCCTTATCCAAAGGCAAAGCCGACTCAGGCTGCTGTGCTTACCACTCTCCTCTCTCCACTGGGACCACAAGCACCAGAGAGAAGTAATTCCTGCTCCATCTTGGCAGGACAGTGCTGCTTGGTATGAAACACCAAAACTGAAACACATTATTCCTTACAACTTAAAGAAACAGAAATGAGGAAAACGTCCCATACCAAATGCAGGCAGCCCAACTGCCTTTGGAACAATCTCCAAATCTCTTCAGGAGATTTATAGGGGAGTATGTCAGACACAAGGACTAACAGCACCATTTCCCTGGCAGCTCAAGCACATGACAGGGGGAGGAAGGAACCCTCACTCCCCGGCCGTGGGCTGGCAGGGCTCCCAGAATCCCCCCAAGCCTCAGCAGAGCACAGGAACCAGAGTGGGGAAGCTGCTCCAGCAAGAATAGCCTTTATTCCTGGCCATTTTGCTGGCTGTTGGAGTCAGGGAATGGAAGGAGATGCACAGGAAGCGAGACCATGCAGCTGTAAAGCCTGTCAAGCATAACATTTTTTTTTAAAACATATTTTCTTGATTTCCCTCCCAAGGGACCAAACCCAAAAGATGGTTATGTTTGATTTTTAGGTAACCCAGAAACAAAGTGTTTCCCAAACAAATAATCACATTGCAGTCTGACAATGGTTATTATTACAAAAGAGCATTTTATTTCTTTTTTTCTGGGTGTACTATATTGCAATGTAACACTATGCAGGTCTATTATCATATTAAGATTCTTGCTACAGAAATAAGTTTGTCTATTTGGTCAAATTTCAGAGTTTTTTCTTGGCATTCCTACAGGATTCGTCACCACTTAAGCACATGAATTACTGAAGTGCCAGAAAAGTGATATAAGACTTGGAGCAGGCGCTTTTGAATCAGAATTTGCAAAAGTTGTTGGGCTGGCTGGATGCACGAGGTCAGCACAAATATCAATTCTAATTTTGACAAAGGGGGAGATGCACATCTCCAGATTTTGATCACAAAGTAGATTTGCTTGTCAGGGTCAATGTACTATGAAGGTTGTCTTCTTACTTTTGATAGAATCTTTGTCATCTCTAATTCCATTACCAAGGAAGATTTTTTTTTTTTTTGGAGCAATAATGAAAAAATGCTTTGCTTGAATTCTGGAATTTTTTAGGCACCTGATTAATATAAGTCATTATATAAGCTCTTTGTATATATACAAACCATGCTAAAGTATTGTCCACAAAATGTCCATCCATTCCAAGTCAAATACTACTGACCACCGAAAAGTCTAGTATGAATTGCATGTGAATATACATATGAGCAGTACATGATTCACTGAGTAAATATGGCACTTTTACATATTTTCCTGGATGTCACAGAGAATTAGGAAACAATCTTCCCTCAGCTGACTCATTTCTAAGTTACTGTAATATGGGTTTGGAAAATACACCCCAGAGTAGACAGTAAGAAGTTTAGAAAAGTCAACAGTGCAGCTACCTGAGTTTGTTTCATTAAGAAATTAACAGTAATGTGATATTTTATCATCCGCTGTGAGCCTCAGGGTTGTCTACTCACAGAAGCCAAGGTGCCTTAAACAGCACAGCTCTCCAAGCACATGGCTCAGCAAGATGATGAACTGACCTAGTGTCTCCAAAGGGACTTGCCCCACTTTCTCCTTGTACAGGCCCCAGCTGCAGAGTCCTGTCCCCTTGTTACTCTCACCCTAGCAACCATCCAATCCTTTAGAGCTGATCCAGCAGAAAATTAATCCCTTTTTTAAACTGGCATCATTTTCTGCTGGCTTAAAAAGTTGATTTGTCCTGTGGAGGGATCAGACCAGCACCAGACCTGTAAAGGTACATAAGAAGCAGCTGGAACATGTTGGCAGGAATAGAGAGCATGGGAGGAAGAGGGAGCTGCCCCTTTTTGGTGACAGTGAGCTGTCAGACTGATGAAGCTGTCTCAGCTGACCAAGCCCTTGGAGAAGATACAGTTATTAGTGTGAAAGTGCTTAGACCGGTATAGTTTATTCCTAGCAAAGTGAATAAAGATATGCCAGCACAAGGCACTTTATACTCATGTAACTGTGTCCACATGAGGGGTTGCACTGGTATAAATATAATCAGTAACAAACAAAACCCCCACATCCCCTAAGTGATGTATTTACAAGTACGGCATAGAACAAGTCTCCAACCTTCAGTTATGAGGTGTGCATAACTTCCATTCAGAAACCAGACCGCAAACTACACATGAAACAACACTAGACACAAAATAAATTAGGGATTTTAAATGCTACATCTAGGAATATAAAGACTTTTAAAAAACTTTAAATGTAATCCCATATTTAAAATCTAAGTAAGAGAACTATACAGCTCCACCAATTACTTGGACATTTCAAACAGTTTACATTCATCAGGGACAACAGCACTTTGGTTTACATAATTAGGTTAATATGAGCAATGAAATGTTTCTCTTCCTCACATAACATGAAAGTGAAATACATTTAGAATATATATACTGCCAAGCTGTTCCGGTAAGTGCATTCCACACACGAGTAAGGGTAGCTTTTGAAATAGCTACATCAGTTATAGATCTTCAACAGAAGTAAATCAAACCTCTTTAAAAAAGCTTGATTTGATTCCTTCATGCCTGACCCATTTTTCATTAATCACGTGGATCTTCTCCAGAACATAGCCAAGTGCAAAAATAAGTTTGAACTGGTACTGTGGCAAGCCCACACACCAGTCTGCACAGCACACTCTGGATTAATGAGGAAGTTCTCATTGTAGTTTGTCTCCCAACCTTTATAAGCCATACTCTTAAACTGACTGTATGCTTTTGTATAAAGCTCAAGAACTCAGATTAACTGTAGCTCAATACACACAATGGCAGTCAGAAAACATTTAAGAGCCACCAATCTGACAACTGTCAAATATTTTACATAAATTTAAACAATCAGCAACTCAACCTGTGCAATTTATGAACAGCATTGCCTCCTAGAGAAATAAGACTTATTCCTAGATATTCTTGCGAAACATTTATCCAGTGCCTGCACCTGACTGGTCAGCAAAATATTTTACTACTTTTGATTATCTTAAATTAGCTTGTGAGCAGCACATCCCTTTCAAACCTGACTAAAAGTAATCAAATGGCTAGATTAAATAAATGTGCTGAACATGGCTTCAGAGAATAAAGTTCCCTACCTGATGCACAATCATCGGAGATTACATTATTTTAAAGAGCAGACTTCCAACTGTATGATTTCCAATTTAATTACTCTCTGGGAGATGAAAACATAGCCTTCATCACTGTCCTTGGGTAGGTTGGGTAAGCTTGTGAGACTTGTGAGAAGTTAATGTATTCATTTAATCTCATTTTCGCAAACTGCAAATACTCCTGTGCTAAACTCGGGTTTATGTTACCCAAGCTCAATTAAGGAGCATATTAGAGGCTATTTCCTTGACAGAAGCTTTACAAACTAGTATGATTGCACTTTTTCTGGATCCCATTCCTAGAAGGTGACAAGCAATTTGGTGGGGAAATGGGCTGAGAGGGCACTTTCTCTCTTGCAGCACGGGGTGTTTAGGGGAGGATGGGGTTTTTCAAGACAGTGTTTCATCTTGCTGAGTTGACATTTCCAATACAGTAAGTTCATTGCACCCCTTCCACTCAAGTTAGTAGGAAATGGGCAGCCACATCCCTTTGCACTGTTTGGAAAACCTGCAACATGAGTCACTTTCCCGCTGTGGATTGTAACCTTACTCTTCCTGCACCAGAGCGGAAATCGCAGTGAGTGCTTCCTCCTCAGTGCAGTGAGAGAATGGGCAGCCAGACTGACTTGCCAAAAGGCCCTGAAGGAGTTCTGCATGCCTACTCTCACCTGTTAAAACACATTAAAAAACCTTTTCTACTTGCTTTGACCGTCTGAGAAAACCCTGTTGTACGTAAAAAGGGATTGTCAGTCTAGATTTGATCTTGTTAGATGTTGAACACCTTCTACTGCCACTGAAGAGGAAACAAGGCATTCAACACCTGCAGCACCTGTTGAAGACCATGTCCTAAGGGATTAACAGAAACCAGGAAGACAATATAATCATCTATTACAAACTATACAACCCAAAGCATACATCTTAAACACAGTTTCCCTGGTGGGATTACAAAATGGAAAGAAAAACCAGCAGACAAAATCATTTACTTTTACCAGTAAAAATTAAGTTACAGATGCCCTTGTTCTCAGGGCAAAACAAACTTAAAAATATCTTAAAACAGTGAAAAAATATGAGAAAATTTTATTTAAAAATATATGTACTCCTTACTCCAAATTTGTTTGTACAGAAAGGATTTGAAAAAGAAAAAAATAACGACAAATTAAATGCATATTCGGAGTATGCATTCTCTAGAGTGTTTTTGGTAGAAGTGTTATTTCTGTAAAACTGAGCAAGAAGAAGTTATTCAGCTTTCATTTGCTCCCTGACATCAGAAGGCAAAGTTTCAAACAAGTTGTCCTCTACAGTGAAACCGGTCCTCTTCAGAGCTCTACACTCACCGAGCTCAGGTGGGAGGATTTCAAAGTGATTGCCTTTGATATCCAAGTAGGAGAGCAATGTCAAATTACCAATTTTAGGTGAAAGGACTGACAAGTTATTTTTCCCAATTTTCAGAGTCTTAAGTTTTTTGCAAAAGTATAGCTCATCTGGCACGCTCTCCACTTTGTTGCAAGTAATGGAAAAGTATTGTAAACTCTGCAGAACTCCTATTTCAGGTGGGATAAAGCGAATGTCATTGTAAGACAAATCCAAGTATCTGATTTTGTTGCATAGGAATAGGTGGGACGGAAGAACCTCTATTTTGTTATGGCTGAAGGAAAGCCGCTCTAGACTGGTGAGTTTCTTTATATGCTCTGGGATATAGGTTATACTGTTGTACCACAGCTTTAGAATTGTCAATTTTCGCAGATGTTGAAAACTTACTATTTCTTCAATGGATTTGAGGTTGTTTTCCTTTAGATCCAATTCCTGAAGACTGAGAAGGCTGAAGACTGCATGAGGTATGCGCTCTAAATCACAATGAACCAACTCCAGCTGTGTCAGGTTGACCATCTTCTTCAGGTTGTTGAGCATCACTAACTTAGTGCCATCATTATGGATACACAATTTTTGCAGGTGACTTGAAACATCGACTGCGGATTGTGGGATTTTGGACAAATTACTTTTTATGTGAAGAACTTTTAGGCTTTTAAGCTCCCTAAAAGACTCCAGTGTAATGTTTTTAGAAATATCATGACTTAGGGAGCCAATCAAATAGAGCTCTTCCAAATTTCTGAGGCCATACATCCAGTGTGGAAGTTCTCTGATGTCATCAAACTTGACGCTCAAGATCTTGAGATTCTCCTTCAGAAAAGCCAAGGCGGCACTGTGGATCTTCACAGAGCACTGGTGCAATGAGAGCTCCTGGAGATTGTCCAACTGTGCAATGGTTGCTGGTATCATTACATTATTAATTATTTCAAGCTTTAAAGACTGCAGCTCAGTAATTTCAAACACTGTGTCTGGTAGTCCAGAAAGCATGAAAAGCTGTAGCTCCAAATGGCTGTGGGAGTTTGTCTGTAGCCTCTGTCGCAGTTTATCTGCAGTCCACTCATTGTTTAGGTTCAGCTGTTTCAGCTTATTTTCACTGACTTCAGACAGGAAGACAGCAAAGCGCTTGGAGTAGAGAGGATCATACTGATCAATCATATGAAGCATAAAAGCAAAGTCATTCTTGACATCTGGGATATCATCGATTCCTGTCTCTTGCCGAACATACTCAAAAGAATATTCTTTCAGTGAACGGTAGAACAGCCAGTACAGTGTATAAAGGCATGTCAGGCCATAGATGCTTACAAAGCACAGGTAGCAGTAAGAAAGTTTAGAGAACAGATGTGCCATTGTGTGATTACAGCAAAAATTCTTATATCCTGTCATGTCTTCAATATCAACATTACAGACTACTGTAAAATTAACTTCTGAGACAAGTGCTGTGTTGTAAGCAATAATAATAAGGAATTTAATTACCTTAAGTACAGTCTGGCGAACGTACATGACATAGAGTATATCACCCTCCTCAACATGCAGTCGAAATTTCTTCACCTTTTCAAACAGTGCTTTGGCCTGTTCACCTTCTTTTTTATCTAATGCCCCAGGTGTTCCCTTATCCACAACTAACTTCTCAGGGATTGATTTTAAAGACTGTGTCTTGACCAAAGTGCCTTCAGTGCTTGGCTGGGTAGTATTAGACTTGTTAATGTTGTTCTTCCTGTTATCCTTCTCTTCAGAGTCTTCCCCGGATACTTCAGATAAAGCTCTAGTTGTCCAGGGAGAATCAAAACATTTGCCAAGTATTGAAATGAAGTGTTCAATTTTGGAGCTTGATCCAGGGAATTTGAACCAAAAGTTACTACACAGCATGAATACCAGTGTGTGTATAAGGACAAGGTAAGGGAAGTACTTGGCATACCAGTGCAGGGCCCGTTCATAGCACACCTGATTTATAAAGCTGTATTGCTGAAGGTCCAAATCAGTCTTGAGTCCTTTCATTTCAACTGTAGCTGGAGGGGTGGATGGCTTCGGTGGTGGAAGGGGGGTGGTATCTGGGATTGTGTTGAACACATTTGAACTATTAGATTGGTTCTGGCAAGGCTGGACGCGCTTTGGAAGGCATATTATCTTGTCTTGCATGACCTGGAACACACAAAAAGATATCTTTTGAACTGATGTACCAACAATGCTGGCGGCACCGATGGGAAGCTGTCCTTGGAGTTCCTCCAGCTGCCAGGCATTCCTCCCCACAGCCTGCTATTTGGCCCCACAGGTTGTGCTATTATTATTCTCAACAAGACACTTGTTCTATATGCCAAGAACTAGGCCACCCCTTTCTGTCTATGGTTAGCTTTCCATAATTTGAATAAAAGGGCACTGAGACAATCCAGAAAAAGGAGAAATGTAGGGAGTGTTTCCAGAAAAGGTCTGGGATCTTTTCTTGAAGAAAACAGAGACAGACTGTTACGGCCAGGTGTATTCACCCTGGCTACACAATATTCAGAGATAGCTTAGGCCTGAAAGCAGCACAACTGCATTCATGTGGCTGTACTCTCACACTGTGATGTCTTATCACAACAAAAATGGCTGACAAAGGGCTAATGTGAGCATATCTGTGCTGGGACACTTATAATCTTCAGTCTTAATGAAGACAGATAAGGACAGTTCTTTGATGGCGTTTGTGTGTGCATGGACATAAATTTTATTTAGTTTCTCACACATATACACAAAGTCCTCATAGAATCACAGAATGGTTTGGGCTGGAAGGGACCTTAAAAATCATCTACTTCCAACACCCTGCCATGGGCAGGGACACCTTCCACTAGACCAGGCTGCTCAAAGCCCCATCCAGCCTGACCTCAGACACTTCCAGGGATGGAGCATCCACAACTTCAACCTGTTTCAGTGCCTCAACATCCTCGCAGTGAAGAACTTCTGCCTATTTTGAATTTAACTACCCTCTTTCAGCTAAAACCCCTTTCCCCTTGTCCTGTAACTACACGTTTTCATCAAAAGTCCCTCTCTATGGGGAACTTCTGTAGGATGGAATACATCCCTCAGGGAAAAAATGTAGCTCTGTTCTTGAGTCTGTCTGCAATTTAAAAAAAAAAAAAAAAAAAGGCAATTTTCTTAATTTGGAATGGTCATCCATGTTGACAAACGGAGGTCAGAGCGCCTTTAGGGACCAATCACCTTTGGTTTAATTTGGGTAACAGTCCTGAGTTCAATGCAAGGCTCCCTATAGGTCTGAATTTCAAAAACCAAGGAGCTCTCTTACTTGCCTTGAATGACTATCTGGGATTAGCCCAAACTAAGAACGTGTGTGTAATGTAGATATACTCTTTGACATCATGGCTGTTGAAAGCACTAAATATAAGGTATGCAACAAGACCTTCCAAAACCAGATGATCCTTTATGATCCACCCTGATGTAGGGAGAGGCTGAGATAAGACCACATGTGTTTTGAACAATATCAGTGCCATAACTGTTGACACATCAAAAACTTCTGTAGTTAATCTATGTCTGTAAATGCTACTGTGATATACAGCCTTACTTATATCCTGGATTTATGTATCTCATGATAAGTTGGAATAAAACAATATGTCTATTATTTCAGTCTTTCTACACATTATTTTCCAGTGTGCTTCCTCCAATCAAGCAGGTAAACTTAAAACAGATAACAGAAATAACAGATTATTTACTTTGTGTGATTAAGCAAACACTTATCTACTAATGCAAAATTCAGCTCTATATAAAGAGATTTTTAAACATGAATGTTGTATCAACTGAAAATACTTGAGAATGGAGAATATAGGCAAAACTACAGTTGATTTCATGTGAAATTTGAGACATAGTATATCTAAATCCTAGTCCATGTAAGTAAGCGAATTCCTCTCAAATAAGAGTTCTGTCAATATGTCCCTTTAACTCCATTTCAAAGTCATGCCAAGAAATGTGACATCCATGTTTGAACCAGTACTGTAACTTTATATTTTTGTGGAGTCATCCCAAACAGTATTTTCCATTTCTTTTCTGCTTTTGGCTCTTTAGCAAAATGTAATGAACAGTGACTGACAGTAATGTCAATAATTTATGTGTAAGCATCCTCAGAGATGTTTTGGAATGGAAGAGACATAATATTAGCTGTGGGTGGTGTTAATACAATCAGCACAATCATTTCAAATCCCTTTAAAGCATAATGACAGAAATAATATTAACATTTACCAAAAAAGGAAAACAGGAATTACAAAATCACATTTTTTAAACTTTCAAACAGCAAAATGGTAACAAACAAGAACTGAAGTTGATAATCTGTTTTGTTACGCCAGATTGAGGTGAAAACAGAGATCCAGACACCAGCCAAACCAACAGCTCTTATCTTAGCTGGCACGGCTCCACTGACTCTAATGCAACTCTGCTGATTCACAGCTGCTAAAAGTCTGGTCTGCATTATTTGATGTTGCTACTTAAACAGTTTTAATCCTGGGACCAGCACATTTTTGCTTTGTTCATGGTGAGCCCAAGAGATAAAACAAAATGGGATACCATCCTTCCAAAGCCCTTCCTCATTTGTGGTGTTCTTTCAGCAGCCCCGAGAGCACCCGCCACACCTCTGTCCCTTTGATTTACCTGCAACGTGCACCCAAACACTCCGATCATCAGCATGGCCACCGAGAGATAGTCCGTGAACACATCCCACCAGGGCTTCAGCACCCGGAATGCCGGCTGCTGCTCCGAGAACTGCCGGAACTCGGTCACAGGAATCATCGTCCTGCAAAAGAGCAAGGCCAGCTCAGTCTCCTGCAGCTCAGACCCCTCACGGTGTATGAGCAAATGGAAAAACCTCCTCTGTAAATGGAACTCTCAGGATGTGGCATAGAAGTTCCCAGCCACTAACATCCCATCTCAGAAGAGGGATGCTCATGCTGTCACTTATGCAGCTCCTATGAGGAAGGGAGAGCCTAGGATCCCATCCATGCAGGCAGGCAAATCCCTCTCTCTGTTAACTCCAGCCATCTCTGATGGGTCAGTGAGGCCTTCTGCATCCCTGAAAATCAGCCCATTCTGTACAGATGTTCAGCTTCATACACATTAGCCTTGATCTCAAAGGTCTGGCGGAATCGCTTGTCCTGCGTTCAAACTTCACGCACCCTTCTAGCTATCATGTTTCATTCACTTCCATTTTATTCATAGTGGTTTCAGGAATGATTTGGAATATTTTTGTGCATATTCACTGCAATTTTAAATCTACTATGTTTTGAGTGCAAGTTCCTAAAGTGATTTAGGTAACCAAAACCACAGAAGATCAAGGGCTTTATCTTCACCTCGGATGTCTAGGCTTACATCATCATGTCCTCTGAAAAATCTACTAACACATGAGTATGTACAGGCAAAGCAACTGATTTTAAAGCCTACAGCATACTGTGTAACTGAATCCCTGAAATCAAACCAATACTGAAACTCTCTAGTAAGTTACAGCAGAAAGATAAATTCACATGGGAATGTAACAAAAATACTCCCAAGGGCAATTAACAAAATGTGTCCATTAACTGACATCATAAATACTCACCACAATCATTTCATATCACAGTATTGCTGGAAGTCTATAATCCTGATTCAGCTGCACACTGGGACCCATTAATGTAGGTTTGGTGACATCTCTCTGTGTGCAGGCTTAGTGATAAGCACACACTTGCTGAGAGGCTGCCCAGGAATTTAGGGGATGCAGTACATTCAGAGCCAGGGAACAGGAAGGGAATGATTCAAGCCCTAATGGCTGCAATTCACTGCAGGTGTACAGCCATACTGAAGATTAATAACTGACCCCCACTAACTGTCCATGCTTGTATGGAAGAATGCTCACTTTGGCACCTTCTCAGGGACTGCTGTGTCTCTGCCTGCCCAGCTGATCCTCAGGAGGTACCGTAGTCCCCAGAGGCATAAGGTGAAGTCTTTAAATGAACTTGTGATAGTAGCTAGGCTGGGGCTTTGCAGCTGAGTAGCATAAAAACTTTTGTTCCTTGCCCCCCTCTCCTCTTGCAACCCTTCCGTGTTGCTTTCAGTGCTACTTGGCCAGACAGGAGACACTCTCTCTCTCAGCCTCCTGTCCTTCTAAAGTCTGTCTCCAGGATGCAGGCTACAATGCCAGATGAAATTGCACACACCTCTTGCACAACTGGCAATGCCCAGGAAGAAGGCAGGCTGTCCCCCATAGCACCTCCAGATTAATAGACCATCAGTGAAAATTATGGCAATGCAAGCCTGATTTCACAAAGCCAGGTCAGAGGCTTGGGAGCACTCTTGCCAACAGGCCTGAGTTGCTGCGGTGTGGGTGGAGGAATGCAGCATTTGTTATCAAATGGCAGGCAGCCAGGAACCACAATTCTGCTTTTTGTCTGCTTATCTTGCAAATGTTAGTAGACATATCAGGGAAGATACACTTCTACAGCAAAGAAAAGCTGGGGTAGCTGCTGGGACAAACCTTTGTTGCTTTTCACTCTTCTTTTATAAATACTGGTGGAAAAAGTGAATCTCATAAATTGGAAGTGCCTCATGTAGCTTTAAGTATATGCCCAGCGCTTCTGCAGCTAAACCTCTGCCGGCAGCTCCCAGCAGCATCTGAGCTGAAGAGCATCATGCTTAATCTCTCTTCCATTCCCACATGCATTTCCACTGGTAAGGAATTACCCTTCTCTTTTCCATTTCCATATAAAATGCAGGTGACTGAGTAGCTGCTGGTACGCTTTCATTTTTTTTTTTCTATCAACCGTTGAAAAACAGAAAATTCTCAAAGGAATCCACGAATACAAATGTTAGCTACGCAGTTGCTATGCAACAGTCCTGCTCAAAGTTTTGTAACACATATACTAGTGCTGGCTCAGGTTTTGAGGCCAGCTGGCTGACTGGAATGCCATCAGTACACCCAAGAATACCTATCAACAGATTGCTTTAAAATCACGACATTTTCTTCCCACCCCTGTAATAATGGCTTAGGAGTGCTTTTTCATATTCTGATGGCACAGCCTCTAGAGATCCTATTTGTAAGGGTTTTTTCAAGAGTATAAACAATTTGAGTGTCAGGTGAAGACAGAATTATGTTTCCTGCAATGGAGATTCTTGACAAAGTGCAAGTGCTCACATGCACAGAAATGTGTGGAGGCCCAGGAGTCACTAGTTAGACACCCAAGGAACTGTGGATCTGAGCCACAGTGCTGTGAAAGGTGGCAGCACTGAATCAGGGGCAGTGCATGACAGCAGATAGGACAGGAAACTGTCTTGCAAATTACTGTGCAGGGACAGCTTTCAGACCAAAAAATCATTTGGGTGTTGTTGTTTACAGGTTTCACTATGTATTTTTAGGAGCCTCTTGTATTCTACATTTGCTTTATTTCTCCTATGTGATACATGGGGAATTTAGATGAAGGCAGATAGGTTCTGATACCACAAACACATGCTGCCCTGGTTCCCTTCAGAGGCTGTTGTTTGCATAGTGTGACTCCTCATTAGTAGAGTGCACATACTGTTACCCTGATTAATGGGCCAAGCCGAGGGAGAGCAGCACAGAGAAAGCCTCTCTGAGCCATCCTAGAAAACCCATCTCTGGGGGTGGAAGGTTTGCAGTCCAACACCAGACATCAAAACCCACTAACGTTTTCCTACATTGTTATAAAAAGAAAGCCAGTGTTACTGAATGACAGCATAAAACAACAGTAAAAAATCCCAACAATGTCTACTGACAGACAATATTTTTTTAGCTTTGGGGGAAAAAAGACATTCATGAGAAACTTTGCATGGCAATTGAATGCGAAGAAGTAGGAAAACCATTTTCCAATACTCACTGGATGAACCCTATTGCCCCTCCCCTTGCTGTACTAAGAATCAAGGATAATGCTGGAAAGAAGTGCAGAGCAGCCTAGGCTTACTGCTGACATCTGCACGCAGAGCAAAATGACACCATGCCACTTTTCACTTGTCTCCCACTTCCCTCTAGCTTTTTTTCCATTCTGGCTTCTCCAGGGATGGAAAGGACATCTATTAGCAGCAACTCAGACCTCAGAAAAGACACAGAAGGTCCACCTGGCTCAGAGCAATCCTGAAAAATCACTCCTGGCCATGTCCAGAATCCAGCTCTTCCCCACTGCTACACCCAAAGCTGCACCACTGCCAGACTCTTTTATAATCACACACAAACCAGATATGCACAAAATAAAATTATTCAGTCAATCATCAATTTGGACAAATCAAGGGATGCTAAAAAGTCACACTGCAGTCCGAGCCACAGCACACCATTTACTGTAGGACACCATGTATGAGGCAGCACACCATTTACTGTAGTTTACTATCTCTCCTTGTAACAAGGAGGTAAAAGACAAGAAGTTCAACAATTCATCTGGTGAAAACTAAGACTGCATTACTAATTTTAGTTCACTCACATTCAAAATGTTATTTAATTGCACAATATATTGTAGCTGAAATATGGCATCTGACTTATTGTAAAATATTACTCTAACCCACTTTAGTAAATACTAGAGTTCTAAATATTGGATATTCTTTTCAATTAAAACCAGAACTTGTTCTTTTTTTTTTTCTCTTGTATTTTTAATAATCCTCAGACCCTAGAGAAAAGAAAATGGTACATGAGATAAATCATCTGGTATTCGGCTATCAGAAGGAAACAAAAAAGGAACTTGGATTAAAAAACAGTTGTACTGGCTGTTAAGCAGTGCTGCAGAACACAGCTGTGGGTTTACCAGATTAAATAAAAATAACAATAATAAAAAAACCCGAACAGGAAAAAAAAACAGTAACAAAAAATCCCAAAACAAATGAAAGAAAAAAAACCCAAAAGCACCAGAGGGGAGAGGAATTAGTAGGGATCCTTATTTTAAAATTTCTAAGAAATGTAGAAAACTTGGTGAGTGAAAATGATATGTGAAAATAATATGATTAAATACTTGAATCCAGGTACAAGTGTGATACCTACTCCATCAGAAAACCCAACTACAGGAATCAGCTAATGCATGGGAGATTAGGAGCGAGACACAACATATTAATGTGACCTAAAAGAGCTAAGGAGAATAAATAGATCCAAGTCAGAGACAAAACTATTGGAAACAAATTAGACTTAATAAATCGAGAGACTGAATCAAAGGCTGATTGTGAAACGCCGCACCGTGGAGCAAACCAGCCTCTCAGCAGTTGGTTTCCATCAGAGGGAATAAAGGAAAGCAGTGAGGACAGTTTGGAAGTAATGATGGCTCTTGTCAGTGCAGCTAAAGAGAAAACCGAGGCACCAGGCAATCCACGTGATGTGCGCTGCAGAATACAAAGGAAATCAGTTCAGGGACTTCCTACCCACGGACAGCTCCCCGCGGCGCGGGCGGGCAGCCCGGGGTGTTAGTGGGGCTGTGCGCCAACAGCCCGACCGCCACCAGCCACAGCAGCCCCGGGACCGGCGTGCCCAGCTTCCGCTGCTCGCTGCCACAGCACAAAGCCCTGCGGACAAGCCCTGGCTTAATGCTTCACAGGTAGGCACTGTGAGGTGCTCACCGCGGCTTCGTGTCCACCGAGGTGCTGTGCCCTGCCCTGCCGTGCAGCAGCACACAAGGGACCCCAGTCAGAGACAGGACACGCCGTGCCAGATGGGCAAACACATCGGGACATGGAGGTTGACACACCCCCTCATTAAGCTGTATTCATCTTGCGTCTTGAGAGACACTTCACAAAGCACAATATTAATGCTTAGAGAACTGCCCCTCCGGTACAACCCTGAACAAAGCTGCTTTTGGCTTGTAGCACCTTCCAGGCCCCAGGCTCCAGCTCTTGCTAGGTGACGGTTGCTATTTTTAAGCGGATTCTCATCGAGTCTCCTCATTCATTTTATGGAGCGTAACTGCATGGATTGGCAGCAGCCCTCAGGAGAATTAAAGGGTCATGCTGCTGGGGAGTGCTCCGCCGCTCCCACTGCCCCACCTCAGCTTTCAAGGCACAGCCTGCAGAGACACGGCAATTAAAAGCAGCAGAGTGAGCGAAACGAAGGGAGTAACTGGGAGGCTCTGCCTGTATCTCACCTGGGCATGTCTGACAGCATGTGTTCCTCACTGAGGCAGTCTCGGCAGCTCCTGCCACCGCACCCCACCATGACAAGATGGTCTCCAGGCTGCTTGCACCATGCTGTCAGGAGAGCTGCCAGCTGCTCTGCACCCTTCCATAGGCACTGCTCCGTGTTGCCCCTGGACAGCAGCCAGCCTATGCCCTGCCTATGGCCTCCCTGCCCAGCAAAGCCCAAGAGCCTGTCTCCATGCCTTGCTGACCCTCAGGTGACAGAGAAGTGTAGTCACTGCTGCTTCATGTGCTCAGGCAGGAGACCAGGACTTGCCAGAGTTATGTTTGCCATGCTACAGGTGTTACTCACCAGAAGTCAAAGCCCTTTGCTATTCTGTCCTTCCAGTGGTGGTTACTCAATCATGTCACTGGTGTTGAAGCAGTCAGTGTCATCCATTGCCTGTTTTGGGGGAATGACCAAAGCTGTGCACCAGAATAGGGGCCCCTGGATCTCAGGGCCCCTATTCAGGCAACCTAGACAGGCAACATGCCCCTATACAGGCAACTAACATCCAGAAGGTACTGGTTTGGCAAGGGCAGGGTATGGATTACACGCCAGAGAGAAAAAGAAGAAACATGGCTAGAGGAGAAAGAAACAGTGATACTTTCAGCTGGGAAGCACAAAATGTTGGTGAGGTTTCTTAAGCTGACTAAAAAAGATGTTTAAATGATTAGCCAGCTGACATTTAACCTCATTTCCCTGACATCCCATCGATCCTCCTCAGATGTATGATCAGCATCACCACCTCTCAAGAGTGGCATAGAGTTCAATCAAGCACCAGGCGGTAGGGGAACAGCCCTGATCCCCACTAGGAAAAGAACTTTCTTGGCATGAGGAGCCTTGGGCTAGAGGCTGCAGGACCACAACTGCAGCCTAGCTGAGTATAACAGAAGGGCAAAGCTGAGATGTCCTCAAGAGCCAATTCAGTCTGGTGCTGCTTGGTCTTTCACATCAGAGATCTACTGGAAGGAGAAAATGCCAGGCCAATCCTGCTCTCCTGGCTATTTTAAACATACTGCATGTTAGGATAAATTATGAAATGTCTTTTGGGAATAGTGCTGCAAGAAGGTCTCTGGGTTGGTTCCCATACATGATTTACTGCATATTCATCTTCATTAAAGCAACAGAACACGGCTCGTATTTAACACAAAACAAACTTGTGACCTGGCAGCAGGGACTCAGCAGAGCTCAAGAGCTGTGGGCCACGTGTGCAGGGGCTGCAAACCAGTAGGTTTTTACACAGGACAACACATTGTACACCCCAAACCCCAGAGTCCTTCGTTGTAAACACTTGTTACTCTGCACAAATACCATGAAATCGTTTTTCAAGTGTATTGTGCTGTTTGGCCTCAGCCACCATGGGCCAGGAGGTGAAATTAAGCTGAAGTGCTTTTCAGCACAGGGCCTGAGGCTGCACTGAAAAGCAGAATTTTACATTCCTATTTTTACCTGCTTTGGAACTGAACACTGAGACAGTTTAATAAGCACAAGTAAGGGAGTTTTGCAGTCATGTTGATGGTGATGTATTCTCAAAGAGGCTATTTAAACAAAATCACAACAAAAACTTAGGGCAACAGTCTGCTCTAGCCAGAGCTGATAGACATAGCCTGGCATGAAAATGGCTTGGTGCTATCATCAGTCATATATTCTGGTGATTATAACTTTGTCAAATTTGTATTTTTAGGTGGGACTGGGTCCCCAAAAACTACCCTAAGAAAAAACCTGTGTAATTTAAAACAAAATTTGAACAAAGATCTAGCCAGCAATTGTTCAAATCATTCTAGAAACAAGCTTAGAAAAACAAATTGGATGTGAACCCTACAAAAATTGTGGTCTTTTTATTTAAAACTTTTCAGATCATCCATGCCCCAAAATTTGATGTGTGTACTGGGAACACAGTTTTTACTGCAGTATGAACAGCTGCCTATAGGTGGCTAATTTATAAACCTTTGGAAACTGGGTTTGTGTCCTTTGATCTTAGCAGATGAACACTTCATTTTCAGCGTGTGCCCAGAAATCCCTCACAGCTCCTGGCACTGCCCCTGCTGGCACCACAAATGACAGATAATGGACCTGCTTCACTTCATCACCTAACCAGGAGAGGACTAAAAGTAGATGCAGGATCAAGACACCAAGCCTGGGAAACTGAGTTTAGACTAAGGGGGAAATATGATGATAAGGGCTGGAATTAGTAACTCCTAATTCCCAAGAGGTTTATGTTCCATTCTTATCTGTGTATTCTCACACACATCGTACACGCAGTGAAATAATGTCTGAACTACTGTGACATTCAGTTTTGGGAATTATTTTTCTACATGTTTGCACTGACCAAAATGTCCAGCATTTTGGTAAGTGTAGATGCTTGGTCAGTTCCCATGTAACATACGATAAAACCTCTGCTACTGACTTCTTGTATTTGTAGCATTTCAGGAGGTTGCTAGGCTTTATTGCCATTCGTGTTTCCTGTAATACAAAATTCAGTTTAAAAAATAATTTTTAAAAAGGCATAAATGTTTTAGCTGGAAAAAGTACTCTGAACTCTGGCTTCTGTTGCTTCTGTTTCAAACATGATGGCTCTCTTTTTGTTCCGTTGACTGCAACGGATATTTTCATAGGAAGAAATACCATCATTCTGAAGTAGGAAGTACAAACAAATGATGCTGTTTCTTAAACATAAATCCCATGTAAAGGAACTGGAAAGACATTAAAAACAAACCATTTGCATCCAAACAGTTATTTTTAACAGTCCATGTGTTTACTGTATTTTCAAACAAATTCATGTCCTTGTGCCTGAAGCTGGTGAGGAAATGTGACCTGGAGGAACAACAGAGCGTGAGTCAGGAGCTCCCAGTGGGACAGGGCCATCGACAGCCTGTGCATGCCACATTAACCCACCATGCCAACACTTCTTCAGCTGCAAAACAGAAAGGTATCTACTTTCTTTAGTACTTTTGCTGGGAAATATGAATGAATAGTACTACAAAATCATAACATTGGTTTTCTGCAATGCCTGAATATAAACTGATAGCATGTAAAAACTTCCCTGAAAAGCCACTGAAGTGAATTTGATTTCGTACTACACATTACCAAAATGAAATGTCACAGATCGTATTAGTTTACAATCTGGGGAACAGACCAAATACAATTACCTCACAGAAGAGATTATTCCAGTACCCACAGTTTGGTGCTTCTACAAAACGTGTGCAACTCATGCAGTTTTCACCAGGGCTGCACGTGTGCCAGTGATGATGAAAGCAGGCTGGCCACCCCTGTGTGACAGCTGTTCAGACTAGGGACGGGGTTTCATTTCCAGGTACACTGACTGGGGATAGCTAGATTGTGCCACCTGAACTCCTACAAGGTCCCAACCAACAACTTGAAAGCTGTGTTCTATTATGCCAGCTGCCACAACCGAGCTTCCCCAGAACCCCAGCTCTGCAGGACCGCAACCGTGGGCAAGATGCCAATGGGGGATTTAGTGCTGGAGAAAACTGGAAAGAGTGTAAGTTCCTGAAACATGCTGAATACCTAGTCCACTCTTTTCCCTCCAAGTTCCTGAGGTCCACACTGCAAGCATCCAGTGTACATTAGGTTTCAGCTGCCCCTCTGCCTAATAGCCAGGAGGGAGAGTGGTGCATTCAGAGGAGGCAGAGAATCCCACTGCTCTGCACTTGGTACCCTCTGCTGTGGCAGTGGAAGCTCAAAGACCTGAATCCAGAACTTGGAGGAGACATAAGGGTCATAAAGCAAAGACATAAAGGACATAAAGAGGAAGCAACTTTAATAAACTGCATTTCAAAACATATGTTGCAATTTCCATCTACATATACAGTAAGTGCTGCTTTGGCAATGAATCCTAGACAATAACCTTGTTGTTGGTTCCAACTGAGTCATAGCACTTTTTCATGTATTACACACCAAAAAGACTTCCTATTGTCAGCAGCTCTTTGACTTCAACTTGGTTGGACTAAAGACAAAAAAAATGTTCAGGGCAAGATTCTGCCTGATAAAGTCTCAGTGAAATCAATAGGAGTTCTTTTTGTATCAAGCACACAGGCCTGTGTGGAGACTTGGCTTTGCTGAGCTATTTCTCCAAATCTGAAGAAAAGTACACTCCACGCATTTCCATGTCAAAGACTACTTCAAAGGCAATACTTACCATTTTTCAGCTCTGGGAGTAACATTCTTTGTTTATCAGGGCTATCACTCAAGATGCCTGCCCTCTTTCCAGAGCTGCAAAATGCTTTTAATGAGTGAAAGCCTTTAATAGCAATCCAAAGCACTGAGCAAGAAACTACCCAGTAAGTGATATTTTAGTATTCCTAAAATATATCTAAATGATTGAAAAAATAAAATCACGTAAAGTTTTAATCAAAGTTTTACCAGGTTTTCCACAAACACTATTTAACATGCTCAGAGAATGAAGAAAGAAGCAATGCTGTAGAATGTCACAGAACAGACAATATTACACAAATTGATGTCATTCATCATCAAAGAAACAGGCACCTGAAGCTAATACAAACTAATGCATGCTCATATTAAAAAAATGTTCAGCTGATATAATTAAAAATTAATTCCTAATTGGGACAGGAAGCACAAAAGGTTCATTCTGAGTCTTAAGCAGCTCAACCATCTGACAAGTTAGTTAACAACATTTTATGCAGTGACTAAGACAAAAACATTACAGAAATGCCTGTTTTCATGATTTGTGAGGCTTTTTCATATAAAGACTCTTTTTTGCTCCCACTTGCATGTAACACAAAAGAGCTTTCTAAAACTTCATGATAGTCTCGTAAACCATGGATCCCAAAACACCTAGCTAAACATACAGATATTCTCAGCCTAAAGCAGCTGGTGGATTTTCTTCCCCCTAACCCTCCTTTGTTACAAAAATCCCTGACAATAAAAATAAACTCATGGTCTCATCCATACTACTGAAAGAATAAGAAAAACTAACATAGATAAATTCAAGCACGTAAATTGCACATGATCTACACGCACTCAAAGATATACACTAATAACTACAGAATCAGAATTGGTATTCACAAAAGATGACTTTTAAAGATCATTAACTGGAAAACCAGAACTACCTTCTCTACTGGACCTTTTCAGGACATCCATAGACCACCATAGTGTCCATCCACAGACCACCAAAGAAGGATTAGCTCTCACCTCCTTCCACCAAAGTCTGTTGCTGCATAAAACAGAAAAAAAAGGCTGTTTCCATCAAGCCTAAACTGTGACATCAAAGCAGTTGCTGGGGGGGGGGTGGATTCTGACAATACTGTAGCAGATTTGCAGGTCTTTGAAATTATATCATCATGGTTAAATGACTGCAAAAAGCAAATACTCTTTTTAGTCACATTACACTTAACAAGGGGTTTTTCCAAGAATGCAGTCTTTGAACACTGGTGGAAACTACCTGAGACAGCTCATCAAACATTCACATCAACTGGAAAATGAGATCTATAATGGTCCTTGCTCAGAGCACCAAACCCTCTGACAGCAACCTGCACTTCTGAGCAGTTGCACTCTGCTGTAAATCACATGTGTATCAGATCTTACACTGCTGCATACTCATGGCAGGGCTCGACCTGTGCTCTGCTTCTCTGTATGCTCCAGAACAAGCAATTAGTCCAAACTCCCACCTTCCTTTCAGTGATAAGTAAATAAAATTGGAAACGTTCTCAGCATGTTGGCAGTCTTATTGCTGGCTTGTTGGATTTAGGATTCCCATCAATAAAAAAATCACTATGTACTATTGCCACTGACAGAAGATGTGAGCCATCATCTCCATTTTCAGCAGATGGTAGGTTAACCCAGGATTAGAAGTTGGTATAAAAGGCTGGATTCTGCTCACCTGGAAGTCAGTGGAAAAGTTGAAGTTTACTTTGACAGAGAGAGAAATGTATTTTTAATACTGTGGTATAGGACCAAATGTTTTTACATGTGCTGGTTCAAATTCAATGGAATTTTATATGCTCATCATAATAGCAGTGTTAGCAACTTCCAGTGGAGAATGGTGCCATCCTGTGCTTCAGGGGAGGCCTTTGTTTTACTTTAAAACCAAGAAAAAACATGCATAGGATCTCCCAAACAAGTGGGAAATGTGCAAAGCACATGCATGGCATTATCCTGCCTTTTAAAAATCTGACCAGATCAAACACTAGATTGTAAATCAGTCCTTCAAGGGAAAAGGAGACAGTGCACAGAACATCTGTATTGGAAAAATTCCACATAAACCCTCATTCTGGTCCAAGCCTATGATGCTCTGGATGATACAGTCGTAAAGTTTATGCTGTGTCTGATTAGCTGCATGTGCCAGGCAATAAAATGTAAAATGAATACAGTGAAAGAAAGCTCATCTAGGGTCTGTCACGTTGAAAGAAAGCTCTAACATACTCTGGGTGCTTGGGGATGGGAAGGCAGCAGTGCCTGCCCTGTGTTATGAATGAAAGCAATGGAACAAATGATATACTCACACCTGGCCAAGAAGCTGAATCAAAGCAAGTCGTATGTTCCTAGCCTGAAAGAGATCCTAGAAACACAAACCCAACTCACTGCACTATACCTTGAATTTGCAACAGAGTTTTGTTGTACAAAATCCCAGGGTAACCAGCTCAAGGATGAAGAAGAGAGTAAAGTTTCCATTATGTTGAGCATGTGAAATGCAACACTTGTTAACATTCTTCTGACAAATCATTTTGGAAGGAGAATGGCATCTTTGCTTTATTAAGTAAGGTTTTAAAGTATTTAGGTTTCTTTTCCTTTTTTTTCTGAGGTCAATTGTTTAATTTTCAGTGTTTTCTTTACTATATAGCCTCTCCACTGCCCTTCAGAACTCTGATAATGAGGACAGCATCTTCCCACTAAGTTTTCTTAAAGGGGAAAAAACTGTAAAATTAAACTCTAGCTCCTGTTATTGTGAATTGTTTGGATGGTAGTAGAATTTTTTTTGTTTTTTTACTTCCCACAGCACTCAATAAGCCTTGGGTTGGGAAGTGCCTTTCTGGTGGTGAATAGGGTCCACTTCAACCAGTTGCAAGTGAGGTCAATGGACAATTAGGGGAACTGCTCCTCCCAGCACTCTGACCCAGTTCATTATTTTGGGTCTCACTGTGTTGTCCCTCTGGCACTGAGGCCACCTGAGTATTGTTTAATGCTCCGGCCTGCCCAGCCCGGATGTTGCCCCCCTCCTGCTCAGAGCTCCTTATTGTGGGCCTCAAAAGCCAGATACCGAGGTGGGATGAGGCTGCCTCAGGAAATCAACTTGAACTGGTACAGGAACTGATTGCAAGATAGCACAAAGTACTGAGTGAGCACTTGTAAGGAGAATTTAGCAGTCTCTGATTTCATTTTTCCCTAAAAACCAGCAATAGCCTTTTCCAATACTGGGCATACAAAGCAGCTAAATTTTCAGCCTTTCCATCAGAAAGCTTATTTCTAAAACTGCTTACAAGAGTAAATAATAACAAATAAAACACACAGAAAGTTATATTAAGG
This sequence comes from Erpornis zantholeuca, assembly GCA_013400515.1. Classification (NCBI taxonomy): domain Eukaryota; kingdom Metazoa; phylum Chordata; class Aves; order Passeriformes; family Timaliidae; genus Erpornis; species Erpornis zantholeuca. The sequence goes on from VZTN01023800.1 coordinate 137,069, forward strand.
TAAAACCTCTAGCAGGACCTGTCAGTATTCAGACTGGAAGAAAACAGCAGCTTTGCTGCCACAAATTTAGCAAACTCAGAAAGTAACTGGAAAAGGAAATGATTCAGAAACCACAGGTGCTCAGCACCAGGCTGACCAGGCTGCTGTGCCTTGCTGGGAGCCCAGGGACACGGGCACTTTGTGAGATAGCAGGAATCCAAGGCCAGGTTAAAATTAGGATCAGCTCAGAACTGTGCTCAGCCCAGCTCTCCATGCTGATCTGCACCGCGGGAGCAAACAGGTTTTTCCAGGAGAAGAGTGAGCCCAGGGGAGTGCTACCCTCCTGACTGCTTTCATAATACCAAAAAGAAAACTAAAAGCTAATACACCCGAGGGCAGGAAGGGGGGGGTGGGGAGAAGGCAAGATGCATACTTGGTTGAATTGGGAAGGGAGATTTTTAATTATTATTTATTTCCAATGTTGTCATGTTTTTCTCCACCGTCTTGCAAATCATTTTTCTGCCTGTCCAATTTTTTACAGCATCATTCAAACCTACAGTGCTTTGTGGGAGCAAACATGTACATGGTTGTCTTCAAAGAGTGGTGCTAATAATACTGAGGCTCTCATCACAGGAAGTACTAATTCCAAAAGTAAAAAAACCCCAATAATTAAAAAACCAAACCATAACTAACGTACTTATCTGAGCAATAAAATTCCTTACTTTTAAACACTTTCACCCTCATGAAATTCTGGTAGGATACATTCAGCGGTCTTTCATAAACCTCTCATTTTGCTTGGTCAACTCTTTCTACTGAACTGGAGAAACTACACTTGGTGAATAATGGACAAAACTGCTCATCACTCTGCAACAAGGCAGAGCTGGTTTTAAACCAATTTAAAATCGGGATTTTTTTTTNACGGACGCCGGAGTCTCGCAGTGCTGCCGCGCTCCCCTCCCGGCCCGGCGGCAGAGACCCGTCAGGACCCTCCGAAGCTTGGCGAGGCTGCGCAGCCCCCGCGCAGGGACGGCGGAGGGGCGG
>VZTN01023800.1:138861-173524 GCA_013400515.1 Erpornis zantholeuca
GGAGCGGCCGCGGCACGGACGGGCCGGGCTGGTGCTGCTCCATGGCCCGCACGGAGCGCGGTCGGTGCCGTGGGAAGCAGCGGCGGGAGCCACAGTCGCCGTCTTCGCGCGGGCGGGAGGCTTCGCGCCGCGTCGGGAGGATGACAGCAGAAATTGTGATGGAAAGATCCGGACCTCAACACGCAGGGCCGTGGAACGACTATAAAGAGACCGGGCTGTAAAGCGCCTAGGACTCCATTAACAATGGAAGTGTCTCAGAGAGTGACAATTGGAAACACAAACTTCTGGCCCAGCAATTCAAAAAGCGAAGTCTGAAAACTGCTGCTGAAAGAAACCACATGTTTAAAGGGACTTTTGTCTAACATTTCCAGAAAGATTTACATCTCTGGCAGAACGAAGAGACAGGACAAATTCTTCATCAGAGAGAGGCACTTGTCCTCCAGTAACTTGCCCCTAACCTTAGGGCTAGTGTGTGCATCCCCCTAGGGATATCACAAGTATGTAAACAAGGAAATACAAATACATAAGCCCACTGGGGAGGAGTTAATGAAAACAAACACAACATGATGCTTCACAGCTGTTTTGCTGCAAAAATATTAACTACATTGGGATGTGAACCAAAGGTCTACCAGGGATAGTTGTGGGTAATTCAGACTTCGTGTACTTTGTGACTGCTTCAGGGACTGCTGAGGGCAGACTCAGGTTCCTCATTTGGGAATCATGGATGTGATTTATAGCTGTGGGAGTTAGATTCATTGTTTGCCTGAAGTGTTTGCTTAAGTGCTTTGCTGTGCAGAGCTGCTTTTCTCAGCTGAAGCCTCAAGGCTTTCTGAGGCACCTCAAGAAATGAGGGTCTAAGTCTGACAGGAGCTGGAAGAGGTTGTCAGCACAACTCCCTCACAGTCCTTTAGAGCTGCCAGGCTAGAACATTTCAGCAATATTGCACCATTATATAATTTTAAGTGTTCCCCCATGCTTTGTGGGATAGGGCTAAGGAATAAAACAGGACAAATGAGCAAGGTTTCCACATGGAAAGCACTGAGTTTCTGAGCTGAAGAAATAGTTATGGTAACTGCTGTGTTCATTTTATTGGTTTATTTCCATTACTCTTAACTCCTGGCAGCAGCTTAGAGAATCCCTCCCTGTCCTGGATGGTTTCTTCTTTCAAACATTTGCAGGCAGTTGATCTGTTCACCCTTTCATCATTGCTTAACTCATTTAATCTTTCCTCGTAAGTCAGTCCCTGCCGTTACTTAATTGTGGTGCTTCTTTTCCCTGAACTCCCTCTCAGTTGCTCGTTTATTTTATGGTGACATGGTGGCCAGTAATCCTGCCATTGTTAACGTTTCCTGTTGTGGACTTTTGGGTTATTTTTGTTCAGAGTTACTGCAGTACTTGGAAGACTGAGCTAAGCTTCCCCTGTGAAGAATAATTACAGGCAAGGTCACTGATAGTGCTGTAGAAAACATGGTCCATGGATAAATATAGCTGATGGGTTTGGGGATGGAGGCTTAGTGCAGTTCTGGTGGAAGAAGGCCCAAAAATACATGTTTGATAGTAAACACACAACTGGGGCTCTGAATAACCTTTGCTCTAGTGGAAAAATTCTGCTGCCTGCAGAAAAGTGTAATTTATTTGTGAATTCCTGCATTATTTTAAGACCATCTAGGCTGGCGAAATCTGAAGTAACTTTGGAGTATTTATTTTACTAAAATGGTAGGCAACAGTAACTGGATTCGTCTATCTGTATGACTGCAAGTTTTTGACATGCTTTGATTTCACTGTTGCCTCTTTTCCATTGACTACAGAAGAATGTGGGACAGGTCACATAAGAAATGTCATTACTCCAAACTTGGTACATTTGCCTTTTCCTGTCAATTGGCCTATTCAGTCATTCATAAGTTGCAGACTCTCCAAGCATCATTGCTGCTACTGAGTGCTACATTGCAGTACTTACACTATGACAGAACCAGGGGCAGGGTTGAATTGGACCTGAGTTAAAACTATCACAGACTAGCCTTCAAACTCAGTTGAACATGGGGACAGATTGCACTGCCAGTGCTTACATTGTAGCTGTCCTCTGGAGCCATGGGCTATTCTCAAGTATGATCCAGGTTGAGGATGCCTAATCCTGAAGTCCTTGCTCAGCACCAACTGCCAGGATACAGCCCCCATCCTCTACTGATTCCTGCTCAGAGTTCTGTTTCTCTTCTTGCCCCGCCCCCCCTTCCAATCCCTTCATAATTTGAGGATGCACCCCGCAAAAACACACAGCCATTCCATACCCTGAAGTCTGGGGTACTAAGAGCAGCACTGAAGCTGGGTCTGAGGGGATGGTGCTACAACAGAGCTTCACAGAGACCATTTACCCTCATCTTCAGGAGAGATCAGGGTAAGAAAACGGGTTTGAGTGCCACAGCTCTCTCTATACTTGGAAGCACACCCACAGTGAGAATGCTTTTCATCAGTCATCTCTCCAACAACTGTTGAAAATAGCATAATCTGCTAACACAGAAAAGCTAAATTGCTTTCAGATGAAGCACTGAAAAACCACTTCTGTGATTTGATTCAGCTCAAATCCAAAATGCATGATTTGACAGCTCTAGTACTTCTTAGCTGCTTGAAGTTTCTGTTAGAATTTATCCTTTCCCTAGTTTGTTTTTCTCTAGTTCCACATTTTAACCCCTCTCCCCCTAGATTAGTGTTTTTGAAATAGGAATTTTAAGTGCACCAGATGTTTAAATAATAGCACTGCACCAGGAATATAGACTTCTAAAATAAATTGCATGGATGCTATGGGCTGAGTATGGGAAGGAGAAGAAAACCTTCAGAGCAGGATGAAGGATAGAGTAATTTCTTAAGCCCATAGCATTTTCTAAGTACTAAAACTTGCTTTAATACAAGGAAGACACTGAAAGGATGTTTAATCTCATAAGCTCTTTTGTTGTTCCTAAGTGAAGAAGAGCCACATTCTTCACTGGTATGATTACAATGAAAGCAGTGCAACTACCTCAGGGAAGAATTCGGCCCAAGTAGATGTCTCTAGAAAACCTATTGACAGCTGTCCCCACATATTGTTGAGAAAATACTGAGCTAAAAACATACCAAAAGAAATAGAACTAGCTCCCATTTTTCTGACCTTTGTCTGAACTGGAGCTCCTGGATTTGAAGGCTGCTTTATCTCTGTAACACTTCTGATCATCATTAAGTTTTCTTCAGTGATCTGTCTGAAAACATCTTCCTAACTGAGGAGCTAGGCAGCTGTGCCTAGTCTGCTACTGCAGCTCTGAGCCACTGAGCCGTGTGCTTCACGGAATACAGCATCTTATCTAATTTTAGATGTGATGCAACAAGTGGGGGTAGCTCACGTGAGGCAGGAGAGATGGAGCCCAGCAGCTCAAGCCCAGAGCAAGCACTTAATAATTACTAACTGCTACTTTCAAAATAACAGAGGTGTTTATTACTACCGATGCACATCTATGGGTGTGATTGAATAAACAAGCTGTAGCAAGGACAAACACTTCTTTTGTGTGGAGGATATTAGGACAAGAGTCAAACAGCAGGCTTGCTGTTTTCAGGTGGCAGCTGAGGCTGCCCCAGTGCTGCCTCCCAGCCTTCCCTCTCTGATCTTCTCTACTGAAATGCTGTAGCTGGGTCAAACATACATACAGGCAATTTTTCTCCATGGGAACCATCTCTTTCCCTCATTCAAGCACTCACAGAGAGATTGCTTAATTCAAGTGTTTGGTTTTCTCTCATACTTGGTTTTCTCAACAGCTTTCTGCCTCTTGCCAAGTTACTTTGCTCATAACCAAACTCATGCACAGAATCTATACATTAATACTGAGAAGCTGTACTTTTACTGGAGTCTCTACTTGCCAGAGCAGTGACCTCTCCTGACCAATATCCTGGCTCCGTGCTGTACTGGACTGAGTCATTGGTTACATGACCTGCTCCCCTGGCTGACGTCCTGCAAAGAGATAACAGGCTGTCGATGGTGGTCCAGGTTAGATCATACTTTGGGCTCATATGTTTTGAAGAGGATTCAAGTCTTTCACTATCATTAAACCAGCCTAGAGTGTCTATGTCTAGTTGCCTCCCTCCAAAATTCCACCATTGAATTACCCACCTTTTTGTCCACTGTCTTTAAACAGTTAATTGCAGATCTTTTACTGGTAGCAAACCTGTGTCAATAAATCATATTCTAAAAAGCACTAACAGCACATTCTTAACAAAAATATCTTTTACGCATCTAAATGATAAAGTAAATGTTTGAGAAAGAAGGCCCTGAATTTTTTTCATGGTATTTTAAAACAGTCATCTCAAAATAAACAAGAAGAAATGTTTATTAATCATCTGGAATTTTTAATTTCCTACTTTGCATGGGAACCTGGGTAATCAGACAAATGGTATGCTTGTTAGCTGGGAAAGGGTCAGGATTAGAATAGATTCTCAAAATTAGAAAGCACTAAAATACAGCAGCAGTCTTGTCTGCCTAAACTTAAACAATGTTTTGTGTTAATTGCTGGAACAGATCAACACTGAAAAACCACCACACATCTAAACGATTCCCTGAAATTCCTCTTGCCTAGCAGGAGAGAGGAAGTCTCAGGGGATTGGGGATGAACTAGTCCGTAATTTACCTGCACAGGGGATTATCTGATACAGACCTAGCTGATAAGGAACAAAATGTTGTTTGGTGGCTTCTTTATAAGCTCAGTAGCTTTAAGAGCTATTATGAGATTCCTAACACAGTAGAGGCTGGTCAGATCAAACTAAGAGTATTTTTGGATTTATAGTGCTAAGCATCACGGAACCAGTCCGCAGTGAAAGCATGCCCTGGCGTCAGTGCTCCTGCTGGGTGTGAAAGTGCAGTCCATGGGCCGCGCTGCTGCCGTCAGGGCAGGTACGATGGAATGAGCAGCACATCAGTCTTGTTTTGGATTGGTGTCGTTCTTTCAATCAGGAGGGCAATCAATGAGAGCAGACAGCTCCCAGCATTTCCTGTGTCAAGAGACAAGGCCCACGCAGAGGATGAATGGGTACATGTTCATGTTTTGCTGCTTATCCATGACACAGATCCAGGCCAACTGCACTTCCGCCAGCGGAAGTGCAGTTGGATCCTGCACTGTGCTTCGTCAGCCACTTAAAGTGGAATGTGTCTGACCCCACTGCAATTATGTCTGCTGTGTTCAGACTTGCCTCAATTTCAGTGCTCACAGGTAAAAGGGTTTTTTCTGCTGTTGTTTTTCAGTCGTATATTTTCTCCTTGCCCTTCGCTAGGAATCAATTTGAACCTAACTACTGGATAAACATCCCACCAAAAAATTCTTGGTATAGTTTACAATTTCAGCTCTGGCTACTTCTCTCTGTTTCAGTGGGGGAGCAGCTCAAAAGACCACGTACTTCACTGCAGTGTTTGGGAAGACTGTTTGGAATAGGCTTTTGTGATGAAGGGCCATAAATAATTGCAATCTGTGGCCTGCACTAATTATCAGCCCAATGTCATGCGTATTCAGGCCTCATACACACAGCATGCACCTGATATTTTCATTTTTACTCTCACCTTTTCTAGGTTGTCAGTGCTTTGGTCTCCACTGGGACTACACCAAATTCAGCTGAGTCAGTGACTTCACACTGAAAGTCTCTATCATTATTTCTAGAAGTGCTTTTGTATCCTCCATGCTCTGGCATTCATACTGGTAAAAGATGATAGTCTGAAGGCTCCAGTCTTCCCTTCTCACCACTGGAGGTGTTGCTGGTGGATGTGATTTGCAGAGGAGTTGTCCAAGCAGTCCAGGCTGCACTGCCAAAATTTCCAATCAATACGAACAACTATCACACTATTCAGAATTAAGGCTGCATGTATTTCCATACACATACATAAAAGAAGGCTGCATGCAGCTAAGAGATAGGGTTGTTTACTATAGCACAAATGTAAGGGGATGAAACACCCATGCAAGCTGTTTTGGTCTAGCTGTTGGTTGAAATGGATGTGGTACACTGACTCTTTGTTCAGCACGAGGCTGATTATATACATACACCTGAGACATTTAAGACTCAAATAGTGCTTCAAACAACTTCCCCTTTAGACTGGTTAATAGAAATTTAAGAGACAGTACTGCACATTTTTCTTTGCCTGCCTTCATCTGCTGTATTGTGGTTTTAGAGCACTGTATATGACAAACCTTCCAGGAATCTCAAACACAAATTGAAGTTCCACTGAATCACTTACAGCAACTGAAAAACACCATCAGCGAGGCCACACAACTGCGTGGAATGTGATGAATTTCCAGGAATAGGATTGTTTCCTGGAGATTATTGTGTAAAATACAAGTATAAAGAAGGAACAAAGGTAACGCTAACAGTGTCTGCACCACTAGGCTATTTTAGTTTGTGAAAAGAAGAATGAAGAAAATAGACATGCTGTAAGAGCTTTGCCAGGCTAACAGGAAGCCTAGATGTCAAGAGCAGACTCTGAAACAAAGCAGTACAAACTTATCTCAGCATAAAATATAACTTCTCCATGATTTTATCTTACAAAACCAAATCCACTTTTAGCTTGAATGGACTCCTAACAGAGAGGTTAAGAGCTCTATGTCCATGCTTCAACCAGCCGTGACTAGGTAAAAGGCAGTAATTATTTAGAAATAGGTGAGGTCTGAAGTTCTGAGAAGAAAGGAGAGCAGTCTGTTTGGGACACATAAGCAACAGGAAATCTGACCATTTTCATTAAGAAATCAGTTCTGCTGACTAGGACCTACTCTGAAACAGAGGTTAAGCAGAGAACTTTCAAAAGAAAGTACCACATAGCATGTGCAAAACATTGGCCTCTGTATATAATGAAAGCAATCCTTCCAGGAGAGCCTTTTGCTCTTTTCCTTCAGAGAGCCTCTGCTACAACCTGCTGGAGGAACCCTTACTTAAAAATAAGTGGACTCTTACAAGTACAAAATCTGCTATGGTTTCAACCCTGGAAGTGTTTGCCTCTCAGCTTTATCAAGCAGATCTCAGGTCCTGACAGTGGTTTTCAGTGAGTAAAGTCTGCAGCTTCTACTTAGACATCAGGTGTCACACTCCGGTGACATTCGGGTTACTGTTCAGTGTTTGTGTTCTTCCTGTTTCAGGTGGTACTTGAATGTACAAAGATGCTTGGATGGAACACAGAAACAAGGTATAGCACTTCATGAAACAGGTTTTCAAATGCTCTCATATTTCTGTTACTCATTTACTTTTTGGTCCAGCAAAGGGAGAGATGCAGAAACAAAAACCCCCCACTTATGTGCATCCAAGGATAAGCAACTAGCCACAGACAGGTTATCAAAGTTTAAAGAACAAGGATATGATACTGAAGTTACTTTTCACATCCACTTATTGCAAAGAACAGCCTGTATCCATAAAGCTAAACTCCCTTATTGCCACCAACAGAGCTACACCCAAACTGCCAGCTGGACACCAACTGACCTCTGTGACCCAGAATGCAGCAGGGGAGGGTGCAGACCAGCCCAGAGCTGTGTGAAGGATGCACCACAAAACCCAGGATGAATGGAGAGCATGCTACTGCCTGGGCCTGTGCCCAGTGCTGCTTTAGCTTCCCCATGCAGACATTTCTGCACAGCTGCAGAAATATCTGCATACACAGGGAGGGAAGGAGGGAGGAGAGGGCAGCAGAGCCACCTCCCTCTGCAGTACCATCAGCTTGTGCCAGCTCATGCTATTCATGGAATTTCAGCTCAGCCCTGACAACAGCGCAATAGATAGACCTCCTCCAGGCTTACACTGGGAAAACAAGCAGCAGTGCCAGCCTACCAGAAGTGATACACCAGCTTTGAACAGACAACAGGAACACAGTTTTTTGCCTTGCACCTGTATTTTGCCATTACCTCCACAGCATCTCAGCAGTGTGGCCTTCAGTCTGTGCATCACGTTATGACTTACCCACACAAGCCACCACTGTGCAGAGGTACTGAGCTAGTCCTGAGGAGCTGGAAGAGTTGCCTGGCACAGCCCACAGGCCTTTGCTTATAGCCCAGAAACAGTCAAGCTGCATTAGCTGAAAAGGAAGACAGCAATACAGGCAGCCCAGCCAGAATGGAAAGCAGTCTGCATTCCCTCTTCTGGCATGTTTCTTAACAACAACGGAGGAGAGAACTCCTACAGAATAAGAAAAAAAGAAAAAAAGGAAGTTTTAAATTACTGTTTCAGTTCTTTTTTCTTCCAGTCTAACAAATAAAACCATACTACTGGCTCAAATTCTATGAATTTGACAAGAACTCTAAGTCATTATGAAAAACCAGAAAGACAGGAAATGATAAGCAACTTTCCAGCAGAAGCAACAGCCACAATGAAAACCCTGATTAATTAAAACCTTGATAATTACACCCAAGATCGCCCAAGGCAATCTTTTTTTGTGCCTTTGGATAGGTCCATCTTCCTTTTCTACCTCCCATCTTCAATGCTTATGTTAGACTTTGCAGATAAAGTTAAAAGCTGAAAGGAGATTTGGTATGTATAGATGCACACTTGACACTCTGATCCATACTCTCACTAAAAGTATTGCTTTTCTTTACCTCTTTCAGAGTTCATTAATTGTGGAATGGATAAATTGACCCAGAAGTTACTGCATTTGTAGTAACAAATACAGTTTCTGCATATTTCTTAGGAGGAAGACTATTCACATCATATTCCCAGAGCATAAACGTTAATGATGCAATCTCTGTCATTTCTCTAGCAAATACTGAATGTGCTGGTTTCTTCAAACAAATATATCAAAAGAAGTCTCAGATATACAAGAATTCCTTCAAGTTTCATGGAGGGAGTTAGCCAGCTACCTAGGAGAGGAAGATAGTGTTTCCAAAGTGCTCCAGCCAAGAAAAAGCCTCAAAGATTAAGTTAAACCACCAAAAAATCTGTAAAAGGGAGGTCACTTTTAAATAACTCAAGTATGAGGAAATCTTCAGGGACACTGATCTGTAGACCAGGCTTCATTCCTTCAGCTGCTTATGAAATGATGTGGTATTAGACTTTTCCTCCCTGGTTTCAGTTTTCTCAACTTCCATCCAGTTATGAAACAGTTTTTCAGACTTCAGACTGATTGCATGCTTCTCCAAGCTAGAAACAATAAAAATCACCTTCAAGTAGGAATGTAAAGACAATACCTGTGTGTCTTGAAAATCCTAGGGATCCCCAAAAGTCCTGATGCTGATGACGTGCATGTTGTACTGACAGGAGCCCCTGGCTACACACATTAGCTGGAACACTACAACTTTGACACACTGCTATGGCTCCAGAGAAGTTTTATTGTTCTATCCTCTTTGCTTTGCCACTGTTCCCCAAGGCACTCACCACAAGCTGCCGCAGGCACAGAAAGGCAAAGGCCTTCAGATTTATTATTTTTTTGCTCCTGGTACCTTTAAAAAGCTCACACTGAGAAATTACTAACTCCTGTCTTTCATCTTCTGTCCTCCTAACCTTGGAGAGTCGCAGGATCAGGAACATGCTATCATGAACATTCAAAGTGTTTGGAGTATGTTCTGCTACAAGCAAGCAACCATCCTATAATGACGTGGTAGTTGGTGCTCTGGCTGGAGAAGGTGATGTTGACCTCTAGTGACTAGTCTGGGGATACCTGGTGGCATGATCCCAGCGAAACAATTTCACTGACGCTGGCACATGAGAACAGTCACCCTCTTCATGGAAGTGAGCAGTTACACATCCCTTCCACGGAACAGAAACACCCAGCTGAAACAAAGACCCCCAAAAGACTGCTATATAGCCACAAACATTCATGCAGAGAGTTTTAACTAGATTGAGCAGTGGCTGTGAACTCAAGAGAGAAAATGCACCCAGAGTGAAAAGACTGAACTAAGCAGTCCATGGAGATAGACATCATGGTATAATCCAGGAGAAAATCAGAGGGTGAGGAGTCAGTTAGGAAAGCACCTGAGCTGGAAGCAATGTATTAAATAGATTTCTCAAAAGACAGAAATGAAACAAAGTGACAATTGAGATTCATTGCAAATAAGCAAAGCAGCAGAGGAACACCACAACTAATCCACTGTCTATTTGTTTGCTGACATAACACAATAGACATAACATTTTCCCAGATTATAATGAAATATATTACAGACAATTAGAAATTCGTCATCAGCAAGCTATGCATTTGATTTTAAAATCTCATTCTTTCTACATAATGAAACAATTTCTTCAATTACATTTCAACATCATGTAAAGTATGTTATATTGCACATTCACAGAATAAAACCAGATGACATATATGATACCTTAGGAAATTCCTCAGAACTTATGTACAGAGTCAAAATTACAACTGTTTTCTATTTTCCCACTTATTTAAAAGAAATTAAGAAAAAACACTTTCCAGCAGAGCCACTCAAGATACCTGAGGAAAATAACATATTCAAGAAACGGTTAAACAATAAAAATGACTTGAGGACTGGGAAGGAGAGCACATTTCAACGTAGTGGGACAGCCTAAGCAATGTACTGACTGTAGTTCCCCATGCAGACAGAAATACCAGCAAAAGGGAAATTAGGTGAGCAGAGCGTGCTTCCAGGTAACTATTCTTACATGGACTGGAAGTGGGAAGAAGATGAACAGAATTTCTATTCTCTCCAGAACTAAGCTGTTTCTCAATGGAAAAGGACTTCTTGTTTCCTGAGATATTTTCCATTTAATACAACGTCTGTAATTGTAACATCCATCTTAGTAACCTAGCTTATTTCTCGGCTTGGACTGATTAGCATCAAATCTGGGCAGACACCCTGACAGCAAAAAGTAAACTGCAAATGCACATTTTGCATTAAAATCCATACATTAAAACAAGGTATTCCTTAGTGTTTTGCTGTTTGGGTAGTGCATTTGCTTTGCACACAGTGAGGACAAGCTGGTACTGCTGCCCTCCATTAGCTTTCCGTTCTTGGTTTCTAGTGTATTGCTCCATACTGCAGAGACTGGAACTCAAGGGAGTGTTTACAGTGAAACCTCAATTTATAATTTGTATTTAATTCATTTAAATGCTTTTTTCGAACAGCCTTTGCAAAGCAGATGCCGGTACCTGAAGCGCTGTCACGGCTCCCAGCCAGGCAGGCAATAGCGCCGTCAGGGGGAGACGGCGCATACAATTGCCTGAGGCAGTGGAAAGTACGAGAATGCAATAGAAATGCCTTATGCAAGTTCTTGGAGCATTTCAAAGCTGAAATAAATTGGCATCTCAATAGGAGATTAAATTAAAAAAAAAAAAAAAAAGAAAAAAAAAGAAAGAAAGAAAAACAAAACACTGCAGAGTTTTACAAATGCTTGCTTTTAGCTTCCTGGGCAACAGCTGATCATTTCTGAACACTTAACGAGTAGCTTAATTTTTGAATCTTTAATTATCATACACACATACTTTTTACACTTGTGTAACTGTTCTTAAATGACTGCAGTCCTTTTGTTAGCGTTCCTCAGCATATGTTGTCTCTCTCAACAGATGTTCTCAGGACAAATTATCATTTTGGGAGGGAAAGGCAAAGACATGATTTGACAAATATGTCAGGTCCCCAGTTGCACAGGATGAATTTTCCATGCCTCACCGGCAATCTGATTCAATACCTGTATAGTCAGTTTACACTAAAGAATCTCTTTGATATTTTAGCATATTACTTTGGCTGAGAAAAAGTCCAGGTAAATGCTAGTCCCTCCCCACTGACGTATGGACTAAAAGAACTGCCAACAGAGCCATTGACTTAACTCTATGAAGAGCAGAAATACAGCTGTTAGCTATACAAGTGCTAAGGATGCAAGAATAAATGCTGATAAGGGGAGATTCAGACCTACAACTAAAGCTTTCCCTTCCAAATAGTATTTTTCCAGTATTTTTTGCCAGCTCAATTCTTTCAACATATAGCAGGGACAGCCTCTAGAATTACTGAGTTTGCCTACCAATCTGTATGCTTCTTACTCCATGCTTTATAGTTAGATATGGCCACTATGTAGGTCACATTTCTATCTATGGATAATCAGAAGTGGCACAGCCACTGAAATAATCAGCCCTACTGTGCCCTTTCCAGCTCTTTCTCTCATGCCAGCACAAGGCTGAATTCTCCTACATACCAGGCTGTAATTTTGTCATCAGTTGGACCCTAAGGGAGAGGCAGCAACCACAGTGATTTAGCATGTCTCTGACCTCAATACAGAAAGTAAAGGAATATTTACCTAGACATACAGGAGATCATTTTCTCTGTCATCTAGAAACTTTACAGGACTCCTTTGCCCTGTGGAATTTTTACTATGATTGAAACTCACTTAGGGGTGGGCTGTTAATGAGAAAAGGCAGTTGAAATCAACTGGCACACAGTTAAAGACAGAAACTTCTGAAAAATGCAAGAGGGAATTTGCAACTTAATGGAGCTCAAAGCCTTATTAATCATAGCAGACTTCTGCAGTTTTGTTATTTTCTTTAAAAAAACCCCATACCAACCCAAACCGGAACAAAACAGCAGCTTTTTTCAGGGAAGAAAAATGCCCAAACCTCAGCTTGTACCCTGTCCCACCTTCTGAGTCTGCAGTGTCCTGGAGTAATACTCACAGGAAGCAAATGACTGAGATCTGAACTGATTAAGCCTGAAGTCTTAAAAGACAAGTTGTCATGCACTATTTGCTACTTCACTGCTGACTCAAGAACATTCAGCTCGTGTGCATATTCCACTTCCCCGTCTGCTCACTGCTTCAGCTTCTCTCTGACAGTTGTGCATTTCCAGTACAAACATCTTTGCTATATTAAGAACTAAGTGCAGGGCAGCATAAAACATGCAGCACTTTTCATCAAGGTATCAGAAGCACTACTCTATCGACTATTAATCTTTATTTGTGAGCTTAACTTATTAAAAGCCTCAATTTTAAGATAATAAATAATGTAACTATGTATGGTAGCTTAGTGCAACTAGAAACATTATGTAGAATTTCAGTCTCCTTTGCTGCAATATGAGGCTCTGTTTATATCTTGGTGGATCTGTGTAAATCTAAGGCAATGAAAATCAATCTGTCTTTATAAGGTACTAGCATTATTAAATCCAGAAAAACAGGCAGCTATAGCTGAAATCAAGACTCAGTAAAGTTAAAACTTTGTACCTAAGTTTATCAGTTTTCTATGAAGCAATGCAGGAAGGAATATGTTATCAGTTCAGACTGTTTAGTGGATTTATTTCTCAAGCCAGCAAAACCACACACACTTGGCATAAAAACAGATTTAAATCAAATAAGAGACATATATACTTGCCTTTGACATTGTTGCTTGCTTCCAGCCATTTTTTATACCAGAAAACATATCTATTTCCTTTTCATGCACATGTTATAATTTATATCCACAGACCAGAATGAAACAAATCTTTGTTTTACAAGATTCTTTTACCAAGACATCTTGAAGAATGAGTTGAATAACTAGAAAGAGTTATTTGGAATGGTATGAATACCCTGAACTTCCACTGGCTTTAGGTGGGACTCAAGCACATTCACTAAGCAGTTACTCCACTCAGCAACTTACAGAATCAGTCCCCTGCATAGCCCTCAAGTTACTTCAGAAGTTTTCTTTAATGAGACAGACTGCTTTAAAGGAAAAACTAGCAGTAGCTCTCATCAGCCAGATTAAGGAACTGATTCAGGAGTGAAAATGGCTTGCTCTGCAACAGCTGGACTAGCTCCTGCTCTAGCTTTTCTCCCCTCTTCAGTTTTCCACCCCCACTACAGGAGTGGCTCTGTTGTTTTGACACAGCCACTTTGTCTATCTCATAAAAAGCAATGCCAGCTTCGGGTTGCCTTAACACACACTGAAATACAACAATTCAGCAACTGCTGCTGGAGAACCAGAATCATCCCTAAGTAGCAGAAAACTTTCTAAGGAGCTCAGAAACTGCTATCACTGCTCCATAATAGAGCAGTAACCTAGTTAAAACACAAGCAACCCAAGGAAAACTGACAGTGTTAGGGATTAATGAGCCCACATATTCACCAGTAATCATAGGTGACACATCATGAAAGTGTGATTATTTTCCCTTCTGTTCCTAAATTTTCAGGCAACCATTGCAGCCACAGCAACTGAGCATTATCTGTTATCTGACAACAACTCAAGCCATGCTATTTATAAACTCTTCAAGAGTTTTTTTTTAATCTATCCTTACACTTCCCACTTATTAATATGTTATTTTAGATAAACATATTTAGTATATTAGTCTGTCCTAAGCCTGTTTAATACCAGATCAAGATGTATGTGCATATATGTAGCTATATATACATATATTATAATCCATGTAAAAAAGTCATGGCCATTTGGTTGTAATAAGGTACCATAATAAAAAAAAAAAAAAACAACCAACAAACTAAACAAAACCAAAGAGGAAGCCAAGGATAATTACTCTGCAAGCAAATACAAAGTAGCACCCTAAGGCGTTATCATAAGAGGAGGTACTGATCTTTGTCCTTTTCTACTGACTTTTGGTACTTGCCAGACTGTACCAGACTAATTCAGCTTGTTAAACCAGCAGAAAACTAGTACACTAAAGTGTTTTGCCAGGCTTTTGCATAGAATCAGCTCAGCATAAGGTCCAGCAAAAGCCAAAACAATGGTTAGACAAGACAGCCAAAGCACAGAGATCAGAGGATTGGGACCTTTAGCTATAATGAATACCTTCACTAAAAAAAAAAATAAAAAAACCCCCACCCAACTGTCTCACCACAATTTTATGCATTTTTGCTACTGAGAAAGGCCAATTTCAAACGATCAATCAATTCACTATTTACTTGCAGGTTAGTTATGTTTGCAATGAAGAGTAGTGAACTACATTCCTTTTCCCCCTTGTCAACCATATACTAGAAGCTTGAACCCTGACTTGAGAGATTTTCAGGCAGCATTGCCAGGGAGTTTGCAGTGACTGGCTTTTCTACATACCTCCTGTTACAGTTTTCATCCCTTCACACTTTTCAGAAATGTGCTTTGCAACATCTTTTGACAAGAGTATTGGTTCTGCAATAGATAGGTATGCAAGTATGCATATAACTTGCATATCCATACTACCCAAAAGTCTTTTAGCTGGCTCCTACAAAGAAGAGCCCACATTTGTACAAAATAACAACAGATTATAGGTTATTAGTAGTTGAACTAAGAGGGAATGGATATTCACATAAATGGAGTAACATAAAGAAGCAACAAGACAAAGATGTAATGGTTCCTTTACTAAAAACACTAAACCGAGATAATGCCCAAACACTTTCAAGATGCCAGTCCAGTCTAGAGTGGGTTGCTACTGCCCCCTCCATCACCTACATGTCCTAGCAATGGAGCACTGGGATAAAATCTTCATGTAATGCCAGGATGGAGACTTCTCCAGACACAGGAATTCCTGAACCACTGCTGTATCCTGTAAGCATATAGGATCATAGTATCACTGCCTGCTTCTTCCTGTCAATTACTATTCCCCCTCTCTTGCCACTTGCCTCGCTGTCACGATGGAGCTACACTGCAGTCTCTGCATTCGCTCTGGGAAATGCACTGCCATGCTCGCACCTTTGAAGGACTTGCCCAACAAGGCTGAATAAAGTATGAGAGCTTGATTAATTCCTGATCTCCAAAAATACTCCGAGTTCTGCAAAATCCATCCTAGAAACAATCCACAGGATGATGTGCACTGCCCTCCTGCTTTCAGGACTTGCAGCCATGTATTTGCTCCTACATTGTTCTCAATAATCCTGGCATTTATTGGGGTAGAAAGGGAAGAGAGAAACAGTTACTTATTAGAAGTGATTACAGAATGAACTTTGGATTACATTCTTGAAGATGGAAAGGCCACATAACCAAGGAAGTATGTTAACACAATGAAAATCTATTAACTAAAAAAATTAAACTATGAGAGCAACAATACATTGCCACGAAAACAAAATATAAGAATCTGTAGGAACATGAAAAAACAGTTTTAAAAATCATCACCTGCCTTATTTTACTAACACTACCTTCTCAGCTAAGCTGGATCATTTTTTACTAGTTATTTAATTTCATCTGCAAGAAGAAAAGGCTACAGTTTTATAAAACTTAATAGGAAGGTTCTTATTTTGAAAAATAAAAAGCTAGCACTTGAAAATGTAACACTACTTGCACATCTGAGCTTTCTCCTTCTCTTAAAAACATGGAGTCAAACCCAGGCCTGCAGAAAAAGCCATCAGGTATCATCTCGCATTTCAAGAGAAATGAGATGTTTGAGCTCACATCACGTGCAATACTTGAAATACATTCATTATTTACTGCAAGCAGCATTATTTACAGCAGTTTAGCCACACGACAGCTTTATGTGCCAGGCTGGGAAGAGAATCATTGCCAACTTGCTTCTCCCAATATAATTCCAGTCTGCATTTGATACTTACCCAGCTCACAAAAACTAAAGTGGAAGAGGTTCTGTAGCAACGATTAAGAAGGAAGCTTAGTTCTAAAACAACACAAGAACTTCTTTTCTAGTCCAGAATATGAAAACTGTTTTGTCATGAAGCATAGTGTTCATTTCCAACTGCTGTCCATTATCTTCACACTTTGCTGTGGAAGATAGACCTGCTACCACACAGACAGCTGAAAGCAGACTTCTGAGCTTTGCATTAAATGCAACATCTCTTACAAAAAATAAAGAACAGTTCATAGAATTGTAATGCAAACAAAAATTTAATCTTTAAACAAAATGTTCATGATACGGAAGGTCACAATACAAAGTTCTTAAACACAATACAACAGAAACAAGTTGAAAAGCCTTTTTTGATTGGAAATGATTTTTTATACAAAGACTAGATGCCAACAATATTATTGTACAAAGTTTGACAGTGGATTCATAAATTGATTCCCTGAAAATTCCCTCATTTTGAAGAAATTGTGAATATTAAGGTGATGGCTGAAGTGAATTCAAGGAATTCAGAGTTACATTTGTCTCCACCCTCAATTCTAAGCACTTGGATTAGGTTTCATGATACAAAAGGGATAGTAAAGGCACACTGTGGTTTGAAAGCAAGGCTAGACATTATAGCCTTCACACTTTCAAGCTCTTGTCTGGGCATTTTTCAAACACCCAAACATGCAGATAAAATAATCCAACCCTGCTGAGGGGGTGCAGAGCGAACAAATTAAAGTCTGCAAAAAATGTAACCCATTTAGCCTATAAAACAATATTACTATTAATTATGCATTTGGGTGATTCCTCAAATCCTTTGAGGCTACCATTTTAGAAATGAAGTACCTCTCTCCAAGTTATTTCACTCCTGACAGAACTAGTGTAAAATGCACATTTAAGATAATTTTTTGCTTTCTTCAGTTTGACTGACTATGGAAAACAATTGAGGCATTCCTAAAAAGTTGAAGTTACTGGCCAAGTCAGTTTCTTGCTGATTTAACTTTTTCAACAAAGCATTCCAATTTAGGAAAAAAGCTTTAAAGAAAATGCTCATTTAATCTGACATAAATTATTAGACTGCAAGTCTTACATGTCAAATTCTGTCATAAAGTGTTCTTTAATGTTAAGTTATGGACTCCAAACAGGCCTATGCAATTATTAACACAGGTCTTGCCACAGGGGTGTAAATCAATGCACTGTGGTTTGATCACATGTACCACAACTAGTTCTATTGATGAACCATGTCAATTCCTATGGGACTGTTACACAACTCAAAATTAGTTGACAGAGTCTGAAGGAGTTCTATATGGACATTAAGAAACACTGTTCCAGCAGCACTAGTCTGCACATAACACAACTAACCAATTTAAACATTTCTAGAACTACAGAGAAAGCAATAGTTTTACCACATTTTGGTTCCCTGAGAAGAAAAGTGCTCCAACTACAAAGGTCTTTGGAATGCCATCACTGGATAAACATGTACCTCTTGCACTGCTCCTGCAAATACATCTACTTTCATGTTGCTCAGACTTGTTTGGGCATTTTCATTCAAAATAATTTACACTCCACAAAACTGGCAGTGGAATAGGAACAAGAGATGACTAAAAGTAGTCTAGTACTAAAACTAGTTTTATCTGTGATGATTTGTTATTACAAACTGGAATGCAGTCTGTTAGCACACTTCTTGAACATAAACTCATTAAGGACACAGTTTACTACATCTGTTTAACCCATAATTGAGACTGGTTTTCCACAACTTTTTGTATTATGTTAAAGTTTAAAAAGATGGTTTTGGAAAGCATGCTAACCTGTTCTTTCCCCAGGGGCGTAACATACGTTTTTAGTGAACATGATAAACATAATGGGAATTAAGACTTCAAATATAATAAAACAGCACACAGCAGAAGAATGAAGTCAGGAAACATTTTATTTCCATCCAGTTTTGCAAGTATTAAGGATGGCATAAGAGTTTATCCCACCACTATGATTTATGAAATTATTACATCCCTAGAAGAGGCAAAGCTTATAATGCTTCCTGTCTTTTCCTCCTAAGTGCTTGTAAGCTGTGTGATTATTTAGTTTGTTTTATCTGTGTCCTGTCCCTATCTCTTTCATCCTCTCCCCAATAACTAGGTGTGGAGAAGCTGCACTGAGGCAGTCAGTAATGAGAAGTTATAAAATATTAATCAGCAACATTCACTACACTAACACCTGGGATGGTCACAACATACAGAAGACAACTTTGCAACTATATTGTGTTCTGTTTGCCATCACTGTCTCTGAAGATCAGTAATGTGAGATTGGTTCTCTAGGACATGCGCACAACAGTCACTTCAGTTTCTTCTGATTCCTCCCAATTTCTAGGTAACAATTAATTTTGTATTTACTATTTTTAAGCCAAAATGCTGAAACGCATTCTAGGTATTTAACAGTAAAATTCAAATGGCATCTTTCACAATTATAGAATTAATGCTTAGTACTTAACTTAATTCTTAAAATCTTTTCACATGTTGAAAAATTACTTTTAGTATATCCCATGCAAATAAACTGCTCAAATAGTTTAAGCTCTTAATTTAATACGTCCTAAGTTAGAGAAGAATTCATATTTAGAAACTAATTCCTGACAGTTCTTAGACCTCATATGGCAGGAGATGAAACTGTTTAAAATCATCACTATCAACAGAAAAAATTCTCATAGGAAAAAAGTATATACACTCTCGCTATAGCCAGGCAATCACTTCTTCCATTTCAATACTATCATAAACATTTAGCTGAATTATTTCAATCAGTAGAACCTAGCCAACAATTAATGTTCCAAAATTTTCAAATATGTTTACCTGTAAAAGGCTGCATATTTTGTTTGAATCTAAGTAAATTTTTCTTTTCCAATACAATCAACTCAGCTCAGTGCATTTAAGTTTAAGACTAATTCGTAAATTGCTCTCTTTCCTTCACTCCTCTCTACCTATACAGATCTTTAGAGAGCCATTAAGCAAGACTTGTAGAATGCAACGATGCAGAGTTGCATTTTACACTTAGGACTTATCCGAGCATGCCTGCAAACGCTCTCTTACACGAGGTGGAAGTGTTTTTAACAACCTTTCTTCTACAATCAGATTATTTCGCTTTAAGAACTGACATTCTTCCAGTTCAGCAGGAAGTGATTCAAGATAGTTTCCAATGAGCTCTAAGTGAACAAGATTCAGTAGCTGACCCACAAAAGGGGACAAATTCATCAGACTGTTATTTCCCAGAAGAAGATATTGTAGCTTTTTGCACTGAAATAACCCATCAGGCAGCACTTCAATCTAGAAAAGAGGAAGAAAAGAACAAAAATAAAGTGCATTAGAAATTGTTAGCCTGTGTACAACTGCATGTTTTGACATTTCTCATTTTTATTTTAGGGTAAAAAACCCTCTTAGTTTATGAAAGAAAAAGGAAGACTGTAACTCCTCTATCATTATGTGATCAAGTGCTTGAGAGCACTACAATGGTTTTATTATACCTGTTTTGTTACAAAGCTGCTTAGCTCCTGGCACATGCTAAGCCTGGAAGGGGGAGCACATCCATGCGTGCATGCAGATGTGTGCAGGGGGCAGGGGAAAGGAAGAGCCCACTATGTCCTGAGAATCACTTAAGAACCAGCACAGACTGGAGAGACATTAGCAGCTCCTGTGGTGGGAAACCTGTACAAGCAGTTATCTGTGCAGTACAGTAATCCTGGCCCACTCTATTGGCACGTAACATCCAAAACCAGCCTCACCAATGAAAACAATTATAAACTTCAAAAGAAGTCACAAGCCCAAGTCCCACAATAACAAGCCAGGCAGTTTAGCACCGCTGATGAGGTTACCAACCATAATTATTTCCCTCCTCCCACTCATACACCTGAGCTGCTCATCAGCCAGCTATTGATTCACTTTAGCTTTCAGTTTAACATTTTAAGGTAAAAATTAAACACTGTTCACTTCCATTAAAATACTACATAGGATTGACAGCTGCAGGGGAAGGGAAGATGTGTTTCTGCAGCCATGATAACCTGTACTGTCTCTGGATCAAAGCCCTTAAGCTGCTACAGACCAGGATAGTACTTATTCAGTATTATGTGAGCTTTGCTGATACCAAAGCTTTACTATTAAACAAGCACCACCCATTTTTTCTGGGTTTACTTCAATCATGAACACCACAGAAGCACTTCAAGCTAGAGGCTGTTCCAGAAGAAATAGTAGGTTAATTCTATTTTTGTTTTTGAGAAGTAATTCGAAGTTCTACTTACATAGTTTTTTGTCAAAGCCAAGTACTGCAGGTTGGTCAGATAACCAATTTCTTCAGGGATGGAGGTTAGCTTATTATAGCTAAGATCCAAATAGTGTAACTTTCTACAAAGAAACAGTTGCAATGGAACATTCTTAATATTATTATAATTTAGATACAACTGTTCCAGGTTTGATAATGCACCAATCTGCACTGGGACATATGAAATACTGTTGTGCCACAATTTTAAACAAGAAAGATTCTTAAGATGTTGGAAACTAATTATTTCTTCCACTGTTCTGAGATTATTTTCTTTTAAGTCAATTTCATGCAAATTGTTCAGGGTAAAAATGGAATGTGGAATGCGCTCTAAATCACAGCAGATTAATTCCAAGGTTCTCAGGTTTACCAGTTTCTTCAGGTTATTTAGCACTATCAGTTTATTTCCCTCATTGTTGATAGACAAGTGTTGTAAAGACGGCAGAAGATCTGTAATCACTTGAGGTATACGGGAAAGGTTGTTTTTTAAGTGAATGGATCTCAGATTTTTTAGCCCCTGAAAGCCATCACTGTATATGGAGTTGTGATGATCTAGCATGAAATATCCTGTTAAGCACAATTCTTGTAGGTTTTTTAGATGGAAGACCCAAAACGGAATTCTTCCCATCTCACTAGATTTCAAACGCAAGGTTTTCAAATTTTCTTCTAAAAAGTTGACTGCTGGATAATCCATTGTTAGTGATGAATGATAAACGTTGAGTTCTTTGAGATTGACAAGCTGGGTCACAGCTGAAGGAAGTTTGGCTTCAGGAATAAGTTCCAGGCTTAGGACTTCTATTTCTGTCAGTTCAAAGACACTGTCTGGAAGACCATTTAACATGAAAAGGTGAAGTTCAGTCTTTTCTTGGGAATTTCTTACTAGTTTATTTTTCAGTTTTTCCACTGACCATTCATTGTTAAGATTTATCTGCTTGAGTTCATTCTCACTCAAATCAGACAGGAATATTGAGAATCGTTGGGAATAAAGAGGATCATACTGATCTGCCAAGTGAAGAATAAATGCAAAGTCATTCTTTACATCCGGTATATCAGTGTAATTACTTTTCTCTCTCAACTTCTCAAAAGAGTATTGCTTAAGTGAACTTCTTAACATCCACCACAAACTGTAAGTACAAGTTAATCCATAGAAGATCACTAAAACAACATAAAATGAAGCTAAAACTTTAAAAATTTCAGCTAGCGAATAAACACACTGGTACCTTTTGTAGCCTGTAAAGGCTTGAACATTAACTACACAATCAATTTCAAGTGTAATAAATGATAAATAGTAGGGGACATAAATTACTATTATGACAACTACAAAGACTTTCACTATAATCTGTTTCATATACACTGTGTATACAACATCCTTTTCTTCGGCATGTACTCTGAATTTCTTCACTTTTTCGAATATAGCTTTAGCTTGTTCCCCTTCTTTTTTGTCAAGAACACTTGAATTTTCTCTCCCAGTTGTTTCCAAGCCAGGTTGTGAATATGGCAGGGACTGTCTGCTGGCCCCTATGTCTCCTGCACACTGAGGTGATGAAATCACTGTTTTTGATTTGGCTATCGGCAACTTCCTCGCAGACTGCTCAGCAACTGTTTCTGAGAGGGCACGCGTTGTCCACGGAGAGTCAAAACACTTCTGAAGAACAGCAACAAAGTGCTCAAGCCTGGAACTTGTACTAGGATAGTAAAGCCAGAAATTACTGCAAGCTGCAAAAATAAAGGTATGCAAAAGCACTAGGTAGGGAAAAAATTTGGCAAACCAGTGAAGTTGTCGCTCATAACACACTGCATCAATGTAGGAATACTGCTGCCGATGGAGATAATTCTGGATTTTAAGCGGGATGATTATTGGTGCTGTCGAGCTAGCTGACATGTTAAGGTTGGCTTTAACTAAATCCCAAGGCACAGCACAATGATTGTCAAATTCTAGCTTGCAAGGAAGACAACATAATACTCTGGTTTGAGTAAGCTGGAGAGCCCCAGCAAGCACAGCAAGTAGCAGCATTATCATGGTGAGGTAATACCAGAAGACATCCCACCATGGTTTTAGTATGTGGTAGGATGACTGCGCATCTGCTAAGCATTTGAGTTCTGTTAGCGTGATCATGACTTTCACCTGTGAGAGAACAGCAGCTGGTAGAAGAAAAAAGAAAAGACATTCTTAGATAATTGTTAAAAACAATTTATCTCATCTTTAAATACTTGAAGTTTATTACTGTTTTACAGGCTTAAATATGTGTAACATGTGGCCTGGACTCCAGAACATAGCAAAAGGATCCCAGAACTTCTGGGACTTGACCCCAGCCATCATCTCATGGATTTATTTTAAGGAAAGATACTTGAAGTGCAAAAACTTCAAAGAGTGAAACTAGCACAAGAGATTAGGAGAAGGCATATTTTAACCAAACATTTGGGTACTGCTCCACTAGAAGCAACAAGCAGGTATAAGTTAAAGTGGCTGAGATATTATTAGTAGTCCTTCACTACCATCATAAACTTACATAAGTGATTTCTTATTTATGAAGAATTCCAAAATCAGAGTGGTACATTAACATGATGGCTCTTGTAATTTAGAACTTTCTACCAGATTAAATAATTCTACCCAATTAAAAATATACAAATTCTCCAAAAGCCATTTTGTATTACATATTCTTATGTATAATTCCCCATCTTCTCCCATCAAGAGAATTAAGCATATTGGCAGAATTAAAATTAAGGTGGAACAATTTATTATTGTTCAACATTGTTATATATATATATAAAAATGACACATTTAACTCTCAGAAGCATAGGTTTGATTCATACTTACTTTACTAATTAAAGAGAATAAAAAACACAGCACTGCTCAGTCAGGAGGTCTACACCTTTTAAAATTCCTTGGACATGCCATCTTTACATTTGTCTTCATTCTGGATGGAGAAAATATTGAATATACTTATTTACAATGCCTTAACCTAAATCAATAGCAAACGTTTTAGCCTGCATTGGAACTGCTGCCTCATTGTGCATCCATTAAGCTCTGCATTGCTACAGCTACATGAAATGAGAATGAGAATCATGCAGAATGAGAAGTAAAAGTTTTGCAGTTACATCAACACAAAAATCCCCAAACAGCAAGGGGAAACTGCCTACAACTAGTCCTATTTCAATGAAGAAGTAATTTTTTTTCCCTAGTAACTATGAACTTGTTACTTGGGAAACTGACCCCCACCTGGCTACGTTCTCCTTTCAGGCAGTTGTAGGGAACAGTAAGTTCCCCTCTGATCCCCCTTTTCTCCAGGCTGAGCCCCCCTGCTGCTCCTCAAAGACCCTGTGCTCCAAACCCTTCCCCAGCTCTCGCTCACTCCAGTCTCTCAATGTCTTTCTTGTTATGAGAGGCCCAGAACTGGACACAGCACTCGAGGCAGGACCTCACAAGTCCCCAGCACAGGGAACTGCCCTGGTTCCCTGGGCTACACTGTTTTTGATCCAGGCCAGGATGTCATTGGCCTTCTTGGCTACCTGGGCACATGCTGATTCTTGTTTATAATATATTGGTACCGTACATTTCAAACAGAGCTGACAAACTGTTACAAAAAGTCAAACAATAGCTGAACCTTATTCTTACTCCACATTCAAGTGGAAAGAATGACTGAAAATAAATTAACGCTTCTTGCACTGTCAAAGCTATTTATAATAGAATATAAAAACTTACCAGGCCCACCCAAGGGAAAGTACCTGAAGAAGGACTGGATGGTTACAATGCACTCCTGGAAGGAAAATAAATTCTTCTAAGATTGTTAAATATTTGGACTCCAAAAACTAACGAGTATTATTATTTTTAATGAGTATTAAAACAGCAACTCATTACTTCTTCCTCAACAGCATTTTAAAGAGCCAACATTCTATGAGTAAAAGATCTAAGGATCTACAAGATGCCACCCCCTTCAAATTTTTTGCTTGCTCACTATCTGAAAGTTGCTTTTCCTAAAGTAGGGATAAAGTACTGGCCTCTCTCACTGTCTCCTTCTAAGCACTTAAAGCCATTTAAATTCAACAGTTTTTTGCATTTAAGTAAAGTTACAGGTTCTACAGCTGAGATGGTCTACACAGCTGAGAAATAGCAATTTCTTCAATCGCTTCACCTCAACTTCCAAAAGCACATCTCAAATGCCTTTAAACTGAGTTCTTTTGACATAATTCTTGTGGTTTGAATATAAATTTGTTGGTATAAAAGCACAAAGAGATACTAAACCCATTCAAATTAAGGCTTTCATTTGACAAATACTTGGGTCACATCTTGACTCAAGCCAAACGTGCTTGATTTGAATGTAAACAGAAGAAAATAAAAAATCTGTTTTTTCACCTCCAACCTCAAATTAAAACCAGTCAATTCTTCTCATTTGAACTTTGCTATAAAAATGAAAGACTTGGGACCTCTGTTAAAGTTGTAAAGAACCCACTTAGAGATTAATATATTTAATGATGAAAAAAGTAAGATCAAATGGTAAAAATAGCAAATTTTTAATAAAGAAAAACAGTTGAAAAGTCAAAATTATTGCTAAGTTGGCTGAGAGTCTAACATAGTCTGAAAGGTCTACTGAACATGAGGATGGGAGCAATTCTTTTCCTGACAAACAAGTAAACCTCATCAGGGACTTGGGGAGATAGTAATGTTTTAAGATGATTCATATAATTAAATGCTTACAGGAGTATCCTTGGGAAATAAGGCATACCTGTTCAGTGCAAAGGACAAAATGCAGAGTACAGTAAAACAGTTAACACTCTTTGATAAAGCATTTTCTCTAAAATGTACAAAAAGGAAAACAGAAAATGAAACTTAAGCTAATGCAGTGAAAAGCATATTGGTATATACTTGAGTATGCATCACTCAATGCACCTTTTTCAATCAATGACATAATGCTAAAAAAAGTATTTTGTTTTTGTACAGATTGAGAACTCAGGGTGAGACTGACCCATGTAACTTTGTGAGTCTGTTTCTAGAAAATGCTGTCACCTCCCCACCTTGCAATGGAAAGCTGTTAGTCCCCACCAGAGATTTCAGAAAAAAGACTACATTCTTGCTGTGGTTTTACAACCACAAGAAGAAAGCAAATGTCACAATATTAAGTATTTAAATACTTGAAATCTGGTCTGGTGAATGGCTACTTTTTGAAGCCTTCCAATGAAGCATATTTCATATATATAATTCTATGTATATATGAAATAAAGTTTCTTATTGGAGGAGTATGCAGTATAAACAAATGTAAACATGTGACTTACTGATAATAATTTTGCTGAAGACATTTTTCCTTCAAATCCTATCTGTATGCCAAGAGTGACTAATCAAATGGAATAATGCTGAACTGTAATGGATTTGATAACCTCATCTCCAGCAGCTTTCAAAGCCATAAAAGCTTTTCAAAGTGGCCTAACTCAATTGGCAATCTTTCTTCCAAGAAGAGAGAATGAAGTTTGGCCCCAGGCAAAATGATGACTTCAGGAGAGCTACTGCAGACCAATACAGAGGCACAGGCCAGAAAAATAAAGTAATAAAGATCACTAATATCTAGATAATTTTTAGTTACTTCAAGACTTAATAAATCTTGAAGATTCAAAGAAACATATCCAGAATGTGAATAAAAGGCTCTCATTTTGAAAAATATTATCTCTAAGCATCAGATACCCACCACCACCCCCAGCTGCCAAAAGGGTACTTGGCATTGCATTACTCTGTCATTTGGTCATTGGCTACATAATTTTAGGCCCATTTAGTCAGGGATATCTTTGCAGCAAGACAATTGCCTTCCTTGTCTTCCCTAAAGGGTATTCACCTCATGTTTCTGACACACTAATTTAACCAAAATAGATTTATAGAACTAAAGCATACCTTGACAGGTATTCCCATTGCCCCTGACTTGCTTTTTTTCCCTCCACCTCAAAGAAACACAGCCACCAAACACGGCCACTGGCTTTCAGCCAGTCTCTTCAGACTCTTGCAGTTGCTTCTCAACTTAGATAAGGAGATGCTGACATAGTAAGTAATGTATCTGTTTCATCAATTTTCTATCAAAAGTCCTTCTTGAACTATAGTACTAACTTAGCTTCTATCTAATTGCAATATATCACTTTTTCTTCTCAAGTTTTAGATGGAAAACTAACTCCAATGATAAACTAAACACATCATTGGTTTTGCTTCATAGGCAGCTTTGAGACTCCTCTATGAGATTCCAAGTACCTGCTTATGGTTTCACATGCACAGCCTTAACCTCCACTTGCAAATAAATCCTCATGAAAATTCCCAAAGGAAAAAAAATATACAAATTTTACCATACACACACTCATCACCCAAAACAGATCTTTCCTGGCAAAAACTTCTCTTATTGGCATGCTACTACTTCCTTTCTCAAGTATTCAGTAAACAATGAACAGCCAGGTACTGCAAGAGTTCTTGTGCAAGTGACTCCATAAAAAATGATACTGCCTTAGTTACTCTTAGCAGAAGCATGTACATGACTGCCTCTCCCTCTTTCAAGCAGTGATACATGGTCTTTCAGAATCTGTACTTTGGTCACCTGTGTGCATACACAGATTTCATTGTAGGACCTTTTTGATGGGGATTGCAGTTTTGAATTTGCATTCCATTGAATGAAGAACAACACAAACAAGATTAGAGAAAGCTTCTTTCTAGCTCCTTCCGAAGGAGATCACAGGTGACAATTAAACATGCATAGGTGATTATCCCATTGTATTTAAAACAAACCCAAAGACATTCCCACAGTCTACAATAACCAGCATATTCCTCAAGCACTGGATCTTCAACACTACACTAACATTATTACAAGTTTGAAATATTGACCTCTCAAATAATCAAAGACCTAAAGTCCTTCAAAATACTCAGAAATTACAACTACAGACAATCTCAACCATCTGTTTTGGACTGACTACAGGCCCTTGCCTTTTTTAAACCTTCCTGCTTTCAAGACAGCTGAACACAGGGTGTAGAACAGTAATAGCAAAATTTTATTATGCTTAAGGATCAATCCTTGCTCTCTGGGGAAGGCTCACATGAGTCTGCATAGACAAGTAATTTCTGAGGGAAAAAAATTATAAACATAGTTGCAACTACTACCTCACTCTACCACTACCGTATCTGCATCAAGCTAAAAAATCAAGAGTAGAACATAGTTTCCTCAACTACCTGAAAGCTTGAACTTTCCCAGGTTCAACACAAAAGGCCTTAAAACAACTTAAAGGCTGTTTCACTTTTTTTTCCTCTCTCTGGTACACTTAATGCAAGAAAAAAACTTTATATTGTATAAAGTCTTTATAAAGTTGCAGTGTAATCGAAACTGAAAATAGCTTTACTCCGATTTCATTTGCTTTACCGGCACAAAACTTACTCCTGAAATCTGACTGTGCAGGATTAGATATGCTTCATTATGAGTGTCCCTCCTATGCCTGCAGCACTTCCAAAAAGACCACTTGATGTGGCTCAAGTCTTCCTTGAACAACATTAACTTCTCATTAAATATCACTGATATCCAAGTATTGAGCCTTTTCTCTATTCAAGGAAGGCCAGTTAAGAGGTAAACTTTGGTTGTAAAATGTCACTGGTCAAACACTCACTAGGGAGATGGACTACATTCAAACATTCTAGTTGCCTAAGTACTTAAAATTACATACCTGTGGGCCACATTATAGATACTGAATCACATCAGTTAGCTCTGCCCAAGTGCATGAAGTTACTTAAGCTTAACTCTAAATAGCACGTGGGGGGCTAAAAACAAGTCAACTACTTTGAAGATTAAACTCTGTAATGAAGTTGCATTATAAGATTTGTATCTAAGTTATGTTGTGTGCTTTTTATATTATACTAGCCTAGGCCATAGAGCAAGTTCAAATACAAATTCATATTCAGATACAAATACTTTGACTAGTAAAAGCACTTTCTCCAGCCCTCTCCTCAAATTAAGTCCAAGGTGTTAAGGTTCATATTCTAACTGAAATAGGCCACAACCTATGCTCCTAGAGAGGCCTGTACTAGTGAGAAAAAGATTCCGTTTAAATCCAAGTTTAAAAGCGAAGAGATAGGCAAGACAAACAGTTTACACAAAAAACCTACAAAATGTAGAAAAATTAGTAAGTAAGAACAAACCTAAGGTTCTGAACAAGTCTATTACAGTGTTAAATAGATAAGCCTTCTAATGGCAAAAAAATACAGTAAAATGAAAGGTCGACCAGCTTTATTCTCACGTAATTGCATCAACATGACTGATCTCTTTGAGAGCAAGCCATCTACTTGTCCAGAGCCCACCAATCCATTCATAGCCATGGTGCTTTCTAAGACCCCTAATGAACCAAGCAAAACCTGGACACTAAATCAAATGTGAGCATTTCTAGAAAGGAATGTTTTTTACAGCTTTACTGTCTCAGTACTATTTTCAAACTCAGAGATGCATTTTTAAAATATATACATTAAGGTTATAACTTAAAACTTAAGAGACATATCAGCCTGTAAAATACTGACTACAATAAATATCAACACAAGCACCTGTTCAGAAGAGCATGCTTTGTACTGATCATACAATAGAGACATATCTTGTTTCATCCCAGTATTTAATTAGTAACTTCTGACAGCTAAATAGCTTCATGCACATAATTTTATTTCTTTCCAACTCAAACTTCTCCCCTGTAAAATCATGGTAATGTTTCTGCTATTCTCCAAGAATTATTTACACGAGGAATATTATACAGTAATAATTTCTTACTAAGTATTTAGAGAGACTGTTCTGGATTGTACTAAGCTTCTATTAGGTTCTGAGAGCTGGAAGCACACACACTATTCCTTTTCCTAATAGTAGTCAGACAGTTATCACCTTTGTCCGATCTCAGAAATATTAATTTGTATTTGTAGTCCTCATTCTATCTAGAATAATTCTCATGTTTCTAAAATATGAACAGTTATCTAGTACAATAACTTAAAATTACCACATTTGGCCAAAAAATGGATACCGATGTTTTTTCAACATTTATAGACTGCTAAGACCAAGCAGCATTCTCTCAGGACAGCAGAGGTTGAGAATGGAAACCACAACTGAGGTAACAAAAAATATATACCAAATGTATTCTGTCCCTGCAAGATAATTATTACCATGTAGAAATATAGCTACAAGATTTAAGAATGGTCAAAAAATAGTATTTTAGTTTTTAAGTTTTCCTGACACTGCATAAGATTAATGGAGAACTTTCTAGAAGGGAATATTATTATTTCCACAGACAAGAACTTAATTGCATCTAGGAAAATATAATTATCAGGGCAGCAATACAGAAACACATCTGATTTCACTCTATTAGTTCTGACATGGGAAAGCTGATTTGGATTTTCAGTAGTGGCTTATATCTCCTCTCAGAAGCAGCAGGTTTTCATCTTGTTTAACAGGAAAGACGGTTGCTCTTGACAGCCAGCCTGACAATCTGAAACGCTTGATTCTAGATGTTTGGTCTGAACAGCTAAAACAGAATAATGAGAACAGATAAATTTCCAATTGGTATCTGATGCAAACTCAGGCACTCTTTTTGTATGCCAGCTCTCCTGTAACCCATTTTATTATCTTTTTAAAGAATCTCCCCACCCCAAAGTAAGAAAAGGAAAAACTTGAGACTCTGGAGTCATATACAAGCCTGCTTGAAATGGAAATTGAATAGGCTTCACCAATCTTCCAGCAGAGTGCCATCTGGCTGCACAACCCCCTCAGCCTCTTAAGGATCTCCCTATTCATACTACTCTGCATTATGTATTTACTAACTGGACACAGCAATCAGCTACATCTTCTCTTCTTTTAATAAACAGACTGAAAGACAAATTCCCCATCGCACATGGGGTGTGATAGTGTATGTACCAACTGCATGCCTAAACACAACCCTACAGTTCAGAGCTGCACATATGCATAGGATCAGGAGAGCCAAAAGCCGTGTTGTGCTTATCAGAAGCATCTCCTAGGACAATGCTAAGTTTCAGAAGCACAAACAAGTGATCAGACTTGAATTCTACAGCAAATCCACAGTAATCCTGCTTTGTTTCCTGAACAAACACAAAGTTCATTTAGGACCTATGTTCACGTGTTGTACTTCCATCAACCCAAGCGTGCTGTGCAAGTCTCCTGCTGCACAAAATTTCCTTTTTTGAGTAGGCTGTCTGAAGAGACCCAACAGCAGGTAAGGTTTTTCAGATAGCAGTGCTAGCAGAAACACACTTTGATATGAAGCCAAGTTTAAGAACTACAAAAACAAGAGTCAAGGTTTATCATCACCTGAATCTATTAAGAACTTTGAAGTTAAAGACCTCTAGCCCCATATTTGTAAGAAACTGAATAATAATTTGAAGCAAAGCAGACACTGCTTTTAACTCCTGCTCAGTAAAGCACTTGAGTATTGACATTTCCCATCTTACTTCAATTAAGCAATAATTTTCCCAACTTTGTAGTCAATGTCACAGCAAAGTTAGTATTTAAACAATGTTAATGTTTAATAAAAAGTGTTTACTTGGAAAACAGTTTTCCTGTACTGCAAAGGCATGGGAAAAGTAATAAACAGTTTCACACTTGCCTTGGCATGGGTTGAAAATTAAAGTTTATCTTGTAAATAATTTAAACAGTCTAGAAACAAACAGTGTTTAGTTAAAATTCCCTCCTTCCTTCAAATATTTTGGATTACACAATAAATGCACACCAAGATTTTGCTTTCATTCAGACAGAAACATTAGTTCAAAGGACTAATACTTCAGCATTAAAATCACAATGTGCAATTATTAAATTTCAACTCAGTAGATCCTCATATTTGGATGCAGATGATTTATTTAGTTACCAGAAAGTAACTAAACAAATACTTCACAACCTGAACTACTCACAGAATACTGATATTTTTCCCAGAAAACTAAGGCAATAATGTCTGGGAAATAAGGGGTTACATTTTCTGGGGTTTGAAATAAGAGCTCTAAAAATCAATGTCACTTTAATTAAGCCTGAGTAAACTACATGACCAGTTTTGCAGCTGCTGTGCCACAAAACTGAAACTTTGCTAACTAAAATCACAATTCAAAGTATTATCTCGCAAAGAAGCAAAGTGTTTGTAACAATGTCTAAATTATACTAACAATTAGTAGCAAGCAGATTGTGGTACTACCATATTGTTATTGGCATTACTGGACCCCTTACCAGCATTTTAATCCCTTCAGTTTCTCACAGTAAACTGAATTTTCAATTTCAGTATAAGATATTGCATTCCAGTTTACAGCATCCAAACGTACTTAGAAGCTGAGTCCTTATGATGGAAATGCAGTCACATAATTTATTCAGTGTGTGCAAATACATTATTTTGAAACAGAACAACACCAATGAGAATTAAATTGAAATTAGTCCATTACAAGTTTTCCACAATTTGCTCCTGATTGTTGAAAGACCCTAGAATCCTCTTGGGTGTACATCAGAAGGGGGTATGTCAGCACCATACCTCAAATTGCATTTGTAGCAGCTATACTGAGAGCTGCATCATCTGCCTTCCTTCCAAGGTACTACACCACTACAAAGCACAGCCTTTTCATATCAGTAAGTTTAAATGAAATAGCTGGGGAAACCACTCATAAGTATTATGACATTTTAGTTCAATATTGAATTACAATATTATTTCAACTAGCTAAAAATTAAATCCAGAACTCATTTGTAGCACGCTAACAACTCTTGGGGAAAATAATCCCCAAACCCAAGCATAAGTACAATAAACTGAAGCCCACTCTAATCAAGTAAAACTCTAATTGGAATTATATAACCTATAACACTTAAACATCAGAGACAGCATTTGTAAACATTTGAATAATAAATCCACTTTAACTTTCTCACCTTTCTAGATGGCTACCCAGGATATCTGAACCAAATAGCTCCGTTACCACAGCACAGACTGCTAACTTATCTTTAGAAAGAGTCACTGCAAGAGCAACTGGCAGAATAACACTATTTACAAGACAACGGCGGAACAGCTATTATAAGGATGCCTAAGGATAAATACAGCCCACAGGTTAGTGCTTAGAATACAGAAAGCAGTGTGAAACATTTAGATAGGCAGCACAGAAACCCATATAAACCACACCTTATCCCCTTAGTCACATGAAACATCCATTTCTAATCCTAGCTGAGTAAAGCCTTATGGCTTTACAATAAGTATTGTAAGCTAAAGTATTATTGGTGCCACAGTCTTTTGCTACCTGTAGCACATCAGAACAGGCACAGAAGCAGCTAAAACAAGAAAAGATTTCTCCCTCCACCCCCCTTCAGAAATCCCTTAAGAAAAATACTTATTTGACAGTGACATACTGCTCTACAAAGCTCATTTTACAATGCTGAAATACTGATGGATGTTTCTTTAGCACTCTTGGTCCCTCTCTAAAAATGATTTGACATGCTTTCATTAGCTTCAGATGACAGCTGTATTGGTAACTTGCAATAAACAAAAGACAATTTTCTCCCCAAGAAAATCCTGTTTCCCTGAAAGGGGAGACAAATATAAGTCAGACCAGCAACTCCCTTATCTCAAAAGTGTAAGGGAAAAAGCAAGTTAATATTGCACAATTTCTAAAAGTTACATGAATCCTACTGAAGTTAAAAGTAAATTGCATTATGCCAATGTAAAATTCAGTAGAATGTAATATATGCTAATGCAAAACCCTCTGATAAACATTTTGTTATCTTACTACAACAGAATGCGTTAAACACTCATGAAAACCCTTAAAAAGAAGCCCCTATACTGGTTCTCTGACATAATCATTCTCCTTTCCTCTCATTTCATTTCATGTCCTTTGCCCTCCTCAGGACCACATATACTGAAGAAAACTTACTTAGGATAACTTCTATTCCCCACACTGTCAGCTAAGCTACACAGAGTAAAGAAAACACATACAATATAGATAGACAATCCTTAATAAATTCTACAAGTACTGTAATATTTCACTACTTAATACTCATGGGGATTGCTTTCACTGCTCTCTTGAAAGTTTAAGTTAAAAAATACAGATCGATAGAGCCCAATCTGTTGCCCTCCCTGGGAGGGAAGTATGTAAGGAAAAATTCCAAGACACCTGAAATAACTGATGCCTTACCTTATCCTTTCAGCAAACTAAGAAAGAAAGCTGTGAGTCAGCAGAATTTATAGCTTAAATACTTGAAACCTTACTTGATATAAGTATCACATACCTTCTAGCTTGTTCTAGGATTACCTCAAAGGTATAGTTTTAAATGACCACACTAGGGGCCAATTCAACCACAGTTTACCTTATCGGCATAACTAATGACATTCTTAATATAAAATTAAGCTTTAGGGAAACCCTCTTTAATCAC
The DNA here is from genome assembly GCA_013400515.1 of Erpornis zantholeuca. Lineage (NCBI taxonomy): Eukaryota > Metazoa > Chordata > Aves > Passeriformes > Timaliidae > Erpornis > Erpornis zantholeuca. The sequence goes on from VZTN01023800.1 coordinate 172,946, forward strand.
ACCTACATAACTGTTCAACTGCAGCATTCACCACGGACCCAAAGCCAGAAAGCTGTCTCAGTTTTCCCCTGAGCAGACGGACACAAAGTCAGCCTGACGCCACTCGCACAACTCAGCCAGGGCGCAAAGAGAGGCTGCCACGCAAGGGGCTGCTACAAAACCACTGACTTGCTGAGACGAGAAACGCATTGGCCAGACAGGGGAAAGGAAGACGACAACAAATAGGACGGTTCTTGTTCGACGCGCAGAACTGTCAGGCCTCAACACTGAGTTAACGCTTCTCTCCCTTGCGGGGAGGCTGGGACTTGGCTCCCGCCTGCCACTTTCTCGAGGGCAGGTGCGGCCACCACGGCCGGGGCCGAAGGGTGGAAGCTGCCGCCCGGCCGGAGGAGCCCGGGGCGGAGGAAAGCGGCCCCAGGCGACCTGTAGCGCCCGGGTCACTCGAGGACACGCGCAGATATCGGTTACGCAAACCACAGAGCGGTTTTCGCCGAGCCCCGCCCGTGAGCCCCGGGGCGGCCACAGACCCGCTCGACGACCCGCGCCCGCTCTCCCTCAGCCTCGGCCGGCCCGCAGGGC
>VZTN01023800.1:173856-220016 GCA_013400515.1 Erpornis zantholeuca
GCACCGCGACCGTGCCCGTGCGCCTCAGAGCCCTTCGGTGCGGCGCCGCGGCCGTGGCAGCCTGCGGCCGACAGCCCCTTCCCCCCTCGGTGCCGGCGTTTAAATAACCCGAGCCGTTGGAGGAGGTGGAGGAAGTGAGAAAGCCATTAACGCTGGCCATCAGAAAATAAAAATAGAGAAAGGCGACGCTTGCGATAGGCAATTTAACCCCACCGGAGGCTTCGGCTGGGACGGGGTGCGGGTCCCGGAGCGGCCCCGACGCCCGCTGGGGGCGAGCGGAAGGAGCGGGGCTGGGAATGCTGGGGAGCGGTACCGCGGGGGCTGGGGATGCTGGGGAGTGGTACGCTCGGGATGAGCTCCCGCCCCAGCCGCGGCACAGCCGCTGCGAACGTCCTGCAGCAACGGGGGTCTCTTTCCGGGGCCAGGGACACCCAACGCCCACCACCCTTTCTGACAGGAACAGGCAAAAGTCCGTGCGGCAAGACTCTTCTATGGCTCTTCAATTCCACTGAAAACCTGATACCGATATAATAAAGTTCATAAATAAAAACGGTGTTTTAATAAACTCATTCATTGACTCATTTGACTTTCCTACTTCACCTCCTTTTTCTCCAGTGGACAGTGCAACTCCCTCCTCCAGATGTCTGAAGAGGCCGGTTCTGCTGGGCAAAGGCGTGAAAGCCTGAAGGAAAATTTTGATTCCTGCCTAGATTTCTGCAAAGAACTGGGACAAATGGGCTATGTCTCCCTCCTCTTAGTTATGCATACAACTCAATCTATTCAAGTAATTGTCCTGACATATTTTCTTTATTAGTAACTTCATTGCAAGGACCTAGTCTAAACTCTATTTGCAGTAATTGCACTCCTTACACTCACTCTGCTATGGTAATATTTATTCTTTGGCCAGTCATCAATTTCGTGAAAAAAGGGACTACTTTCAAAATATTGCTTTTCCTCCATAAAACACAAAAATAATTTTCTTCACAGCTCTACAAAACCATCTTCATTTTAAACAGCACAGACACTAAATTTTGCAAAAGTTAACAATTTTCAAATTGTATTTACAATTTTCAAATATGTATTCAGTACACATTTAGCTACAAGTATTAGTTTCAATTTAAAATATATCATAATTTTGAGGAAGCACAAGCATTGCACTGGAGCCAAAAATGAAAGTAATTAAAACAAAAGGAAGCGTCACTTTTCAAACCAAACATATAGAAATACCAATGCAAACTCGTGTTGAGTGGAAAAAAAAAAGACCGTTTGTTTTTCTAGTTTGCAGTCACGGTGGTAGCCTAGCAGAGAATTTGTTTTAGGCTGATAGTTTCTACTTAGAGTGATGGGCGTTGATAGTAATCTAACCTCAGAGAAGCAGCTATTGTCACCACAAAGATGTCAACATAGTAGCATTGTCTGCAATTTCTGCTCCAAGAGTCATTTGTGAGACTCGGTAAACAACAGAGAGCAGGCCAGCCTCTTCGCATGAGATGAATTCCCTTTTGTCTCATGACGTGCTGCCTCCTTAGCTGGCTGTATCATCAAAACAAATTTTCTGCTCTATTACGGTTTCCCTGAGGAATTATTTAAATCATTTTACTGGGACTGTTTCCCCCATCTATGAGCAAAAATACATAAAAGGACATCTCATTTTATAATCTTGCTTTCTACTAACTCAAAAATGAAAAGTCTGTCTCCAGGACCTGACGCATTTTCTTTTTGTCAGCATATGCTATGAAGAAAAATTTGTGTTTGACTAAATTATAAAACCAAGAACTATTTGTGCTAAAAATCAAATTACTGAATCAAGTCAGAACAGGGAGGTTGATGTACATAAGGTTCATAATTGCTTAACCAGAAGATTGCAACAAAATTATCTAGGTTTATTTCTTTACTCTGATACTGAGTAGCTCCTGGGAAAGCCCAAGGGAAGGACTCAACCCAGCAATCATACCGCACCAATCTCTGAGCAACGGTATCGGAGCAAAGGAAATATTTTGTTAAGCTTTTTCTCAAAAACAAAATGTTTTAGCAGTGCAGTTCCTGACTGTATACTTAGCAGATCAAGTTCATCTTTAAATTTAGCTTAGTGACAATTATTTCTTCCAGTCTTTTTCAAGCAACGTTATCTGGAAAATGTTCTTCAAACTCCAACACTCTTTCTATTTGTTTGTGACAGCCATTTTTAAGATACTGAAAAACAACAGCTTGACAATACTGTGAAAGCTGAGCTTTGTTTCACACATCATGCCATCCTCTGATCTTTTTTAACTTGGTATTTAGGTGCCACAAACACAACTTTGAATATATACATAAAATTTAATGATTTCAAATGTTATACTCAGTGTGACTATTTGGTATCCAGAGCATCTGCTTCAGCCCCTTCACTTGCAGTTTTGGGTAATCTCACTTAGTAAGAAAGAGAAAGCTATATAGCAAAGTGCTGTATATTTAAAAGGGTTTCACTTTGAAATATTTTCTATTGAAAATGCTTTTTAATATTACAGATATGTTATTACACTTGTCTTTTTACCCTCCAGCAGTGCTTGGAATTGCAGGAGCAGCAGCATCTTGATCGGCAATCATGCTGGCAGCAGTATCTGAAGCTGAGCCAGTTCTGTAAATAAAGCACCCAATGACAATTTGCCTTGTGATCACCAAGTGCATTTCTGACTATCTGATTCTCAAGATCCTATCTTCTGATATTAAAGGCTACAGCTTCATATTTAGCTGAAGCATGAACAAGCAGATTACAGCACTTTAACTCCTCAAACTCTGTACTACCCTTTATTTTCCTAAAGAAAATAAAAAATATTTAAGCTTCATAGATATTAATATAATTTAATTTAATTCTCTGGAATTATAATTCCCTGATTATTATCTCACGTGCTCTTTCTGACATTTGCTAAAGCTTCTTTGTCTTCTACTGAGAATTTATAAATCACATGTTCCACACGCTCCAGATGATTGATTTCCTGGTGCAATAACGTGGCTCGCAGTGACCAACAAAGGCTCCCTGGAGGGGCGGGTATTTTAGAACAACACTTCCCTCTGCCGGATCTGTGGGCAGTCACAGCTCTGCCTGCATGGAGGGACCTGCACGCATCCTCTGCCTCTCTCCCCGACAAGACCCCTGCTCCTCCCAGACTGCGCGGGACAGTACGAAACAAGCAAAGCTCATACTAATTCATCAGGCGACTAGGATAATCATAAAAGTTTAATCCAGTATCAACTGGACAGAAATATCAATATCCTTTCTTACCAAGACAGGAGTATCTCAGAGCCGTAGATAATGTGAAACTTAAAGGAACTGGTCCCAGTGCAGTACCACACATGCTCCTGACTCATTTGTAAGAACACCACTGAAAAACATAATTAAGCATTTTGCTGAACAAAGATTCTGTTCACATACTCTGCTGAATGAAGGCTTTTGGTGGACTTCAAAACAAGAAGAATATTAATAAGCTGAAGATAGAAGAAGGGCACTAGAAAATACAGATATTATTCTAAAACAATACTTCTTGTCAGTGAAATTGACTTAGAAAAGTCAGACAGAGAGACAGAGACTTTTTCTGTTCCACAGAAGAAATATCAAAAGATTGGATCAAGGTGGTACTCAATGTTGAAAGGTACAACAGGTAAGAGTGCTGAAAGCCATACTGAGGTTAATTGGAATAAGCCACCATATAAAATAGGAAACAGCTAGGGGGTTCTTGTTCTGTGTTCAAAACAAAGCCTGTGCTAAGCACACAGAAGATCTAGTTAGAAAATATATGAGAAATATTTAGCCTGAAAAAACATGTTTTCAGAGAGTTTGGAGAGGAAATAAAAGGCTTGAATAAAGAAACCAGAATGTCAGGATTAAGGAGGCATCCTGAGCAACGACAATAGGGAAAGGAAACCAAAAAGCAAACCCAACAGCATAAGGTGGCATTACCAATGCTCTCCTAAGCAGGATGTTTTCCATCGCCTTGTTTTTTAATGCTGAAGAATAGGATTCTCTGTGTCATGTCAATGGTATTACATTCTTGCCTCCTGGTGATCCTTGCATCTTGTTGATTAATTGTTAAGTCTCTGTCTGAGACTTTCCAAGGAAATTCTAAGGTGGACTCCAAGCAGACAGCATAAGATGAGTGTTTGTCTTCCAAGATTTTTCAACACAAAATAAATGTTTGTTGGCTCTAGTAGTCCTACAGGCATTATGAGCTCACATTTGACACTTAATACTGCATTAGTAATAATTGCTGTTGTGTCTGTTAGAATGCTACTAACAAATAATAATAAAAAAATTAGTGCTTTGGGATTCAAATACCATTTACTCCTATTCACAAAGGCCTTGACTCCACTGTACAATTCTAGTATTGCAAGTGCAAGTCATAAAAAAGCAATTAAGAATATAGTACTTATACTATCACAGAATTTTCTGCAGTAAACACAGGAAATGCACTTTAGTGTTTCTTATGCAGATCCTGGTTTCTCTCAACTCTCCTAGGCCTCTTTCACTTATCCTATCTTATTTTTTACATTTCACTCACCTTGCACAGGGGTGAAAGAATTATACACCTTGTAAATATTTCATTAACGCCAGCTTCTGTTTGCTCAGCAATCTTGCAAAGTCTTGAATTTCTTGAATTCAGCACTTGTCTGGGGACAACGTTCTGGTTGCTAGAAATCAGAAGTCCTCCAGTAGGGAATTGTTTACTGTGTTGTTTTATGTCACCACTGTTCCTTTACCTGTGAGGCCTCAGACATGCAGGCATTATTTCAACTGGGACAGCTCGAGAAGTGTCACTCCTTTCAAATTTTCTCCTGTTGCTAATTCTGGTCCCCAGCTAATTTTTCACCAGAAGTTGCTGCTCCCTCACAACTGCAGGGAACTTTATGTGTGATGTTGCTCCCCACTTTGGGGCTACCCAAACAAACTGGATCAGTTAAACACTTTTGGTTACAGGGTTTATCTCTGCATTATTTTGAAACACCCACTTTGGCATCAAGCAGTATAAGCTCTTCCCCATTTAACTTGCTTTTATGAAAAACCAGTATCTGCTCTGCACCTTGCAGACTAGGATCCTCAGGTAAGCTGTTAGATCAAAGACCAAAGGCAAATTCTTTGTCCTTCAGCACACATTCAATCTGGATCTTTTCCTCATTTTATTCAGTCTTCTTTCTGAATGTGTATTTTGAAATTGGTCAGTGATTTATCTGTACAAATTATTCCCAATATCCCTCCAGAAATGTACACATTAGTTCTTTACTATTTGTAGCCCCTGCCAGAAAAAAATCCACAGAATCACTTTCTGCTAACTTAAGGAACCCATAAGAAAAAAATGTCTCTGCTACATCTCAACAGAAACTTGCTTTCTGTTTTCTAGAGAACATGGAAAAAAAATAAGAGATGAAGGTCTGTTATACCAAAGTATCTTTACCGCAATTCAAATACAAAGAAGGTACCTCTGGAATCTGTCAGAAAATACTTCCATTGTCATACCTTCTTGCATTATTACTGATGGAATGATTCTACAGGGAGAAAAAACCTAATTTTGTACACAAACACTCACAACATAAAAATATTTAATTTTATAGAGAAGAGAAAGATACATAGACACAATTTAAGATCAGCACTGGTGGTATGAAAAATATCCAAATAAATTGATATTAATTTGCTTATGGATGCTGCTAAGAAATGCTAGAGCTTTCCAACACTTGGTTCACTCTGCAGTTGCATTCAATTTTCTTTCTCATACTTTCATTAAAAATGTATGAGGTCATTTAAAATTGGAGTCCTCTCAACACCTTCTAAGATTAGATCTTTAGAGGCAATAAAGCAAGTATAATCTGAATTCCAGGATCACATTAACAGGCCATGATGGCTTTTCTAAAACAGTGCCAAGCTTATACAGTAACTACTCTCTGATAAGAAAACTCTAACAGTGCAGCCTACCAGGAAAGAAAAGAAAAACCCATTATTTTTGAATGAGAACCAAAATAAATGCTTACAGCACAGCCTGTTATAGGGAGTTCCTTGGCACATATTTGGAATGTTTAATCACAAAACAATGTAGTCAGACACAAGTCATACAAATGACTGAAAAGTCCTATGCATTTGTTTAATACTCCATACTCTGAGTAATATAGGAAATTCTCACCAAAGTATTTCCAGCTTCCTAGACTTCGCTTATGCAATCCAGTGTTAGTCACACAGTGTGGGAGCAGAGAGTTACATCCCCTTCCCTGATCCAGATGCTGGCAGGACTCAGCCTTTAGGAACAAAGCTGGGCTTGTGAGATATTTGGACTGTACTTCTTTATGTGTATTATCATGCATTCTTTTTAAGATGGCACACTAGTTACTCAGAACACTTCTTCAATAAAAATTTGTGAAAGACAAGATTCAGGCTCATTCTTGAACAGGGCTTACAGTCACACCATGGCAGAGTGTGATGTGGGAGCATGGCCATGGGCTGGGGGTAAGGATGGTCCCTCCCATCTGAGAGACTCCAAATTTTCCATGGCTGAGATGTGTGTGGGTGTCCTGCCTAACCCATTGCACAGGCATGAGTACAGAACATCAAACTGCTGCAGATACCAGCATGTGTTTCTGTGCTTTTGTTTGAAAAGCAGAACTTGAAAAGCAGAGCTGTGCAGTTCTGAGGGAGAAAGGAATAGAGGAGGGTATTAGGAACAGGAATTGTGAGCAAAACGATTCCCTCATCTGCTGTCCAGTAGATTTTGTGATGAGAAAAATAGGCTTTTGTCCATTTCTTGTTAGTAAACAAGTCTGTGACAAAGATTTGTATGTCCCATCAATAATTAAATGTCTTTTCTTGTTGACCAAAAAAAAAAAATCGTTAGGGCCTTAAATTCATATACAAAGGAAATTACAACACATACCTGCCTTTTGGAACTGTCATGTATAACTGTCATGTTTTATTTTTATGACTTGTATAATACCACTTTGGAAAGTATTGGTTATATGTCAAGGAAAAGCTGATTTAAATTTTATGGTTTTCATCTCTACTTTGATTTGACCGGGATACAGGTTTATTAGAGTCTTATCTACTGCAGCTAGGGTAGAAAATTCTGATTGGCAAAACACAGCTGAAGTCAGCTGATTTTTTATGGACTGTTAATAGTGTGCTTGGGCACCCAAATTCTGCCAAGTAATTTTCTCCTCTTTGATTGAACTGCCTCACTAATCAGTTTAGAAGTGTAGAAATTCCTGACCTCTTTTCCTATTAAAAAAAAAAAAAAAAAGATGGAGCTGGTTTATAGGAAAATAAATCAGACTAAAAATGCACTAATTCTTACTTCTAATGGATGAGAATGTGTTAAGATGCCATGGCAGACTTTCATCAAAAATTGAGGAGGCATTATTAAGAAGCTACAAAATGAGCAAGATGCTTCTAAACTGAACCTCAGTATGAGATACTTGGGTTGCTTTAAAAAGGTCAGAAAAGTTCAATCTCGGTGATGGCAAAGTTACTTTTAAAATATAGAAATAGATATTATTTTTATGTATGAAAGATAAATCTAAAAAAAGCAAATAGCTCACCACACCAAAATTTATTACTTTAGCTGAGCCCTTGGTTTCAGGAAAGATTTAATTTTATGAAAACTGTCAAATGCTGCATTCATAAGACAATATATTTAATCATTAGGCTCAGTGTTCCTGTTTTCCCTGCTTTGCCAAAACTTGTAAAATTCTTTTAAGATAGTGATCTTTGAAATGGAAATTTTGGACCTTCACACTACTCAAAGTTTAGGGAGGTTGGACTGCTTAATTTGTTTCTCTAACACTGATGAGACAGGCCTCCTTCAAGACCTAAATGATATGCAAAGTGAGGATTTCCTGCTTAAACCACAAAATACCATTACATTAAAGAAAAAGAAATTGCCATTTTGGGGGGAAGAATTTGAAAAATTGCTGCTGCGCATAGGTAGCAACTACAATTTTCATAATTGGACCTTTTATATGTTTTTCATATTACTTCAGTTGAAATTTAGACCAAAACTGTTGCACCGGATGCTACAGCATTGTAACTAAAAGAACAGGCACTACTGTCTTTGCCACGTTAGTTAAGCTGCAGTGGATCTGATTAACTCACATGCTCAAAGGATTCTGTTTCACCAACAGGACTCGCAGTCTTGCAAGAGAGGAAATGTCAGCGTTAGTTGGAGCAGACAAAATTCAAAACCTCCTGTGTTGTTGACTATCTCTGCTGATCTGGTAAACACTGAGCATCACTTAGGGTAAGAACTCAAACAGTGCTTGTTTCATCATCTGAGGATGAATCAGGAGTATCTTACCAACATCCCCTCAGCTATCTGTATCACAGGCCTAGAGTAGAAGGGTGGTGCAGAAACCTGGAAAATACCACAGCGCATGGATTACCCCACATCTGCTTTGTACACAAGTCTGTGAGACATACATGCATCAGTGGAACAAAAGGCCAATAGCAGGCTTAAGTTTCTTTTTCCCCCTTTTTGAAGCTTGACTTGACACGGAAGAGGTTGGGATATGCTGCCCTCCAGTGCCTGCTTGCAGAGGTCCTCTCTGCCACAGGACTGCATTTTGAGGCGAGAATTCTCAAAAAGCATTACAGAAAAAAGGAATAAAGTGTTAAATTCTTTGTGTGTCTTATTTAGGATCTAAAATAATTGCTGGTACTTGTTTCTTTATTTTGCTGTTTTGTTCTGGCTTTGTCAGAGTATTTCTACATCCAAGCAGAGTGTTCTAGTTTGTTCTATGAAATTGGTTCTCTTCAATTAGCTCTTACGCTTTCATTTTCTATGAATATACACAATGATTATATACGTAACACAATATATATGGTAATGATATGCAAATAGTGTATCTATACCATTTCATATCTGCATTCTGCCTATAATACTATTCTTTGTGATTCTTATTGACACACCAGAGATCCTTCTAGTATCCACATTCAAAGGAAACAATGAAGACTTGCTATAGAAAGTGTTTTCTCATTGGCTTGTACAGTCGTTTCAAAAATATTTATTTGTATTATTGAACAATTTTGAACAAGAAATGCATTTGACACAATGACAAACCAGGCCCTTACAACATCTGATTTGTGGGTTCTTTCAGCTCTGCAGAATCAAAATGGGACTTAGCATATAAAATTAATTGTACAGTCTTTCTCTTAAACAATGATATACAATGATATAAGGAACCTGTACAATGGTGTTGATAGTAAGGCAAACCGGTTTTGTAAAGATTTATAAGAGCAGGAAAAGTAGGCTGCAAACACATTTCAGATATACATATACATGTTTCTAACTGAAAAATCAAATTTAGTGATGATGAGCAGTTGATTAAAGGGAACTTTTTCATTTACAAATTGAGTAAGTCTCTGTCCTGATTCTTACGGGGAACCTTTAAACTGCAGATTCTGTGGGTTTATGAAGTGCTTCAAGACATCTGGAAAATCTCACTCTTTTCCTGATAAGTGGTTAAGTTAGGCATGAGATAATTGTTTACGATTTTGACACTTTACTCCCTCTAGAAAGGCCAAAGCCAAAAGAAGGCAACCAGTTTGCCCAGTTTACTCCAACAGAGTACCAACTTTTATGATACTTGGGAAATGTGTGTGTAACTCCATTCCAAGATGTAGTCGAGCACAAAGAGATGAGAAAAAAAAAAAGGTAATTGAAGTTCTGACAAAAAAAAAAAACAAACCAACCAACCAACCAACCAAAATAAAACCGAAAAAAATCCACCACAACTTGGTATCGGGGGACATTTCTAAGTCTTGGTTCAGCCCCGTCGCTGCGCCTCACTGCGCGCAGACCTCGGGCGCCCAGCAGCTCCTCACCCGCACAGCGGCACGGGAGGGACGGGCGCTCTGCGGGCCTCGGCACTGGAGGAGCAGGAGGGACGGGCGCTCTGCGGGCCTCGGCACTGGAGGAGCAGGAGGGACGGGCGCTCTGCGGGCCTCGGCACTGGAGGAGCAGGAGGGACGGGCGCTCTGCGGGCCTCGGCACTGGAGGAGCAGGAGGGACGGGCGCTCTGCGGGCCTCGGCACTGGAGGAGCAGGAGGGACGGGCGCTCTGCGNCGGGCCGGGCCCGGGGAGCCCCCGCGCTGACCGCGGGGCCTGTGGGTGAGGGCGGGCGGCGCCGGTGCCCGGCAGGTTCCGGCCTTCCCCAGTCTGTGCCGCACATGGGGAGTGCTGCAGGGTCAAGAGACGCGTGGGTGGGAGCCTAAGTGCAACACGGAGTGGCAAAACGGTAGAGCTGCTCTACGAGGGGGAAAAAAAAGTATGAAAAAACCCCACAACCTCATCTCTCTCCTTAGTCCATATGGTAAAATTTATTTCTCCACACGCGGTTTGTTCCATTCCTTGTACATTAGTGAAGAAGAAATTACAAAATGTTGACTACTACGATAAATCTTTCTCATACAGCAGGTTTTAAGTTCAGTGCCCTTGCCCAACTTCCCTGAGTACAGTGATTTTGGCAACAGTTCTCTTGGCTCAATAAGCCATCTGTTGCTTACAGATGGTAGGAAGAAAGTTCTGGAGAGGCCTCCACTGGTAAGATGGCACCTTTTCTTTCTCCAAGGCTTTCATCCTCTAGACAATAAGAGGCAGTCCTTCAAAGGACAGCTTTTAGCTGAGTTGTAACATCATCCAGGTTTGCATATCCAAAAAATATGAAGCACAACACAAATATAACAGGGATTATATTTACGTTATAACATTATTGTGGTGGCAGACAGGCTTTCAGGGTTTCTGGTAAAGTTTGTTACTGAAACCCCACACTAAAATGAGACTGTTTGCTACCTGAAAAAATGCAGCAGCTTAAGGGGTCTGACTAAAAAGTCGTTCAAGCTCTGTGACATGGTTTTTATAGAGATGGATTAACTGAAACTCAAAAATTAAGGAACAGCAGCATTTGGCCTTTTGTTTCAAAGGAGAAAAATCAATTAATTACAAAATTTTAACTTCCCATAAAATGCCCCAGAGGTTCAGCAGCATCCCAAGGTCAGTCAGAGTACTGTATGACCAGGAGGGTGGGCAGCTGTGAAGGGAGCAGAAGAGCCTATAACTCAGAGATTGTATCTATGCTGGAACAGTTATAAAGCACAGCATGAACTAAATAATTGTTAGTACACAGATGTATTCTTATATTTCTCGTGACAAGGTCCAGCTGTATCTTGCAGTCTAGTTTAAGTCACCAAACCTGAGTTTCAACCCAATTAGCAACCAGAATGTGTTTCCCTACCAGTCCCGCTAAAAAGCATTTCCTGCACTGACCTTTCTGGTAGGCTTGCTTGCTTCTCACTCCTCTAAAAATACAGAAAGCTGCAGGAGTAGCCATTTGTTATCCCTTTTCCTCTAACATGTTAATTTTTCTGTTTTCTCTATGGATATGCAAGCCTGAATTCCAGAAGGACTGACTACATGAATGCTTCAGAGCACTGAAAATTAAATGGGATGAAAAGAATTCCTAATTTAATTTCTGAGTTTAGCAGACATGACTCTTGTCCAAAAAGCTGATGTCTGGCTCCAAGACTGAAAAAGGAAACATTAATAAGACTAAGAAAGAAATTAATATTACCTTTTAATTCCCCCACAAAGATCAGTGCATTTTCTGTGTTTGAAGAACCTTAGAAATTTTGAAGAGAGTTGAAATGGGCTTAGCAGTACTTCTGTAGCTGCCTAGCATTGTGTAACTTCCCTGATCTGGAAGAAACTTTGTATCCCAATGATAAAAACTTAGCTTAGGACATTATAAACCATCTCACTGATGTGCCTTACATGTACTTGGTTGTGCTAAAACACATACAGGGGTAATCACTGAGAGCACATTAATCCTAAAAGTAACAGGAAATAATTCTCTTGAGCCTGTAGTATATCTTAATGTGCCATATAAAATTATAGTGGGAATGTGTGTGTTTGGGAAAAAAAGAGTTGGACTTGTTTTTTTGTTGTTGTTTTGGTTGATTTTTTTTTTGACATCAGTGTGTGGTAGAGTATCTGGTTATATTAAGGAGGCCTTTATCTTTACATCCTAGAGTAGCTTAAGTGGAGGTATTCAGTTACAGATGAGGGAAGGGGCATTTTTAGAAATAAAAAAAGGTCATAAAACTATTTTATAGGACACTTTTTCAATTAATGGCCAGTAGTCTTGTCTCTTGGGTCTGAACAAATGCTGTTCAGTTTTTACTGGAGAAGTGTCACAAAGATAGAAACAGTGGATCAAGTGTTATATATGCCCTTTCTTACTGAGGCTGTTCAGCATGGTCATTTCTATTATGTTCCTCATAAAATTTTCACAGTTTCCACATTTCTCTGGTATTAAAGGTGGATGTAATTTTTCCTTCAGGTATTTTAGGTACTTGCGGGGATTGACCACACCACAGTCATACAGGTCTGCTGCTGCTCATGCCGTGTGGTGCTTTTGTATGATTGCCTTGTGTCAAATAATGTTTCTGTTTTTCAGTGCACCATGGCAGTAAATGCTGGAAATATTTACAACTGTCAATAATTTTTCTTACAAAACTTGCAAGTTAGTTTTGCATGTAAGGCTTGCAGGTTTTTTATTTAATTTTTCTATTTCTCAATATAAAATAAAACAGGCAAAGATATGCATGTTTGTCTCTCTGTGCTAACTAACTACTGCAAGTGTTCACAGTGGGCTGCAAGAGTAATCCTGTCTTTGGTCTGACCCTGGATAATAGCACCATTGTCATGGTCATGGTCATGGTCATGTTTTAAGATAGTATCAGGATGTTACACAAGCAGTTTTTGTAAGCTTAAACAAGAAGAGAAATAGAGACCTTTGTAATATTTTTGATTTTGCATAGTTATTCTCGAAGATAACCTTGAATATGCTAAGTAGTATTATTAGAAGTCACTTAAAATGGACCTTCAGGTCTTTTTAAAACACATACGCTTCTTCTGTGTCTTTCAGAGTCTCTGCTGACTAGTGTCAAAGATTTAATTGCTGTTTACTTTTGTTAGTCCTCAGACTAGCAGAGTTTCTTCTTGTAAATGAACATCAGCTGTTTATTCGCAGATTGCTAAATGCAATGGGACTTGGGGGTATTTTTGAAGGTCTAATTGATTTAGCCCCAACTCAGTACTGTGTGAGAAAGACCCTAATTTCAGAGGTGAGACTGAGTTCGTAGCACTGGAATAAGAGAAAGGCAAATTCAGCATAGCTTTAAAACTTATTCAATGAAGCATATTTGATTGGCCTTTTCTATTAGTTAATAAGTGTAAAGGGCACTTTCGTGTTAGACTAAAAGTATTCTTAATGAAAACATAATCTTTTACTGTGGTATCAATTTAACTTTTTTCTTTCTGTTTGCAAGGCTCACACAGTATTATTTTAAGAGGAAATAGCATTCCTTTGTTTCTAATACAAATAGTATTTTTTTTCTTTTTTTTTGTTCTCTTCCCCTTCTCAGGTAGCAAAGTCAGGGGGAAAACAGGAGTTATATACCCTTTAATGAGTAAACTATGGAAAACAAAGCTAATAATTCTACTGCTATGGCTACTTTGTTTCTAACATAGATTTGTGGGTTACATATTTCTAACACATTTCAGTCATTGTGGCAATGTAATCTAATATTTATGTTATAAAATATCTTCTGGAAATAGTTGCCTGAAGTACCAGTCCTTACTTCTTTTTTATAGTTATTGATTATCAGGACACATTTTCTCCACTCAGTGAACAATCTGTTACTCTACAAGGAGTCTATTTTCAGCCATGGGAGATATTTAATGTTTGCCAAGCTACTATGACAAAACTTAGTGTAGTTACATGATGTGCTTAGGCTTCCCTCTCCAATGTGACTGGTGATCTTAATTATCCTGATTTCAGCATACCTGATTTGAAACACGTGGAAATGGAGACCAGTTTTAAAGATGTGTAACTTTAAAAGCTCATCTCTTTTTCTATTCCGTCTATATTGGCAAGTTTAATAGCAATTTTTATTACACAAACACAGTTTCACTAGAATTCTAACAGAGACCTTGAAGCTTGAGTTGCATTTAGTTTTAGTTTTTATTCAAAGAAAAGAAGATCAGTGTTGTCAAATGAAGGAAAACTTCCTTTGAGATGACATTCAGAAACATCTTGCTGCCCTGTCACTTACCGAGCTTCATCCTCTATGCTTGCAACTGTGCTAACGTAATAATTTACTAGTGCTTACTTAATTGAAACAAAATCACTGGAGGGAAGAGGAGAGGCTCTTATCTTAAAATTGCTTAGTGATGTGTAGGAACTCATTTGTAGAACCTGTAAGGTTTTTTCAGGTTACTTATTTATTATGCAGGCATGTTTCTTGCTTCACGAAACTTCTGTTGCCGTGGCATTAGAATATGCCAGCTAAGAACAGATTTGCTTTCCAGATCCATCAAACACTCAGTCTCTGCAGTAAGTATTCCTTCAGCTTTGTAGAGAAAACTATTTCATGCAGTATTTTAGAGATGAACTAATTTTGCAGTGTTGCAAATATATATGCATTAGCTGTGTTGTCTTTATTTCTTGTTGCAGATAAAAGCATTTACTATTAAGAACAAAGTAAGATCTTTGAATCAGTCAAATATTAACCACACTAGCATAACAGACTTTGGTGATTATTGCTTTGTGTATCCTTTTCAGTCTTTAAAGTCACATCTAGCACATACCACACCAGAAAGATTGCCTAGCTTTTAGAGAGAAGCTTGAGATGCAGGAGACAGGTTCAATCTCAGCTTTATCATAGACTTTTGGTAAGACAACTTATTTCTTTTTATCTCAGTTTTCCTTTAATGATATGAGAGTAATGTTGCTTCTTGGTGCTGCAATAACAAGGGGTCTATAAACTAAATTTAATTTTATATAGAATCTTCTCAATTTCCCAGCTTAACTGCTTATAAGATTGTGTAACTTCATTTTAAGTCTTCCAGTTTTGTTGAGAGAAAACAGCTTTGAAACATGACAGGCAGTTGGAGGAGACTGTGTTCCATATAGAGGAGACAGTGTTCCATATAGAACACTGGAATGTAAATTGTGTTCCCAGTTCATCTAGTCAGCAAAATGGGTCAACTAAGGCACATGCCAGATGCTTCAAAACAGGTGCTCAAATCATTATATTGGACAGTTGTAACATATTTTGCCCATATGAAAAGTTTCTTTTAGTGTGTAAGCCACTTTGCAGGTCAGCTTTTGCCTAAGTCAGTTTTTCATATGCTCTATGTATTTCTATTCTATTTAATTGAGTTGGATTTTCACATTCAACGTCCTCAAATTTGTTGTTTTGATTTTTAAAAATTTTTGTTTTTCCTAAGACCTTGGCTTAAGTTGTAGCTTTTGACATTGAATTCTACAATTTATTTATGTACCATGTAAGAGTGTTTGCTTCCAACATTATTAAACATATTGCCATTCAATTTCATTACAAGTGTCTCTGTATGAAGCAAAAAGATAAATACAAGCAGCACCTGTCTTTCTATCAGGTGCTTCTCTTGTTAGAAGGTGTTAGGGAAAGTAGGAGGTCAGCTAGAGCTTGATGAAGACCTACCTCTCCTGCTTGATACCCATCTTTGACTCATGGAAATCCTAGCCCTGCACCTAGAAATGCCTTGGAGATTATCAGGTGATGACATAACTGGGCTGAAAGAAAAAAGATTCTTAAGATTTGTCATGACCTTCTGGGAAAAAGAATGCCAATGAAGGTTTCATTTTAAAATCTCAGTTAATTAGTTGGCTTCTCCAAAGTAGTAAGGTTGACCTGAACCCCACTGTAATCTGAATCTGTGAAAGTCTGAAAACTAATGTTAAATTCTGTTTTAAAATTAGTTCCAAAGCACAATAAATAAATAAATAAATAGAAAGACTTTAATTGTTAAATATTTAAACTTACATAGTATGGAACAGTAAGGTGAAGGCTTATTTTACTGTCAATACATTTTTAGCTAGGGAAGGTTACTCAGTGCAGTTAAGATTTACAATATAGTTAATTATAAAAGTCCTGCAGTTGATAAGACTTTAGCTTTTAGCAAATTGAAACAATTTAAAAAGAGCTAGTCCGTGGAACAAATTTACTCATGGCAACACACACAATTCTCATTGTTAATTAGCAAGATTCAAGGTGAGTCCTATTCCTTCAACTACAAGAAGTAGTCTAGCATGTAGAAAAAGATGTTTGTGTCTTAGTGTAAGTAGTAACTGTGTTGTTTGTATTTTTAAAGTACAGCCAAACATTAATCATATTTACCAAAACATCCACTGTAAAATTGGATTACTCTTCTAAACAATATGTGTGTTTTTAAATAAATGCAATACAGATTACCTAGTCAGGACTTTCCCTTAACTCCCTTTTGTTCTATGTTAAGAAATTTGACTTGACCTGTCTAGTTATCTTAAAGATTTTCTTCCTGAGGACAGATAAGAGATCTCCTGTGTTTGATTCCTCTGGTATTCATGTCACACAGATGAGGTCAGAATCAGATCTGTTGAGAAAACATAGGAGCAAAGAACTATCTGTATAATTTTATAGCTTCCCATTCTTCATATCACAATGTGTGTAGTGGCTTCATTACTGTAAGCAGGTTGAGTGCAAACATGGACCTGCTGCATACTGTGTCTAATCAGAGTCATTTCCATGGATTCAAAGTTGAAACTTGAGCATAATGGTAATGTAGACATTTTCTTGGAGTGTGGTTGCTAGAATATAATTTTTTAATCTTTCTGGTAATAATACCACAGCTGGCAGTGGTAAAAATAACTAAAAATCAGAAAAAGAAAACAGGAGTGTCTGGGGTGCTGAGGGACTATGGAATTTCTATGTAGTTTTTTTCTGGTATCAAGCTAGTTTGCAAAGATAGATACGAACTTGCACCTTTTTTCTTTGCACATAGAAATAAATTTGGTTTTCTTTTTCCTAACTTCATTTCCATTTTTAGCTTAAAAATATCACAATTACCAGTAGGTTTTTCTCTGCCTTTATATAGAGTAGTCATTACAAACCAACTTTACAAAAGTTTTCCAGTACCTTAATTTAAGGTCTGAATATTCAGCAAAAACACGTTCTGATGTGGTTGTGCTGTGCTCTAAGGTAGATACTTTAAAGTTTTAAAAAGCTGAATGAAAATAGGAAATGTCTTTGCTATTTTCCTCTTACTCATCAATTTATTGAATAAAATTACATTGCAAATGCATACTTTCCAACCCAGATTGAGCAGGAATTGGACTAGAAATAGCACAGTCTTTAAGCCGTTAGCATATTGTAGAAAAGATAAAGAAAGTATGTACACTATTTTTTTCTTTTAAGGTCATCTTTTAAAGCTGTTGAGCTAAATGATGCCCCTCCTCCATCCTTGCTGAAGGTTTAGTGGATTTAAATAATGATGAATGAGAATTTAGGATGTTTTTGTGTATTTTCTTGTTAGTCTGAATTCAAGCTATTATGGAAGCTTTAATGAAAGAACATGTCTATAATTTTGTGTAGCTACTGAATTCAGCTGGCAATGGTATATTTGAGAAAGCATGAATGAGGGTTTTCATGCAGAATCCAACAATATCATACTTTGTCTTTCTTAACAAAACCCTTCTGTCTGTATATTTTGATCCTGCAGACAATGCCCTTCAGACACAAAAACACAAGACGAATTGAAGGCCTTGATAGCAATGTGTGGTAAGTAAGAGGAAAATATTAGCAAATTTCAGAAAAATGTCCTTGGCTGATGTATTTTCTTTCCAAAAAGATAATTATTGCCAATAATAAGATGCTCTCAATGGCAGTTGCTCTTTCTGCTGGAATATATTTGGCACCTGTTTAGAAGCAGCGAATGAAATTCAATTAAAGGTATGATTAATTGTTATTTTTGAGCTTTAAATATTAGACTTGGGCTTCTCTTCATCTATTAAACCATGTAAGTTTAACTCATGGGCATGGTAGTATAGCTGATTTTCAAATTTAAATGTTAATTCTGTTGAGTAATATATTTCAATTACACCTGATTTGTTTTTACCAAACAAGTCAGATTTTTTTTAAAGCCATTATTCTTGTCTTTATAATTTAGCTCATTATTTTTAATACATCTTTTTCTAGGTGTTTGTCTTAAAGCATTATTGCCATCACTGATAAATATGGAATTTTCTTAGTGAAAACATTATTCTGGGCTTAAATTAGTTGCATATATATGTTGTATTGGTTGTGTGTACATATACACAAGGTGTTTTGATTATTCAGCCTTAAGCTAATTTTTAGCAATTTGTATTAATCTTTGACAGAACTGTGATGCTATGTGGGGAGGGTTATGATGGGGGGAGGGTTGTTTTGTTTTGTTTTTTAAATTTTGTTAATATTTTGGGATTGAGGAAAGAATAAAATATAAAGCTGAGCTGGGAAGGGAGGAAGGAAAAATTGTTCAAGGATCCTTCAGGCTACTAGGAACAGTTAATAAGCAGTCTAAAATGGTCTGATGCCTAAAATTACTTTAAAAAATTATAGCACTCTGACGTGACTGGGTAGTTTAAATGATGCCTTCAATTGATTGAATTAAACCTTTAAGACATTTAATGTGCCTGGTATTCCATTTCTGCCTATATCCAGAGTAACTGTGTGTGCATGTGCACATCTGGGCACACTTCTGCTGGCAGAAAAGTTATTCTGTGGATGCAGTACATGAACCTTTTCTTGGGTGCCCTCTGACTCCTGTGGTCACTTACCATTATTTCAGCTCTCCATGTGAGCACTCTACTTAAACCTGTTCTCACTGCTATAAATTTGGCAAACTGAAATACTTTTTGCCTTTTAATAATAATGCATAAAAGATAATTTTATCTGGTTTGTTAACTTTAAGATGTTTTTCCCTCCAGGGTTGAATTCACAAAAGTGGCAGCAGATCCCTCAATTGTTAATCTTGGTCAAGGCCTTCCTGATATATCCCCTCCCAGCTATGTTAAAGAAGAGCTGGCAAAGGTAGCAGCAGTTGACAGACTGAACCAATACACCCGAGGCTTTGTAAGTATTGCAGAACTCAAGGACCCAAGTTCAGTGGAAGATGTGCCACAGGAAAAAAAATTGACTTTAAATTGGTTTTATCTGTAGATTATAGTGTTATATCCCAAATTAATCTAGTAGCCTTATCTGTTACTATTGCAATTCTTCTGTGTAAGCTTCTTCAAGGCAGAATCCTTCAGCAAGAGCAAAATGATAGAGCAGGTCTGGGATAGACTGTCTCTGAGGAGTTGATTCTGTTTAAATAGTGTAGGTTATACATTTACCTCTGATTTTGGTCAGTGTAAATATGAATCGGACAGTACAATGGGAGAATGGGAAAGAAATGCTTGATGCAGTTTGGGATTGAGATTCACCCACAGAATTTAGCAAGTTTCAGTGGAAACTTGGAAGGGATGAAAACAGGATGTTTTTTCCCCTGGAATATTTTCATTACCCATTTTGTAAGTTGGCTTGTACAGTTTATGTCTTGAGCCAGGTGTGAGTATGTGGCATTTGTCATTGTCCAAGGCAGGGTATTCCAGTGGACTATTACTGTTTTAGTATGACCACTTCCTTGTTTGGTTTGTCTGTCTATTGTTTTGTGATAAACTGTATTGTCCAAATGACAATCACATCAGGACTGCTACAAGACCCTAAGGACTCTATCTAATATTTTTCTAGCTGACCATGTTATGCAACAGGGGCAGAAAAACACTGTATAGACCAGTAGGTCAGAAACTGTGTTTGTAGTTGTGGCATCACTTTGTGCATATTCCAACATGACTTTTTGCCTGTTCTCTGAGAGTCTGCATGCATCAGAAGTGACAGGGAGCAGCAGTGGCCAGCACTGCCCTAAAGGACAAGCTCTCTCAATGACCAGAGTGGAAGTCTGGGTAGCCAGGCCCCAGGGAGCAAGGCATGCTCAGAGATACTGGCTGAGGCAGCCAGAATCACCTGAAATCAAGCCAGGAAGTCAATCCACAGGTCAGGCCCAGCAATGCTGACCAGTCAGACATTACCCAGTCATCATTGGGCAGCTCCAGGGTGACACAGCAGGTCTAATGTCAAGCCACAAAATCAACAGGGACCTTTAGCTATGTACAAAGAGTCTCTGCAAGTACGAGATACATAGATATAAATATACAAACATATAACAAAAAAGTTTCCCTATGTAGACTTGACAGAATAAAGCCATTATTTTATGTCAGATACACACAAATGATATCCTGAATTAAGTGGACTTCTGGGCTAAGCATTAGTATGTTCATCACCCACAATAAGATATCTGAAAAGTCTTTGCTCACCAAGCAGAGAAGGTTTTGGAGGAGCCTTGGCACAGTGGAAAAGGTTACAGATAACATAGGCTGCAGTCTTGTCTGGCTGCTGTACTCTAACAGACTTTACCAGCTACTGAGAACAACATTAACTCTATCTCAGCTGAAACCAGGTCAAGTGTACCTTCTGACAGATATTTACAGACTGATTCTCTAAAACTATTTGCAAAACAAACATAAATATAATTTTCCTAATGTGTGCAATTATTCAGTATTTATTTCTGTCGCTTTGTTCTTTGTATCTAAATGGTTTGATAATTCCCATGATAATTATGAATGTTGACAGATATATTATACTGCAGATAGTAATTAAAGAGGAAGTTTTACTAATATTCCTGTCTTCAACCTTTGTACTTCATATTCGTGGTAGCACACATGGGAAGGATGAGAATGAATGATGCCCATCCATCTGATAATTGAGCCATTGTCTCAGCTAAACTCGGAGCTCTCAGTGACTGTAGGGCCGTAGAGTGGCCTGATGTGGCTTGGGTGCTGCAGCATTCCTGTCTTGCTGACTGGCTCATGGCAAGAAATGGCTGTCATTTGAATCAGCAATGACTTGTAAGCCTTAATTTATGGTAATGTTTTTGTTTATATACATGGGTTCACGATTTAATGCCTTGTGTGTTGAGGTATAATGTTCAATGGTTGAGAGGATTTCTGTTGCATAGTTGCATTTTCCTGAGGAGCTGTTTTCTACTTCTACTAGGTATCCCAAACGAAGAAGATTTTTAAAGTAGGAATCTTGCAGTTTTCCTAAATAAATAGAATTGTGCCTTCTTACTTCTTTATAGGATATGATCTTTGTTACATGTTTGTTTTCTTGTTCTTTGCACATTTTGAGAAGAGTATGTTAACTGCCATGTCCCTGGAGGGGACACAAATGGTGAATGGTACTCTGAGATTTTGGATGTTACTATATGAATAAATATTTTGATCATAAATGCTGTTTATCAGCCATATATAAGTAAAATGAAAAGATCTCCCTTGCACCAAATACTTTTAGTTGAAAGATAGGGAAGGAAACAGAAGGAGCTGAAGGAGACTCAAAAGGAGGTGAGGGTGAATTGATGTCAGAGTATTACCTTCTCTCCTCCTGTTTCTTGTCCTAGCTCTGCTATAGGCTACCTGGACCTACTCTGAGATGTGATAATATGAAAGAAATTAAAAAGCACCAGATAGAAAAAGAATTTCCTAGGAGATAGAAATAAAATGAAAACACTATTCTTTCCTAGTGTCCAAAATTTTTCAACCCTGATATCTGTTCACAGCCATTAACACTGAGGGCTAGTGTTGTCTTTTTGTATTTCCAAATGTAATAGTTTGATAAATGTGGAAAAAGTCCAAACACAGGCTGTATACATTGTCACCAATCAATTCCTATTTTTTGTTTTGAACAGGGACATCCATCACTGGTGAAAGCCTTGTCTCAAGTGTACGAGAAAGTTTGTGGAAGAAAGATTGATCCTCTCACAGATATCCTGGTGACTGTGGGAGCTTATGGATCTCTCTTTAGTACAATACAGGCGCTAATTGAAGAGGGAGATGAAGTAAGTTTTTATTGGAAGTATTCATGTATACTTGCAGACATGAGAATCTTTTTCTTATTTGTCCACTTTTAAATATAAGTTAATGTTGGGGCTTCTTTCTGTCCCCATTAGTTTGACTTTTTGTAGTTGTACATCTAATTTATGGTTTCAGAAGCTGTGATTAGGAGACTATCCTTTGGATGTCTTCCTATCATTCATCAACTTAAAAACACCTTTTTTCACACTTGGGTTATCTGTGGCAGTTTCTTTATTGCTGTTACTTTATTATGTTAGGTGACACAATACACACTAATTTCTTGCTTGAGAAAATGTGGGCTGTTGTTTGCAACAGACAACTAAGGGTGGCACAAAGAATTGTTGGTGTTTGGGTAACCATTGTGTATCAGGTTCTGTTTTGGGCCATTGCATGGTAGCACTGTGGATAGCAGAAAAGCTTGTATTGATTACTGTACTAGCTGTGATAACTCAGCCCATCACAATTACTGATGTCTGCCTTTTGGACAATGATATTGAAAGTCATTTAAAAGAAATATTTCTATCCATAGTGGGAAAAACTTTTTTGTATTGTCATGTATTTTGCTTTCAGTGTTTTGTTTGTTTCACTTGCATATTGTATTCTCATCTTGCTTTTCTGTTGTTCTGATAGCCACTTCTCTTTTGTTTGGAATAGTTCTATTAGCCTTTGCTTTTGGTGGGGTTTTTTGTTTGTTTTGTTTTCCTATTGTCTAGCCTTTATGCAGTTTTTCTTGAATTTGTCCTCTTTATTTACCTGAAAATTTTCATCTAATAAAATTTGAGGACTTAACTGTTCTTCTGAGATTTCTAGATACTTGGAAATCTTGGAATTTCATGGGCAGAATTAGAGCAGCTCTGCTATGGTTCAGTAATTTGCCATTGCTATTTCCCATCTTTGCACCTTTGCCTTGCTCCTTCAAATCTGTGAGTGAGACTCAAACATTCTTCTTATTATAACTCAATAGTTTTAAAGTGTAACTATAGAAGAACAGCCTATGTATGTTGTCAGAAATGTTTAGTGCTTATCATATTGAGGGCATTATTGTGTTATACTCTGAAAGGAGGAATATTATGCAATGTTATAACATTACATCTGGAGTGCCAGAAACATTACCAAGTTATACCACCAAGGTAAATGTAGAAATATGGTGATATCATGCATGGTAAACTCTTTGTTTCTGATACTGATGATTGTAATTTCAGGTAATAATAATAGAGCCATTTTATGACTGTTATGAGCCAATGGTAAAGATGGCGGGTGCAAAGCCTGTTTTTATCCCACTGAGATGTGTGAGTAACTGTTAAAAAACTACTGATTATATAAAGTTTCTTATCTGTATTCAGTACAGTTTGATGAAGACTTTCTATGTGATGCTTTTCTGTATTGTTTTTCATAATATCAAATTACATAAAATGAGATAGATTGCTGTAGTGCAAGTCTGAGACAATGATAATCTAAACCAGAATATTTTATTAGTGTTGGAGAAGGTGCAACAGTGTTTCTTATTTGCTTTAATTTGTGCATTCTGAAAGCTGATTAAAATTGCTTTCTTCAGTTTTCAGTGCAAATTATGGAAGGGAGATCAGGTATCAGTGCAATTTCTCTGTCAGTTGGTTTTCAAAAGATTTGGTTTCTGATCCCTTCTACAATTCCTTTAATGACAGAATACAGTTTCTTTTCCAAAATATGCTTGCTAAATAAGGACTGATCATGCAGTAGACATATTTGCTATACATAAAAGAATCACTGTTCCCTTTATTGTTAAAACGGCTGTGAGTTGTCCACTTGGTACTGGTGGCATTATGCCCACAGCTTGCAAGGATTGTTCTGCATGCTAACTGTGCCTTGTGCAAATGGCAGCCTTGCACGGGAAGGGGTCTTTGGGCAGGACTCTTGCAGGAACACCATGAAATCAGAACAACAGAGAGTGACAAAACCTCCAGGGCTGTAGTGGGAGTAGGTGAGTCTGTTCCTCT
Organism: Erpornis zantholeuca; assembly: GCA_013400515.1. Classification (NCBI taxonomy): domain Eukaryota; kingdom Metazoa; phylum Chordata; class Aves; order Passeriformes; family Timaliidae; genus Erpornis; species Erpornis zantholeuca. Next base: position 197,691 of record VZTN01023800.1, read on the forward strand.
GGATGCCCACCTTCTAGGGATGTTTCAAATGACAGGGCACCTCCAAGTATTTTCTGTTTCACACCCTTGTTTTCAGTCTGGCCCTCTCCCAGTCATCACAGGTGTCAGAAGGGCAGTGTGGCCATGCTCCATGTTCTCCATACCAACTGGCCCAAACTTCTTCTGTGTTTGTAATACTCAGGGACACTTGTATTGTGTAGTACATAAACTCCAAAGCCTCAGTAGTGCAGATTTTTACCTCTTTGGCCACTTTCAATAGATCAAGGCGGAGGAAAAGACCTTGAATCTCCAGTGGTGATCAGTCTTTCCAGTCAAACAAACACACACTTGCTCTACTGCCTGGCAAGGCTGTAAACTCTCCTGACCTTGTGACTGGGCTTTCTGCATTACATACTGTAATAATCAGCATGTGTGCAGTAAGATCCTGGAAAGCAATTCCTGCAGGGGCTTTAAGACAGTCGGTGGCCAGGAGAGGACAGCCATTGCCGTAATAGTTTACCTTGCGCTTAGCCTCCCTGCCTGTTCCTAGAACTACTCTCTTTCAGGTGAGCAAGACAAATGGGATAGGTTCTCACATATGTTTATGAAAGTGTTTGAGGGTGATAGGTTGAGCAGCTCTCTTTAGGCTGCAACATGTATTAAAGTCATGTATAAATTTATTCTGGTTTTGGGGCTTGTGTTTTCTTTTTTTAGAAAAATGATGGAAACTCTGCATCTAGTGCTGATTGGGTCTTAGATCCTGCTGAACTTGCCAATAAATTTAATTCCAAAACAAAAGCAATTATTCTGAATACCCCACACAACCCTATAGGCAAGGTAAGAGTCCTACTTTAACATCACTTTAATTTCAAAAAATGCCTTAAATACTGTGACTAATGCATTGTCCCTTACTTTTTCTTTATCCCAGGTGTTTACCCGAGAAGAGCTCCAAGTAATAGCTGATCTCTGTATTAAACATGACACCCTGTGCATCAGCGATGAGGTGTATGAATGGCTGGCGTATAAAGGGAATAAACACATTAAAATAGGTACTGAGTTTTTGTGGCATCTTAGAAGTGGTTGTGGAATGATGCTGTGAAATTGCCTCCCAAGCATAATGCTTGCTGGAAGAAGGTCAAACTTCAAGCTTTGAGTATTCTTCAATGTTCAGGTTCTAAGGAGGAGAGCCCCTCCCTTTTCTAGAAAGTATTTTAAAGAATACTTTCCAAATAGAATTTCCAATTACTTTGGAGCAGATATCCATAGAAACCAGTGGGACTGATGCTTGTGAGTCAGTTATGATCATATGAATTTGCCATCCTTACTCAGTGTGTTGGTCATGACAAGTATAGCTGCTGGTACTGTATGTGTATTAGACAGTTTTTTACTGAAGAACTAATAGAAGGAACAGGAATTAGAATTTCCTCCTTAAAGCTTTGTAGAGATAATCAGTGAGGGAAATGGACAATGGGAAACACAATTATTTTTGTTCCACTAATTATAAAAACTAAAAAATATTATAAAGGTCACTGTGGAGGTAGTGCATGAGCACTCTCCCCCTGAAGTGCAGAGACAGGGTTAAATAATGGCCAGTGAATTCAGTGAAGTAAGTCACTGCAAGTGCAGTGTGAAAGGTGTTTAAATCTTCAGGCAGTGTTGCCACAGGGTTAAAGCACCACTGCAAGAACAAACCAGAAAAACAAATAGTGATGCTATGTTCCTGATCCTCTTGTTTTACTTGATGCAAGTTTCACTGAAGTTAGTGTAATCACTGCCACTGTCTCAGAACAATTTAACCTGGTGCAGGTTACTGAACTCCTTTGCCAGTTCTATAATGCTACAGCTACGTATTTCTGTGAAAGTTTCTAGTGTGGTAGCCTTGGGTTGGCTCTTCTGATGTATTTGAAAAGTCCAAAACTTCCTTCTCTTATGTACAGATGTTTTGCTTCTGATGGTAGCATCTTGCATGAACTACCTGTCCTGATGTACTTACTGTTGTATTGAAGGCACATTTCAGTTGTGTGCAATAGAGTCATGTAGTTGAGGTTAAACAATGAAATCAAGACATAAGTATAAATTAGACATGAAAAGACTTACCTTTTTTCCTGGCTCTGCCACTGGTTGAATGCTTTGCTTCTATGCTTCAATTCCATATTTGCAGAGTGGCAATAAAAGAAACTTTTGGTGGGGGCTACATCATTGTAAAAATTGAATCTCATGACTAATAGAAAGTAAGTTATACCTAAACGACCTTGCAATACCTGCTAACTCAGCTGCACAGTTGCTGATCATCCAGCTGCAGTACATTGATTGTATTGGCCATGCATAGGCTGTGAGTCTGTTTTGAGGGTGACCTAATTCCATGGCTGTTGTGGTTGCCTTGACAGCGATACCTTCTTGAAGATGTTGAGATGTGGAAGAAGGAGAAGGTTTTAGGTACTTTAATGTGATAGTAATCTGAGTCACTGCATCCTAACAAGTTACCTAACAGTAACTGATCATGTGTCCCAGTTGCAAAGTGAAATCAGTTAGATTAAAGATTTCTACATGGCCTTAGCAAGTGTTTCATGGTGTTAGCATTTCATGCAAGGCTGTCTTCAGAATCAAATCTCTGCGTGTGGTGTAAGGTAATTCCTTTTCCTTTTCAACAGCAACAGGGCCAAACATGTAGTCAGTTACACTTCATCTTATTGACAGATAGTGAATTCTTAAGATGCAGTAACTCCATTGTCATCAGCATCTTAATGCTTCAAACCAAAATATTTCCAGTTGAACAAAAGGCATTCTGTAATTTAGCATTCTATCCAATGCAGTGATATTTTTTTTGGTGGGAGACACAAAATGGATATTACATTAATTTACAGGATCTGATAGCCGGTTCCTTGATACAATTTAGTAGCAGTTGCTAGCCACAGATCATAAAACTAGTACAGTCTTTGTGCTGTCACTGAAGCAGTTTTCTGTAGCGCAGAACACTTCATCATGTTTCTCATCTGACTTCTGTAAAAATGTGGACTTCTCTGCATAATGATTAGGGTTGCACTGACAGATTGAGAGATCACACCTCATAACTGAGGCTTCTGAACAAGCCACTCAACAAGCTAAGTCCCATCCCAGGTAACAGGCTTATTAGATGTGTTAGTTTGCACTTCATTAGTTTTTAAATTGTAGTCAGACTTGGTTGTGGTGTCATATAATGTCATATATGGTTGCCATATGGCATGAAGAAATTTCCCTCTCTATTTAAACCTTGTTTTTAAAAGTGATGGAACTGATTCTTTCTCTGTGCCCTTGTACTGCTGCTATGGTTTGAAATGCTGTCTCATTCTATCTCCAAGGTTGAATTCTGAGACTATGAGGCAAAACAGACTTGCTAGAGGCCATTATCTGTGAAAGCCAATTCTTTTTGCAGGCTGTGAGAGCTAGTTTGGGTGTCTTTAGGAGATGAACTATACTCTTGGCCTAGCTTGGTAGAAGATACATCTGTTCAAACTGCCTTTTTCTTTTCAAGGTCACAGAGTAGTTGAGTATGGGTAGGCTAATAGGAAAATCAGTTTCCTTCATGCTGTTTGCTTTCTCTTCTTGGTAAGTTTGCTCAAAAAATTGCAATACATGTTTTCAAATAACTGAAAGACTTATACCATATCTAATGCCAATAACTGCTGCAAAAACTTCCTTGTGAAATTCAGTGGTTTAATTTGGAAAATCTTTGTTCATTGGTCTGGATAGAGAGGGGATTTAGCAACTGATAGATTCATTGATAGTGGTTCTAGTATACAAGTGAGGTGAAGACAGATGTTGTTGGCTGCTGCAATTACAACCTTGTCTAACTTTGTATCTCAGACTTGCATGTGTCTGGATTTCTCTGTTTCTCTTTAAATTAATTAAGTTAGACTCCAAGTAGAGCTTTGCAGAAGCTGTATACAGACAAATATTTGCAAACTACAGGAAGATACCTTTGCTCTGTCATCTCCTTGGAAAGGAGACAAAGGATTTTGGTCTCCTATCAGATACAACTGCAAAGACAGAGACAGATTAAGGTCCCTTAATCCTTGCAGACATTTTAGCTAACTGCTATTGTCAGTCAGTCTGTCTCAGGCCTGTTCAAATTGTGCAATACAGCATAATTTATTTACTCACTCTGCTAGTTGTCTGATATTCTGTTGTTTGGTTCTGAGCTTGAAGTCTTAGTAATTATTTTCTTTTTCTGATGTCTGAGACAGCCAGTGATGCTGAACTGGACAATTCTAGTAAAGTGGGTGGCAGTGCCTGAGTTAATGTTGTGTATAGTGCTATTATTAGGCATCAGAAATAGGCTGTCCTGAGGTGAATGGGTAGCCACTCCTTATGTCATATCTTTCTTATGGACAATTTTGCATTTTTGTTGAGGATAACTAACATGTAGTTTTCAAAAGGTACCTCTTATTTTTTGTCTCTTCTTTCTCCTTTCATTAATCCTTACCTTCCTTTCATTCTAAAAAAGCATTGGCCTGTATATCCTTTCTCATTTGATATAATTGCTATAATTTTAGAATATTCTTGTTGCTTGCTTAAGATGCTGCAATGAGTATATAGCTCTGAATTAGGGGCAGTGCAGTTCTTAAAACTGCATGGAATAAGTGCACCTCTACCAACTTAATTTTATTTTATGTACAGCTACGTTGCCAGGTATGTGGGAAAGAACAGTAACCATAGGAAGTGCTGGGAAAACATACAGTGTAACTGGCTGGAAGGTAAGGAGAATCAATATAAATAACAGAATGCATTTATTACTCTAAAAACGCCTCTGTTTCTATGACCTGAGTTTTGAAAGCTTCTGGCCAATCTGCATGGCTCCAAAATGTGACAATAGCATTCAGTTGGAGCAACGACCTATCTTTAACGCCCATGTCTTAATTATCTTCTTGTCTCTTAATTGATAAACTCTTGTGAGCATAAATTACTCAAAAAAACACCACAGTATGATTTGTTCCAAATCAGTAAAGATTCTTGGAGAAAACGTAGATATTATGATATTTCGAGTTCCCAGTTTTCCCATCTTGACTTTTAAATAGGTATCAGAAAGTAAACAAAAAATATTTAACTATTTGACAACTTGATTCTTCTTCATCACCTGTGTTCAAACTCAACCACAGCATATATGATTCAGTAATGAGCTTCTGTTTTATGTTCAAACTGGCTTTGACATAGGAGCTTAAGAGATGGAAAGGTTCTAAACCAATTAGAAATAACATTCCTAATAAATGCTCAGTATCCTATGACAGATAGGGATAAGGGAAACTATAACTGTTGTCTCAAATCCACAATTTTTTAAAGGTATCATAAACCAAACTTTGTGTAAACCAGCTCTTAATTATTTATCAAAACAAATTCTTCAAATAGTAAAACTTGAGATATTGGGTAATTTTTTATTATTTGTTAACTTTTAGTAACACCACTGCTGTAAGTATAATATGTGCACGCTTTCCTCCCTTAGCTTGGTTGGTCCATTGGTCCTGAGTACCTGATTAAGCATTTGCAAGTTGTTCACCAAAATACACTATATACTTGCCCAACTCCATTACAGGTAGGTACAGATGGGGCAGAGGAGATTGTTTTCTGGTGTAAGAAAGCTGCTGGCCTCGCTGTAATAAAATAATGATCACAACAATGAATTTTTTGTTGTCAAAATACATATTCTGGGGTGTAAGAAGACGAAACAAATTTGATCAGCTATCCAGACATTTAAAAAAAAAAACCAGTCTAGCAGATTCTTTCATCTTTCACCTACAAACTACTTCTTGCATAAAACATGACAATCTTAATGGTTTCCTAGCAAATACAAGTGAAAGTTTTGTCTACTAGTGTCTAGTATTCTATGGTACATTTTTATCAAAAATTTAAATTGACCTTCAGTTCAGATTGGAAACCCTTGTGCCAAGCACTCTGCTGTATATGATTAGTGCCTAGCAAAAGATTGGGTGTTTTGGGTGTTGCCACAGCACAAAGTAACAAACAGATTACAGATGTAGCTTGTGTAATTTGTGTGCTGACTTGCTTAATAAGGGCCAGGATTGAACAAAAATCCACGTGATTTCAGTAGGAAGTGAGTGAGTGTCTGTGAGTTTACTGAGTGGTCATGAGTACTTCGGACCTTCCGTTTCCAGGAGGCTTTGGCACAAGCATTTTGGATTGACTACAAGCGCATGGATGACCCTGACTGCTATTTTTATTCCCTGTCTCGAGAGCTGGAAAGCAAGCGTGATCGGATGGCTCAGCTACTGAAAGAGGCTGGACTAAAGCCTGTCATTCCAGATGGAGGATACTTTATGATTGTTGATGTTTCTACATTAAGTCAGTATAAAATTTATTAAAGACCATGTGGAAAGTAAATTTGATTAATCTGAAAATGCAGCTTTCATTTTAAACTATATTCTCATTTCATGTGTGGATAATGTTGTCATGAGTATTATCTGGGCTTGAAATTTTCAGTTTCACCTTAGCTGGTAAGGTGGATTTTAGGAGCTTCAGCAAAGTATTCGTGATCCTAACTTCTTGTCCATGTCTTGTAAAGCTCTGATAAGTTTTTAGAGAGGATAAAGGAGGTAAACATTTCTGTTTTCAAAACGTCTATGATTATAAAAATGTTTGAGACCCAAGCATCTGGATAATATCCTGAGTTCATACCATTTTTATTTTCCTCTTTCTGGTCTTTTTTGTTTGTGTCTTTGTTTTTCTTAATCTGAAGTCACAACCTAAAGGCTTTTTGAAGCATTCTGATCTCTAAACACTGTAAAATGCTACCAAAATTTACAAACCATTTGAAACTTCAGCTTATGGTAACTTCAGAGGAAGAATTTCCACAGGGGAGGGTTTTTTTGGTTCTGTATTTTTTCACTAACTGGTCTAAATGGCACTTGTCATTCAGACAAATGTTTAAACACAGCAGGATCTCGCAGTTTGATCATGTCAGAAGGTTTTAGGTACAGTTGAGAAAACTGCATTTTCAGGGATTATTTCTGTCCATGCAATAAATACACTCTTCAGTACCCTCCATAGCCCTGATCCCCCAATAGCCCAGACTTCAGGACTTCTTGGAGTATTGCATGACTTTCTTCCAAGCTGCATGTCTGAATTTGCTTTGGGTGGAAAGCAAGTGCTCAGATCAGAATGGAAAGTTTTTATCTGTTGGCCTACTTTCACTCTTATTGTATAATTTATAAATTATATATGAAAATAAAAACATATATCCTCATTCTTAAGTATTAACTAGAATAAGATGCTGTTAATGAATGCCTTCCCATTGGAGTCTAGGAAATCTTACAACATACTTGTTTTAAATTTAGATGTGGATCTCTCTGATGTAGATGAGAAACAACCTTATGATTACAAATTTGTCAAATGGATGATAGCATCTAAGGTAAGATGTCTTAGTCATACTCTAGTTTTAGAAATGCTTTGCTATTGAAAGCAAGAGCAGTGCAACTGAAGTTACTAAATAGTAGTAGAGATGTTCCATTCAAAATATTATTTGGTGTTGCTGATGATGGTGTGACTAAAATATTGCTAAATATGTTGAAAATGTATGCTGTAGATTTGTGCTACATCCCAGCACTTTTCTTTCATCATGCTTGTCTTAGTTGTACAAAAGTACCTTTGAAATATTTTGCCTCAGAAAAGTAATTTGAATTTAGTAAGGCCTAGTTAGTGCATACAAAACTGAACCTTGTCATTCCCTCATGTGTTGAGAGGGAGAGTTCTAGAAATAGAATAGTAAAATCATCATGCTTAAACCAGATTTTTTACACACATTTAAATAAGCAAATGCTATTCCTGTTTTATGTTTCAGAAGCTATCAGCAATTCCTCTTTCAGCATTCTGTGGGCCTGAGACAAAGAAACAGTTTGAAAAATATATACGTTTTTGCTTCATTAAGGTAAACTTGTCCTGAAAATCAATGCAGTACAGAAATCTGCAAGAGACTGACTGTTACATTTTTTCCAGGATCTCTTGTAATGAATGATTTTAGGAATAGAAAGTTAGCTTGGTTTAAAATTCAGCACAAGTATCTTCAGTTGTCATTTTGCTGAGGGGCTTTACACCATCAGTGTGGGTGGCATGACTAAGAAGGGCAATTGCAGAAAACAACTGGATGGGTAGCCCTTTTTCAGCTTACTGTATTGGTTTTTAAAAACATTCTTGACCAGTGGTGACAGTGAAAATTATTGAGACAGGTAGGCTATAAATTAATGTGATATCTATAATCCAGAGCAGAGTGTGTGCCCCACGCCCATTCAGTGTCCAACAGCAAAAACCGTGAAGAGGTCACCTTCAAATTTAGCTCACTTGCCTGAAAATAGAGAGTTTCACATGAGCTCCAAATTACAAAAGAAAACATGGGGTTTTGTGAATTGGCTGATTATTGCCATTTTGTGAGTACGTTTTTTGCACTTACTCTTTTACCCGTTAAGTCTGTTCTTGAAAAGACTGAGAGACTTTGGGGACAGGTACATAAACTGTGATAAGCCCAAAGCTCTAAGATGTTTCAGTCGTTGTGTAACAGAGTCAGCATAATGGAACATATGCAAACCCTGAACTGTTCTGTGTAAAAGTCAGAGCGTTAGCCTGAGCCCGTAATGAAGGGCAGTTTCTCCTTTTGTTACTTACTTATTTTGGTGAGGTGTAAAGTCTGTGATATAAACTGAGCCAGTAACAACCAGGATGAAACTTACTGGTTGTATATGTGCCTGATAAACAGCACTAGCCATTTCAAGTTAGACTACCTGTATGACTCACCAGGCTGGAACCAAGCTACACAGTTTGGAGGGGTTATGTTTAAGTAGTTCACAGCATAACATGGTTGAGTGGAGATTAAAATATCCCAACTGTACTCACAGGGATTAGGAAAGTGTGCTAGCATGTCTCCAAACCAGAGCTGCCAAATTACATCACTGCATTTATGCCATGAATTTATGTAAGTATTGCTTTCATGAAATGGGATAGTATGAGTGCTGAGATGACATCTTTTAAATATATCTAATATTTTCAAGGAATCAGCGTTGAATTCTTTGTGTAGTTCAGATTTGTATCTAATAACTGTCAGTGAAAAAGTGGCTAGCAAGATATTTACAGGATGCAACTGAAACAACCAAATACTGATTTGACATGATGTAATCATGGTTGACTCTTTTCAGTCTTGCAGTAATAGTTGTTCCTTGTTTTGCAGAAAGACAGCACACTAGATGCAGCTGAAGTGATCCTGAAGAACTGGAATAAACAGACAGGCTGATTTTTTAAAATTAACTCTTCCATATGGTATAACTATCTAATAGTAGGGATTTTTTATTGGAAATTTAAGAACAATGCAGAATTAATATGATGTTGTAAATAACTTTTTGCTGCCACCTGCTGAGGAGATAAAACAATGATTTACTGAAATAGGTGTAATGCAACTCAGAGGTTATTTTCAGTCTTTTAAAAATAATTTGCTTTCCTCTGAAAGAAACCCTAAGGGGATCAATTTCTTTTACTGAAAGAAAAGATTTATAAGAGTCTGTGTAAAACAAATAAATTATATAGGTATTTTAAAACTTACAAATAAAAAGGGGGAGGTGTTTGTGGTACAAGATAGTATGGGAACTAGAGAGAGACTTACAAGCATCGTACTTTGAATAAGTAAACTGAATAACATACAGTAGAGGAAGATTAAGACATGGCTCATATTAGATAATTGCAGTGACTTTCTGCATACCTGCCTACCTACTCTGTCTGCAGAAATTGCCTTAGTTTAAATAAATTGAAAACTGCTAAGTTACATAATTACTATTTTATTTTCCACAATAGTCATGCGTGGTGTTCTGAAAGTATTCAGTCCTCAATAAAAGTGGCATCTAGACTACGAATTCGATTTACTTATGTCTACCTATGTATTTATTACATGGATGAATCTACAAAGAAAAATATAGAAGACTTTGCTTTAGAGGCTCCTTTACAATCAGATGTACAGTGAGATATTAATTGTGTCATTTTTTTCTTTCCATGTTACAACACTGGCAATTTCACACCAAACTTACTTCAAACTCTAGATCTAGGGGGCCATGGAGGTCAGCCTAATGCTGTTCTATGGAGCTCAACTAGCTTGGTTTCAAGCACAGTAGATAAAGAACTTCTTTCAAAAGAAGTCAATATGGAGAATTCCTTTCTAGCTGCCTCCTTTTTCCCTTTCTGCAGTCTTTTAATCTGTAGATGTGCTTCCCACTAGCAGCAATCCAGGTAGGTGACTTTTTAAGACTGTGTGCTTTGTCCTCCATGATCTTTCTATGTTCTTCTCACAGTCTGCTCTGGTTTCAGGTGGGATAGGGTTAATTTTCTTCTCAATACATGGTACAGTGCTGTGTTTTGGATTCAGTGTGGGAATAATATTAATAACACACTGATGTTTTAGTTGTTGCTAAGTTGCATTTATCATAAATCAAGGACTTTATTTTGTGTCTCCTGCTCTGCCAATGAAGAGGTGGAAAAAATAAAAAAAAAAGCTGTGAGGGAGCATAGCTGAGGCAAGTGACCCGAACTGGCCAAAGGCATATTCACACCATTGAATGACATGCCCAGTATGTCAGCTGGGGAGTTAGCAGGGAGGGGGAGCTGATCAGGGTTCAGGGATGGCATCTGGCATCAGTCACTGGGTGGTAAGCAACTGTGTTGTCCATTACTTGTTTTCCTTTTTTTAATCCTTTTTAAAATCATTATTTTCTATTGTTATTCACTTTTACTTTGTTTCAATTATTAAACTGTTTTTATCTCAACCTACAGGTTTTACTTTTGATTCTTCTCCCTATTCCACCACTTGGGGGTGGTGGGTGAGTGAGCAGCTGGGGGGTGCTTAGTTTCCAGCTGGGCTTAAACAGCGACTCAGCTCTTATGGTGCAAAGCCTGAACAAATTCAGTAACTTGTTTTGTCAATGTTTTACTCATTCTGTGATTGCATAGCTCAGCTCTTAACTGAATGCCATTAGACCGTGACCATGGCCAGGACCTAAAAAAAATGTATAGTAACTCGACTGAGAGAAGAGCTGCTAGTTTTTTTCATTAATACTTCTTGGTTCTGGGCTTTTGGGAGTCCAGTAGCTGGACTTGTCCATAGTCTTTGTAGCAGTCTTACACTGCCATTCCCCAGATGTCACCAGAAGATGGTTGGCTGGTATTTTGAAAGTGGTATGTAGTTAGTGTAAAAGAATCAATTCAGCAATTAAAATGACTTAGCTAAAATTTCAGCATGAATTTAATTTAGAAATTCCTACATTAAATTCCAGGATAAACTATTTTTTAAGTCACTAAATTACTGTGAAACCTACACTCTGTTTTACAAGGAGTGTAAAAACTGTTGCAAGTTGCACTGGGGAGCTGTGGTATAGCAGGAACTAAGAGAGTGCAACAGGCTATTGAACTGCATGATAAATCAACAAACCATTACAAAGGTCCTTTAGACATACAAGTAAGAACCAGTGGTTTGTATTCATTAATGTACTATTCATTGTGTTTGCAAAGGTATCTGAATATCCCACTGCATTATTGTTGAAATGGTGCTGGTAATATCAGCAATGTAAGAATTGCAGATTAATTATATGCTTTTATTACTGACAGTGAGCAGCATGAGATACTTGGTGTGAAATTTAAAGAAACTCCAGAATGACCAATTAAGCAAGTTTTAAAATAGGATTATTGTTGTAACTACCATGATGAGAAAGAACAGCTGGGGACAGCAAGGTAAACTTTGTGTAGTATCAAAATGATCTGTTGTTGACAGAGACTGTTAATAGTGATATTTCCATCTGCCACATCAATCACTTTTTGTTTGCTGCTTGTGGAAATATTGCTGCAGACAAGGAATAAAGAAGTCATGATATATCATCTATTGTATTTTTGCAACATTTCTGAAAATTACTGTCCTTCTATGGTGAAAATTAAATTCTTTCGATTCTAAGTTAATGAGAATAGGGTTAGGAGGGTTGACAGTGATTGCCAGCAGAACATCTTGTTTGTAGAATAGAATGTAGGAGAAACCAAGACAAACCTGGAAAGCTTGAAGGGACTCATTGTGGTGATGGGGCACATCTGTTGCAGTCACTGCTCCATACACATTTCAGAGGTTATGGAGAAACTTTATATCACAGGCTGTATTCACACTGCCACTTACAGTGGTTTGTTTTTCATTACTCTTTCATCTTTTGGGTTTACAGAGCATTTCTGAAAAAAATCATTGGAAGTGGAAAAAAGTTTTAAATTTGTGTCTCAGCATCTCTATTTTTTTATAGTTCAGCTTTCTTATATTCCAAAAGGTTTATATTTTTTTTTTATCCTAAGAAATTTGTTGTCAAGTTTAAACTAGCCCATTTTCAACCAGCACACAGTACTGCAGTTGGTACAGCAGTGTTTGGAGGTTGTGTGATAATTAATTTGGCTCAATATTAGCAAGTATTAGAACTTTTCAACCACAGGCAATTTCTTCCTTTGAGCTAGTAAATTCAAAAGCATTCTTTTTATATAGTGGAGACATGGTCTTAACTGGTGTGCAAAGTCCTGTGTATCTGATTAATAAATAGATAGCAAACTTATAACCATTAAGACACTTCTGATCACTTGGAAGCATTGAAATAATGGCACCTTCCAAAATCTGTAGACCCTCCTGTCCGTTCTCTTTCAGTGAAGGTAGGCTCATACTAAAGGAATACTTTTTTCCCCACTGTTTTATAGCTCGGGCTTGAAAACCTGTTGTTGCTGCTCATTATACAGACTCATTTAGCATATGGATAATCTACTGTGGAGTGAAAGCCGGGACTCGAGTCCAGTGCTGGCGGGCTTTGGTCTTGCAAGTTTTTGTGGTTTTTCCTCCTCTTCGGCCTGATATTTGCTGCTAAGGTGGATGCGAGTGTGAGAGACAGAAGGGGAGCTGATCACACCATTGCAGGTGTGTGCGGGGTAACCAAGGAAAGCCCACACAGACCACCGGGCTTCGTGTCTGCCTCCGACCGAGCGTCTGGGCAGGGCCTGTGTTCCAAGGGCTTCCCCGAGTCACCTGCGGGGCCCGCCCAGAGAAGCCCCAGGTTCTTCCCGGCATTCCGTCAGCCCAGTGCCAAACCGCAACAGCTGTGGTAGGCCATGGTAGGAAGGAGGAAAGAAACATTATTTTTTCTTCCCCTTTCTGGGAATCGGTCTCTGCTTAGTTTCAGAGCCAAGAACGTGTTGTACCCCATATACTTCTGTGCAAACTTGGGGCAGTTTTGTATACACTTGTTTTCTGTTTTCTGAAATTGCTGGAGCGTGCATAAGAGTAGCTGAACCGGAGTCACGCCCTGGGGACGGCACGGCGGGCTTTGTGCAGGGGATATGTGGGCTGCTGCCTAGGCCGACAGGAAGGTTCCAGCCCATGTGCCGCAGCCGGCTCCCCGCTGAGGCTGCCCGCCGGCACTGTGCCCCGCCTCGGGCCCACAGCCGCGCGCGGGCACCAGCAAGGACCGTCCCCGCCCGTGTGCCCGCCCCTTCGCGGCACCNCAGAAAATGGCCGCGTCGCCCTCGCTGCTGTGCGGGGACGGACCGGCGGCCATCGGCGCCCTTTCCCGTCTCCGGTGCCGCCAGTTTAGCGCGGCTCTCGCGGTGCCCGGCGCACCGGGCTTTCTCTGGTGTCCCGTCTGCCGGGGCCGCTCCGTGTGCCGCTCCTGGGGCGGCGGGGTGCCGGACTTCGGGGAGCCCGTGCCTGTTTGGGCTGGGCCGGGCGGCGTCCGGCTGAGCGGCCTCTACGGCCGAGCTCACCGCCTTTTCGTCTGCGTGCCGCTATTGCTGGGCAGCGCTCCGAGGGAACGCTGAGGTTTTTGGGGGATTTATGATCTGAGTGGGGGGCTCCTCATTAGCGACAGCTCGGTGCGAACGCTGACTCGGCCCGGTTCTTCCCCCGAGCGCGGATCCGGCCTGGCCGGGCCGTGCCGTGCCGTGCTCCGAGGGCCTGGGGCGGTACGGAGCTCGTCCTGCCGGGTCCCTCGGCCGGGCACCGCCTGGTGCGGGGTCCCTCCCGCTCAGCACCGCCTTCAGCCGTGGTGCAGCTCTCTGGCTTGGCTCCGCCTTATCGGGCCCTAGAAACTGCTTTTAGGTTGCCACCCTAAATCTGTACCGGCACCAGTCTGTGACCAGACGGGTTTCGGGCTCTGAATTCTTTTCTCCTGGCGACGTATCGAGTTTTTCTTTCCATTCAGGAATGAAGAAAGGCCCACGAAGTAGACTGGAGTGACTCTGTAACTCCTGCTAAACCTGTCCTACGATCTAGGAAGCGCTTCCTAGTAGTGTTGCTGCATCTCGGGAGTTATTTGCTGAGATGGGCCTTTACACGCGTGCCATGCATTTTCCTTCGGTGTAGGTGGCTTAGTAAATTGAATCCATTGCAAAGAGGACGGTATATATGTCTAGATAAACCGAGTTAGAACTGGGATGGGAAGACAAATTTTTTGCAATGTTTTATGAAGGTAAAGTCTGAAATGAAACACTATTGGTATTCTTTGAGGCATCTGGATTTTTTTTCTTTTGCTTAGTGTGTCACTAGCCTTTTGTGTAATGCCAAATGTCAGATGATTGTGAATGCTTTGTCAACAGTCTTGTCATATGAAACAACTGTCTTGTGGGAATAGAGAGAAGGAAAGTAGTTTAAAGAGCTTTAATGTAGTATTTTGAATATAATTTACATCTGAAGATCTTGTGTTGACATGTGCTTTCTGGAGGTTTTAATATGAGTAATGATGTTGATTTTCAGTTTTGTTTTCAAGTTGTAGATATTTTTTGTGAACAGTGGATTAAAATGTTTGGGTTGTTTATATTTTCGACTCATCAGAAATATTTAAAAAAATTTAATTAAGATGGAATTTATAGATTAGGTTGAAATAAGGGCAGAAATATAGTGGAAAATGGGGGAACTCAGAATAATTTTACTTGGAAATTTTTTAGAATTGAAAGGATTACAAGTTGTTCTTTGGTTTAATTAGATGGAGGTTAGAGAGAAGTTGTGATAAATTATTTGTGATCACCTTCTGTACTCTGTGCTTTTTAGCTTGAGCAAAATGGCTGGGTGGAATACACGAATCCCAATTGTAAACACTTATTACTCCATTTCTGAAATAATTGGTTTCAGTAGAGTTACTGAACAGTTGCTGGTATGAGGTATTTACTTTTAAAACGTTTGGTTAGAAACAGTTGTTTGTTACTTTGGTCAGTAACTAAAAGCTGTTGTAGTAAATAATGGTAATACTTTATGGGAAGTTATAATTCTTGAAGATCCATGGGTGTGAAAGAGACAGATACCTGTTATCAGAACTTCTTGTCATGCAATTGCCTCATGAGCTGATTATTTTTTAAGATCTCTCAATTAATTAATTGCTTAATTTAAAATGGGATTTATTCTTCAAATACTTGAAAATAAACTAGTGTTTGAACTGGGAATTTTCTAAAGATACGTGTTGTATGTGCACTACTACTTCCTGAGTTAAGGACTTGGTAAATAATACTGTTCTGATTGGAAGGAGTGAAAATGCTCATTGGGAATGAAGAAATCACCACTAACTTTGTGGGAAACTTCATTTAGCAGTAGTTTGTGAGTTATGCTACATTTTATCGAGCCTGTTACATAGATTTTTGATGTTTTGAGTTGAAGTGGTTTTGGTATAGGATACAATACTAATAAAATTGGAATTTAAGGTGAACTGAAGTCTTGATTGTCAAATGTAGTGTTACAGCATTTAAAGAAAAACTGCAGCTCAGGTAATCAGATTAATATTCTATAATTTAAGTCATTAAATGCTGTATTATTAAAGCATTCTTATCAGCAAGGAACTCTTTTGCTTTTGATATGCAGCCTGCTTATTTAATAATAATTAATACTTCTCATTTGTTTCTTAGATTGGATGTACTTCCGAGGGTGACTTGCCCAAATCATCCAGATTCCATTTTAGTGGAGGATTACAGAGCTGGTGATATGATTTGTTCTGAGTGTGGGCTAGTAGTAGGTAAGTAGTTATTCATTATTTTCTGAATTGCCATATAACCCAAATGGTGTGTGTAGGTTTGCTCTCTCTTGATGCCCAGGTGTAGGTGGTAGATTTGGTGGGGTGTTTGGTTTTGTGGGGTTTTTTTTGGAGGGGGAGGTTTATTTATTTTTTTTTCTGATTGTCCATTAGCTAAAAGCTTACTGTTTTGAATAGCCTGTTTTCTGGTAATTTCCTGCACTATGGAAAGAATCAAACTCTCTTTAAAGAAAGACGGAAAATTTAAAATATGCTGTTATATGAATTAGACTATTGTGCTGTCCATTCCAGTATGCTGTCAGGAAAGTATGAGAAATGTTATAAAAGTGCTCTGTGAAATAACTTGCTTACAAGAAAAAAAAAATTGCAATGCAAAACCAAAGCCCAACCAACCTCACTTTCCCATTAGCTAGAGGTCATCTTCTGCCCTGAAGGATTTATGTTTATATGGTTGCCAACACCTGTGCTTGTTAATTACTTCTCCCAAGGCTTTTAAGACTATCCTAAGTTTTCCCCCTGGAATTTCGTGGAGTTCTTTTTCTTGGTTTGTGCAGCAGCAGTTCCACAGACTAAGCTGCATTTCTAAGTATAATAGAATATTTAAAATGAAAGGCCTTTTAGGTATTGTCTTTTGTTTGAATGAGAGAGAGGAAGTTGTCATAGAACCTGCTGCATATACATTTTTATATATCTTTTCTAGGATGAGCATCTTACGTGCACCTTATTGTCTTTATTCCCTTTATTGTGGGAAACTTTCCATGCTTGTACTATGTTAATTCTTTAAGCTTCATTGATTTCTGTTAATTTTTTATTAGGTATGCCATTACAAGAAAAAATCCCTCCTTGTGAGGGTGCATTTTTGGGTGATTCATCCAGTGGTGCTAAATATTTCAAAGTGTTTCTATCCCACTCTCATAGGCTGTGGTGGTTTTGTTTTGCCTTGCTGAATTTAAAATTTTTCATAAAAAGCTGAAAGTTAAGGAATTTGTGGCAAAGGTAGTGATAATTTAACCAAGCAACTAAAATAACGTCATATGCAAAAGCAAACTTCTACATAACATGTTAAAGTACATGTTAAAATATTTAAGCTTGAATACCAGTTTCCTTTAAAATTATGACATCATTTAAAACCTAAAGGAGAAGTTATAACTGCTTTGTTCAAAGAAGGGCTGGTTTAAATTGCATAAATTCTGATAAAGGTCACTGAATCAGAATAAACTTGCTGATTCAAAATCAAATATCCACAGCAGTGTTTCCTACTGAAATATTATAGTGTCTAAGTTATTGCTTAAAAATAGTTTGGTGCATGTTCAGCTCTTTGCAGGGCTGTCATAGAAGTTGAGCAAAAGTTTAGAAAAGCCCACTTTGATCAGTTCATAACTTTTAAGATAGTTCTAGTACTAGGAGAAGAGGAGACGCTTTTTCATCATAAACGTAATTTTTAGGAACTTGGGGATTCGTCAGAAGTCTCACTTCATGTACCTTCTGTTACCTAGTCACAAGGTACTCTTGTCTGAAGAGTTTATCCTCTGGCTTTTCTGAGTTAATAGCATTGGTGATGTCTTTAGTTCAAATTGTTAGCATTTTCAATGAGCAGGATCATTAGAATATTAATAGCAACTGTTGCTGAATTGAGTTTTCAACGTGTTTGTAATTGCCTTAGTGCAATTTATCCTACCAACATTAACTGGTAGGATAAAAAATGTTCTGTAAGTTAGCGTTTCTGTGGATTTGTCACCAAAAGGCTTTAACAGCGTTGTGCTGGTTGTTCTCATTCTGTGTTGCATTCCTTCAGCTATTTAGCTTACCTGTATGTGTCCAATTCCTTAGCTAGGGTATCCAGCAGGTAATTTGGAAAACCAGTTAAATAGGATGAAGATAAATAATTGAAGAGCACAAGACCAAAGAGAAGTGTGAGCACTCAATATTTTCTCACCTGGTCTGATAAGAAATTTAGAGGAGGTGTAAACCAGATCCAACTCTTAATGCCTGCTTTCTGGAGACGCTTCTGAAGTAGGGATGTTTTAAAGGAATGAAGACAAAATTTAGTTTTGATGTGTTCCGAATGCAACTTTTCTGTATTTGTTGCAGATTCCATGATGCATGTTCCCCTTTAGACAGTAACGATTTCATTTCCTGTTTTTACATAGAGAAGTTTTGTTTCAGGGCATGCATCATGATCACATGTGAGCAGAGCCCACTGAAAATATATTTTGGGGTGAACTAAAAGTTACTGTTATCTTTTTCAGTGAAGTAGATAATTTAGGACAGTTAGCCCCCCACCCAAAAATCAATATACTGTGTGGCCAAAGAAATGCTACAGGTTTCTTTAAAAATACTATGATTTTAGTGTCTGCAGAGCACTTCTGGTGTATGTGGGACAGAATGGTAAATGCTGAATTTGTGCTCTCACTTTACTGCTGTAAAGTACATACTGGTGTGACTTCACTGATTTTGGTTTGGTTTTTGGGTTTTTGTGGTGTGTGTGTGCAGTTTAGCTGTAGACAGAGCTAATAGTATTTGACTTTACTAAGTGTATTTATTTGCATTTGGTGTTTTTATTGCTTGCTATGGTAAAGTACTGAAGTTGCATATTTATGGAAAAAGTGTAAGTTTATTATCTGTAGAACTGTGTCGTAGGATAAAATAGCTGGTGCATAGATAGTTTTCAGATTTGTAATCAATTTTCTGGGAATAGGAGATTAAATCAGTGTTATTATTATTGTAAATGATCCTGCATTTATCAGGTCTGCAGTTGAAAGGGTAAAGCAATAGAAAATTTGGGGGGAGCAGGAGGCTAGTAGAAGGAGGAGCTGATCTCTTTATCAAGCAAATTCCATATTTTAGACAGAGCTGTATGTTGCAAGTACTACTTTTCAAAGGGATTTTTGAGAGATTGTTTTCTACTTGTAGGTTTTATTCTTAGTCTCAATAAGACTGAAATTTAAGTTAAATCTAGTAGACTGTGGTTTTTTGCACAGTATTTTCCACATGTTATAAATAAACTCTTGCTGTGAATATTAAAATAATTAAATCTCGTAATGTCAATATGACCAAGGTTGGTGTTGAGTGTATTATTGTTTCAAAATACTGCTTCAGTCTAGTAAAAACTTATCTGCCTTTTCACTATAACCTTTTGTGGATTACCTTGTGTTCTGTCTTTTCATTCTAATTATTTACAACTAGTTAACTTTTCCTTCTGCTCATTGCTTTTTGCATGAAAGGCACTTGGAGACCTAAATTACAGTTATCCATGGAATTTTGATATTAGCCTGGATTGACATGCATTTGAGACTTCACAACTCTGTCCAGGTTTATTTGCTGTCACAAGAATTGTTTTATTATTCCTACCTTTCTTCATTCATTCTAAGCTGTGTGCTACAGTAAGGGTTCATGGGCTGGTGGGGAGAGTTCATGAACAGAGTTTTTAGGGCTTGGAGAAGTACTTGGTACGGTGTTCATTTAAAATGTTCACCATATCTCATTCTCCAGACAGACTTGGTGGGGGGAAAAGCACGTTCTTCAAGAACAGAAGGCTAGTAAATCCTCTTTCTTGACAGGTAAATATATTGCTTACTGCCTTATAGGCAGTGAAAAAGGCTGGGAATCAGCTGATGTGCCAGAAGGGGCTGAAGAAAGAAAGAGTGAACATGGAAGACAAAGAAGTGAATTTTCTTGATGTAGCAAAGGTGATGACATGGATAAGAACCAGTCCAGTGGCATGTACTGCTGTGTAGTATCTCAGGTATTAGGAATATCCCAGGTTAGGAATACCTTTCTAAGACATTCCTTAAACTTCTATATATAGCTTCATTAAATGTTGTCTTAGTGTGCAGCAGTTAAGCAGTGAGGAATTTATTTTCAGTACTGTAGTAGGTGATTTTATCTGCTTCAGTAGGCAGGTGTGGCTGAAAGAGGAGTAGTGCTCTTGTATGGATCTTTTTTTTGGGCAGCTTTTGATAAAAAAGCAGAAGTCTGTCTCCAGCTGATGAGGATCCTTGGACATGTGTCAGCATGTTAAAGCTTTGAATCAGATTACAACCAATACTCAGATATTTATGCCGTGTTCTCTGTATACCTGAGAGTTCAGTTGAAGAATTTAAGGGAAAAATATTCAATAGCCTGTGCTCAGCAGTAAGGCTATTACAAAATTCTGTCTGAGTGTATGTTTGGCTGATACTTCTGAAAAGTTAGAGATTGAAATGGTGCATTGTAAATTCAAGTGTGGTCCATGAAGAATAGGTAAGATTTGACTACACTACAGATATTTTTTTCTCAAGAAACAAATAGGAAGGAGTTTCACAATTGCCTCTCAACTGGCCAGTTCATTACTCAGAATGTCTGTTATTAGGGATAAGATTGCTTTCTTCTGTATAGCTGCTTGTTTTTTCTAAAAACCAAAGAAATGGGTTTTTTTCAGCTGTTTGTAGTATCCTGTAAGTGGGGAAGCTTCTGACTTGGATCCAGTAGAGGACAGTTACAACTGTGGGGAAAAATCTTTTAATACTTGGGTGTATGTTCAGTTTTACTTCTTTCTGCAAGTCTTTTCAATCTTTAAAACTACAATATGAATCCTTAATTCAAAGTATTGCTTAAAAAACTAGGCAAAAGTCTTTAGATACGGATATGTATTTGCAACTTTTACATGCTTGGTGTCCAAACTACTCAGTTGGTCCTTGGACAAGGATTCTTCTCATTCAGGGAAAAACTAATTATAAAGGATACTGATGCTTAAAGACATTCTGAATAGTTGACTCTTGCATGGGCATTCATGGAGACTTTATACAGGGAGTTTATAATATGAAGAAAGTAACCTACTTGCCTTTCTCAGCCAACATTTCAAATAGTCTGTTTTAATTCTAACCCTTTTCAGCTTTAAAGGCAAGAGTGATGCTTTTAGGTGTTCAGCAGTAATACTTGTAAGAGTGGAAACAGAGTTTAGATGTTAAAAGTTAGCATCCTTTGTCAGGCTTTGTAATAAGCACTGCTCTTAGAATGAAATTTCCTGCAGGGTGGAGGAGAGTTTCTAGTTAGTGGGTTCTTGGCTGGTGA
The DNA here is from genome assembly GCA_013400515.1 of Erpornis zantholeuca. Lineage (NCBI taxonomy): Eukaryota > Metazoa > Chordata > Aves > Passeriformes > Timaliidae > Erpornis > Erpornis zantholeuca. The sequence continues at coordinate 218,762 of VZTN01023800.1, forward strand.
CCCAGAGGGGTTTGAGAGCCACTAACACTTCCATTAGGTGAAGTACTAGGTTCTTCTGATAGAGTAACAGTAACATTTTGAATCATCCTGTGTAGGGAATGGTTCTTTACTTGCTTCCTTACCAGGCTGACAAAGTGATTTAGGCAAATAAGGGTTAGAAACAATCTGAACTCTTGATGGAAAAAGAGTCTCTAATTCTGTGATGTAGGGTAGATCAGGCACAACATTTTTAAATTGAGATTCTATAGTTTGGAGCATCCTTCACAAGTACTTGAGCTGTTAATCTTTGAAAGACCTCAGTGCCTGGAGAGGTGTAACTTCAGCTGACCAGACTTGTCCACCTGACCATTTAACATTTCTACTCTCATTTGCTTCCTCCAAAATTATTATGCAAGCTGATGGCTTAGGAAGCCTGTAAGTCCTTTTAGATTTGTCATTATTTTGATATGCAGGAGCTGGTAAGCCTTTGTTTTTGTAGCAGTCATTTGCCTGCAATGCTGTACTGTCTGTTTCAATCCATAGTTGCCTTTTAGTACTGGTGTGATGTTGTTGATGTCTGGCAACTAGTTAAAATCATCTGTGGCTTTTTTTGTTTGTTTGCTTGTGGGGTTTTTGTGTTTTGTTTCACATCTGAAAGCCTGCTTTAGCTATTTTAATTGTCTTGTGAATAGACTGATGTTGCTCATTGTGATGATGCATTTGTGGTGCTGACAAGTCATTGAAAACAAGATAACTTTTACAAAGAACACTACTGCCCTATGAAAGGCTGGAAATTTTATAGGAAAAGCTGGGCCTGTAACATTATGTGTTAATTTCTTTTTTCCTTCCCCATGAGTTTATTTTTTGGTAACATTCAATACATCTGGTCCTTAATAGACGTTCTAAAGCTGCAAGGTGGAAAAAAGGTTGAGTGCTACTGTATGGGGCAGTCTGTAAGGTAATAAATAGAATGTGGAGTAGATACCTGGAGTACTGTGTCTAACTCTGGGCTTGTCTGTGCCAGGAAGAGAGAGACTTGCTGGAGCAAGTCCAGCAGAAGGTTGCAGAAGTGTTTTAGGAGTTAGGAGAGGCCGAGAGCTGAAACTTAACCTCAGACTGTTCAGCCTGGCTCTATGCAGTTTCATGTCTTCATGATTCTCCCCAGCTTGTAGTCTGCTCCTTAGTTTTTCCACTGTAGTTTGTCGCAGCACTTCATTACTCTGCTTAATAAGGAGCTGACTTATATATATATATAGGGTATTCCTATCTATATATA
>VZTN01023801.1:2465-16509 GCA_013400515.1 Erpornis zantholeuca
AAGAAAAATGAAATTTGAGCAGTAGAAAGAACATCTTATTCCCTCTTGCTTTGGCAGCTACACTCATGAATAAATGCTGTGTATCTAATTGCAAATTTTTTGCAGTGGTACATGAGGCAAGCTGCAATACAGCTCACTAGGATCCACATTTCCAGATGAATTTTTGAGGGGTGGGTGGGAGAAGTTCCAGGGAGTCTTATTCCAAACCACAACAGTAAGAGGATCTTTACTCTAATATATATTATTGGGAATAGGTTTGAAATTATACCAAGTAGGTTTGTAATTATAAGTGATTATTAATAATTTATTAATGATTATGAATGACTAACTGGAGATACCTTAAAGCAGAAGCTGCTTAGCTCTTTGTTCAGAAAGGAACACCCAAATTCACAGCTGGCTCTTCAAACCCTAACCTAGGTCTTGCTGTAATAGTTTGAGATCAGCCCATGTGCACATATTTGTGTGACTTTGAGGCGATTGTGTTGTAGACTGCTCATAACTATCCTGCCTTTTTTCTCTCCTAAATCCACACTACCAGTAAAAGGAAACACTTGACACTCAAACTGGAATTGTTTGTGTTCATGATGTAGGGAAGTTAATTAACCTCTATAGCTTTCAAGCACAAGATGCAATAAACCTATCGCAATCTTGAGAAATGCGTAAACTACTGCGTATTTCCCTTTTAAGCTCTTTAATATCTGTTTCAGAATAAAGCATTAACTTTAACAAGTTCACCTTAATCATTCATCAGGAAATAGAAGATGAAAGAGCTCTCATTCCCAGAATAAAGGGGCGGGGAAAGAGCACACACATAAGTGAACTTCATTTTAGTTTTTGCACCTAGAAAACTGCAAGTTTAATATATCACTTAGCAGAGTTAATGCTAACTGTCATTGGAATGAGCTGATGAATCAATTATTAATTTAGTTAGTGTTTGCAAATTAAATTCCATGAAGAAATATAAATAAACGGAAGGACTTTGTACGTTGGTCAAATTTGATTTTCTCATCAGAGAAAAAAACCCAAACCAAAATAAGTGGGAAGTGGGCTTCTAACTATTTTTCAATATTGTCCAAGTTTCCTCCCTTTTCTATTACAAGTTCAAAAAATAAGTGCAATACAATTTATCTCAATCTGCTTCATGTTTTTAAAGCAAACAGTATGTTCAAAAGAGTAAATAAAACCAAAATTTCTTTCATTGATATAGCAATGAGATTCCACATCTTAGTTAATTTATATGGTAGACAGGTTTATAACTGCTAGGTTAGCATCATGTTTTACAACAATTATTTCAAAAAATCTTACAGAAGTGTGCAGTAAATTTAAGTGCTTTCTAAAGCTGTCTTCAAAGGTTCTGACTCCTTATCAGATATTCAATAAATCCTGTGTTGCAATAGTGAGTGCTTACATCATGCCAAAGACTATTTTAATTGTTCAATTTGGATATTAAATGCCAGGTGAACATTGATTTTTATTTTTTATGGTTTTATTCATTAAAGCTTTTAGCCTTCTTGTTACTGAATTTATTTCATTTACTAGCCAAACCTAGATTACTAATACTGACAAACTATGTCTAAGCCTGATGGTTCTGGTCTTGTTCTCAAGAAAAATATAGTAAAGCTTGTTGCTCAGTTACATAAACTACAATATCTATATTGCTATTTTAAGACTTAGAATATTAGGTAGTTATTCTGCATAATTTTATAATTTCTATGAATAAAATATAGGGAGGAATTAGTTATGCCAAATCATAGAGGACACTGCAGATAAAAATTTCCCGTAGCCCCTGATGCTTGATGAGACCTCCATGGCATAGTACTATAAGACACACCATACTTCTAATCCCAGCCTGCAAGAGTGCCCCTGAATCTTAGAAGTGCAGCAAGCAGGGATTCCAGCCAGCTATTCTAGGTAATCTCATAGCCCGAACTTTATGCCTAGGACATAGACATTATCTAGGTGGGCTTTCACATTTATTAAAATTGTGAAGAAACATTGAAACTGGGCTGTTTCAGAGGTTGTTGTCAAAATTGGCTGCTAGTGGGTCTGGTATATTGTGTCTCTGTGAGAATAAATCTTTCCTTCTTGCATTTCCCTAAGTTAAGAACAGCTGCATATTTTCTTCTTGTGGCATGTTTGTCACAACTCGGTAAAAGAGATGTAGCACCGTGTATGCCTTTTCTCAATCGTTTTGGCTTCCTTCTCTACTGCAAAGTAACAGGTCTAACTTTCTTGTATACTGCAAGAATTGTTATCTCAGCAACACCACAGGCTGTGTGTGTGAACAGCAGGGTTTTCTTTTGTTGCTCTGTTGAAATTAAATGCAACAGTTTTCTTTGCCCAAAATACTTTCTGTATGATTTTGACTGTCTTTGTTTTCATCGCTCCCTGCTAGAACTTCTGGGCCATGAGGCCTAAATAAGGGCACTACCCTCTCAGTGAGATTCTGGAAACCACAGCAGGAACTACAGTACAGCAACTAATCCTGCCTTCTCAATCAATGCCAGTGTTAGTCAAGGATCTATTTAAACTGATGTTCTCTTTCCTTCCTTTTGAAAGGCAGAAAGGGTTTCCCCTCACCTGGAAATCCTCAGTCACCATGGAAGTAGTGCTTGCATGCCCTAGCGGTTGGGAGCACTGGGACATAAAGGGGCTTCTTCCATCCCATGTGCAGCTGTGGGGAGCTCTGGTGATAGCAGAGATGCACTTCTCCCTTTGGGTTACTCTCTTATAAACTTTCACTCAAGGAAAAAAACTGAAAGTAGGGATATATTAAATATTATATGTCTATAAAAAGCCTGATCTAAGGACCAGTGAAGTCAGGGGGAATCTTTCCAATAATTCTTGTATGTTTTGAATTATGCTATAAACACTTTCAGCCAGGATCCTGCAGATGATCCAGGGTCATCAAGAAAACTTGCTTCAGTAAAAAATTATCTGAGGGCCTAGAACAGTTTGATGTCCTTGCCATTAACTTTTACTCCACACAGACAAACCTTTTGCCTTATGAATGATATGAGAAAAACATTACCCTGGAGAATAAGGATTGCGAGGATAAAATTTAAACAGATTTGTTTTCCTGTCATGAATTTCTGTATTGTTCTGCCTGTGCAGGATCCAGACTTTAGTGTGCAGCTGTCACTGAGAGCCTTTCCCTGTCCATTCTCCTTAGTTAGTTATGAGGCTTTTTATAGTCTTAGAACTTACTTAGCAGTCCTGAGTGTGTACTTGGGCTACACTCTATAATACAATTTACTCTTTCAGTTACTATATTTCTATATGAGAAACAGCAATGAATGAACATGAAACTGTCTATTAGTTGGGATCAAAAGCACTGTGCATCATCAGGAAATAAGGTAAGGATGAAATGAAAACATTTCTTAGGGGCAGATAAAATGGCTTACAGAGGTTTCACACACTAATCCAGTCAACCAGCAGTGACTGGAGCATCTGCAGTGTAGTTTGATGGGTTAAAGTAACGAGAACACTGATATGTATTTCTGTCATTACTGAGGTTACTTAAACTGTTTTACCTCAGGAAGAATTCTTAATCTCTCTGATTCTGAATACAATATAATAAAGCATAACTTAGGTTCTGCTGGGAAAGTGCCTGCCCTGATACCTATAAAATCTCATACATTAATGTTCCCATATATTTCTAAGGCAAATATAAGCAAAATAATCCATTAGTATTCAAAGAGGGAAATGTAATTAGAAATAAAAATGTAAGATAACCACATCCACCTTTCCAGAAAGATATTTACGTTAAGGAACAGGATAAAAATGTTTGCTCTTGAAGGTTTTTACTAGGTAATTTCTAACAGGGCAGACATCTCCTCTTGTCTCACATAGCTGTCCCAAACCAACTAAGGGCTATATTTATCTTCAGTTCTGAATTTCCGAACTTGTGTTGTCATTCAGAGCTCTTCTAAGATAAAATACATCATCATTTACTCTATTAGAAAATAAATGTATGGATGTATTATGGAATTTGCATTCCATTACCTTGGTTTGCATGCCATAAAACATTTATTACACCCTTGGGCTACAGTCTTAATAATGACTGGGTGAAATGCACTAATGTGGTCTTGGCCTTGCTATAGAACAGAAGATTAATGCTCTTTGATGTCACCCAGCTAATAGTTGTGCTCGCCAATTTGTCCCTTCAAAAGACATTACAGTTCCACAGACAATCCCTGTAAGACTAAAGCTAGCAAAAAAATGTTCAAACTAAACCACAAGCTGAAGCCCAGTTAACCAAATAAGCATTACATTAGATTTTAATCTCTAAAAATAAAGGTATGCAAGCCTCCTTCAGTAAACAAAGAAAGGTCTTCCATGTTTTGTTTCATCCTCTCCTTTTCTGATTATACCCTGCTGACATCAAGTTTTAAAAAAGCCATCGATATTTTCTTATGTTTTATGGCAGATACAAAATAACATTTTAGTTAAGCTCCTGAAAGGCATATATCAATACTTTCTACAGTCCCAAGCCTTTCAGGTTCTTCTCATGTAATAAATTTCACATGCCTCAGATAAAACTATTGAATTTTTCCCTGCCTGCTCTTCTTTAGAGAGAGGAGGAAGAGGTTGTCCCTTCAACCTTAAGAGATAACAATGAGATTTTAAAACCTTTTTACACAATGCGTTGCTAACATTCTTGTAACTTATAAAGAACCCCAAAACACTTACTGCAATTAAACTAGCCAGTCATACCAGCAAAATTTGCAACCTTGTCAGTCTTAATGAATTGAGCTGTGGATCAATATTTGGATGACAAGCATAAGGAGGAGCCTTGTGCCTCTCACTGAGCCCCTGTCCCAGTAGCCAAGGGGATGTCGGTGCTGCTGCATGTATCCACCTTCTGATGATCCTAAATCGAGAAAGAGCTGGCCCTCTTTCTCGATAAATAACGTTGTTATTTTGAAAGCAGTGCTGTGACAATGGCTTACACCAGCTGAGTATTTTGACAAGACTGTATTATTTGTCATACTGTCTGTGTTCCAGTCTGGAGATCTAGCACTATGCCCATCTAAGTTTTCCAAATAGTTTTAACACAGGATTTTTCTCCCATTGCAATTTCATATTTTGACTAAAATGGTTTTGGAATGTCCTGTCCAACTGAAAACTATCTGCTGGTATTTCCAGCTGGAGATCACAGTGCTTCTGGGGTGAAGGAAGCCTGTATCTGTTTGAAGCAAAGCTGTTTGTAATCATGTAATGTAAAGCACTAGATATACAATCAGCATGTGCTATATTAAAATCCTTTCAAAGCTCTAGATATTGACTGGCAGGCTACCCAAAAGCATGCATATATAGCATAAAAATTTTACAAAGCAAAAACACTAAAGTAGTGGTCACAAAGCAGTCCTTTGCAAGCAGTTGTGATTAACATAGCAGATGAGCCAAAGTGAACATCTTTTTCTTTTTTTCTTTCATGTGGCAAGAGAAAGCACAGGCTGTTTTAAAAATCCCAGTGCACAGAGATTAGAGCAACATGGAGAGGAAACTGACTCTACAGTAAATTTTGATAAATAGATTATAAAAAAAGAGTGACAAATTGATGTCTGTTGAATAGCAGATGGAAAATATCTCTTTATAAATACAGCTCTGCCAACCTAACAGTGGTCCTGAAAATGAGATGACAAGGAAGTAATCCAGATTGTAATTTTTTCCAGCACCTATTCTGAAGCAAAAAGTTTTAAAACTCCTCAAACTACATGGCAGGTCTTACATTGCTCTTTGTGTATATCATACATATTGGATTTATGATTGTGGAAAATCAAGTGTTAGTAGTAGGAATAGATATCAGTATATTTATTGAGATTATTAGTTTTAAAGGAATGTCTTTACAAATCTCCAAAGGCCTGTGTAGAATTTTAATAATTATGTGTGAATAAGCATTTCTTTTCTAAACTTAAAAGTTTTGTATTATAAAGTTACTATCTTCACTTCAAAACCCAAAGACTAAAGTAAAACATAAGAGGATGACCCATATAGATTTGGGCACCTAATATGGGGAATAATACCATGTTTAGTAAAAAAGTAGGGAAGTTTAATTTCTAAATGCCAAGGATTTTTAGTTATCTGTGAAGAACCACTTTCCTCTCTCATTTTCAGAATGCCAAATCACCTGTAATGATCACAAGACATTTGGACTTTGGTCTTAGAAAAGCCTTCACCAGCACTGGTGCACGGGTCTGTGCAATACCATAACACATTTTTTCCAAAGCCAATTTCAAGCAAATTGCAAGTGCCACTTCTTCTGCCTGGTTGAATTTGTGATTTAAGTCTCTCTTTTAAGTCCTATTTAAACCTGCACGTCCTCCACTTGAGCTCTGGTGAACTCAGGCTCTGGTGTCTTTTTGTTTGGAAGCTGCTGAACGGTCTTTGCTTGCCAGATACCTGTTGGAGGGAAGAATAAAGAATAAAGATATTCCACTAAAAGGTACAAAGTAGACGGATCTCTTCATGTTTTCCTCCCATACAAGCAGCATATCTCTCTTGGCAACTGTATTTATGCTGGCTTCTGGCTGTGTTGCTATTTGCCCTTTGGCTGACAGGCAGGTCAGAAATTCTGCTGGTGTGCACTTAGCCTAGCCATGCCTGGTTGTAGAGCCAAAAACACCGAGGCCAGGCCTGTTCTGCTCCTCTCTGCAAACCCTTCCTGGCTTGGCAGCCAGATGTGACTGCTGTTTGTGTGAGCTTGCCATATCACACTGTGATGCTGCAGCTCAGAACCACCAAACATCTGCCCCATGAGAAGCTGATAATTGCTAATCCCAGAGCTTGGTGGGTAACACAGGTAACACACATTATCACTGTCAACCTTTATTCCCCTCTCACCTTGCACAGATACCTTTCACAAACAGTGAAATATCCCTCTGAAAGACCAAGTTTAACCATTAAAACTCTACCAGTAAACCAACTTAAGATCTTGAATCAAGGAGTGTCAGAACAGAAAACAGAATGTTGCTTGGTAGCTCCTTAGGGCTTCTATATTCTTCTCTAGAGGAGTTTTCACTAGGGCCTGTTTCTCTAAATCAGAAAATAGAGCATCTAAAATGTTCTTACTTTCTCCCACAACACCCAAAACTGTATGTTATGGTTAGTCCTTACAGTGATTTCCATTAGACTCTTGCTATTCAGTAAGACAGATACTTGTTTACCTCTTGAATTTTGCGTTCACTGTATGGCTGCAGAGTCTACTTTAAAACTATCACTGAATTTTCTTTTTTACCTTTCTATTTTTTTCATTTATACACACAGAATTCTGGCAGAGTAAACAGAAAAAAGATGGAATTTTCCAAGGTGTCCATGTTGAGACATGTACAGCCTTGACTTCCCTCCATCTTTGGCTTTTTACAAAAAGGATCTAAATTTGAAAGTAACACTCCAGTCAATACCAAGTACAGTTTGAATTGGCTAGTGTTTCATGTTGATCACTTGTAGCTCAAGGAATAACACAGCTGGCAACTCCTTCTGAAGTCTTAAAGTGACTTGTTCTGCATCATAAAAAATATTCATTGGCAGGAGAAAGATAAGCTTCTTAACAGTGGTGTTCAGTGGTGTTAGCCATAAATGCTTTTTTTCACATTTTAACTGCAGTAGGAGATGAAGTAAGAATCTTAACCACACAGCAGGTTCATTGACTGTACTGACTTGAGCACAGCATCCAATCTGTGCTCTGAGTGGTTCAGTAGTTTTATGGAATAAATAGGGTGCTTCATGGTGCACATGACAAAGGAACCAAAATAAGACCATGTGGCTAGTTTGGTTTCTGTTAGCTAAATCTTGACTGATACACAGAAGTATTAAAATACGACTTTGTTGTTCCACATTTAAAGCAAGCAATACTTAAAGCATATCTGCTAGCTTATTTTCAAAGGATTTTAGATTATTTAATTTATGGACAGACTTCTAGCATTTAAATTGCCAAGTGGTTGTCAAAGAACCAAGGTACCATTCTCCCTGTATTAGTCCTTAGAAAGGAATTGGACACAAACTTCATCTAAGAGTTTCACAGACAGCTGCTGACAGGGGAGGAGATTGAGACCCATTATTAAGCTTAGTTTCCAGGATGTGAACTGCAGGAATAAGCTCCTGTGAAACTAACCTCTTGGCCATGCCTTTACACCCCTGCTCCTTCCACAGTTCAATCTCCTCTGTCTTCCCTCTGCCATTCTGAGCTCACAGCAGCTGCAGAGAAATCACTGCTTGTTGTTTGTGCTTGGATCAGAAGCAGGTGTCAGTGCTGATAGCCTGGGTGGCTCTTCTGGCACAGAAGGCATGAAGGGGGTGTGGGATGCAGGTTATACTTTGCTCAGTGAGCAGAAACCAAACCAAGTGGCTGTTCTGGAAGCATGCACTTAATAATCCTGTTTTGCTTGTGTCCTGGAGGTAAGAAACAGTATGTCCAGTGTAACTGGAGGGTCTAATAGGATGTATAAGGGTGGCATAGTAAAGCTTTCACAATTACATTCCTACACTTCATGTATAGAGTCTGCTGCTATTTCTTAGTTAGCTTTGAAGAGCCTGGTCCTAAAGTCCTCTTACTTCTGCTTTCCCACTATCGTGCTACTTACTGTAGGATTTAAAATCTCTTCCTTTAGCTTGACCAACTGCAATGATTTGGGTAAATAATTGTTAAAAAAACCATTATGTTTCATGAAAAATAATTTAATATCACTTATATGCTGCTATTTTTGACATCTAAAGTGTGCTGTTGATGAGTTAGTTCTTTTCTCTCACTGTAATACCTTCAATGTCACTAATGTAAATCAGCTAATAAAAGTTTTTAAAATTGCATTCAGATTACAGGATTTATTGTATTCAGGAATAAGGACGTGCTTTGCTTGAGAAAACATCTGTCCAACATTCATTTGTAGCTTGAAAACAGGAAATTCTAACAGAAGTATGGCTTATTCTAATTTTTCTCCTTTGGTTGTCTCAAGGAAAGTACTACAGCTCTTATGGCATCACTCTATCTAAAAATAGTACCCTGTTACCTGTTCATACCCAGTAGGGATCCTCTGTAATCCCTAACCTTGCTTTGCAGTGCAAGTGCTGACTTGGCCACAGCCCAGTGTGGTAGTAGTGGCACCTTTGCTTAAACTGGGGCAGGAAATCTGTTTCAGTCCCTGTGTTTGACATGGCCCTTAGTTTAGTAGCCATTGAGTTCAAGGAGCCTCCTGCATGTTGAAAAAGTCAAAAAGGGGTAAATAAAACCATTTGCTATATGGCTGCATTCTACTAATAATTTCCTGGATACTGGAATCACTGCTGGCAGGTCAGTGTGCATCTTGCTTGCAGGCATGCAGTTAGCCCATTCTTCCATGAGGTAGGTGATGTTCTATGTACTTTGCAGATCATAAAGTAAAAATTTAATGGGCAGCTTCTGAGAAAGTGTGAGGTTTTTTTTTAGGAGAGACATACATCAAAGTTCTTGTTTTTTAATTCTTCCAAACAGAATTTGGAGATACCTATCAGTTTCATTTTTTGTAAAGAAAGATGGCAGTTACCCAGTATGATTGTAAAAAAGGCAACGGCTAATTAACCAAGTTTTCAGCACTTTTCTATAGAATTATAAGATATGGGTTACCTCTAGCAGGTGTTCAGGATATGCATTCAAAAATCCATCTTCTGCAATTTGTAACAGCTGGTAGAGCTGCCTTATATCAATCTTGTGGTAAGCCTGACAGAAATCAAACTCAGAAATTGAAGAAGAGGGATTTTGCTGCAAGGCACAAGTGCATGCACTTCATTTAATTATTTCAGGGAGTCATGTATACTTTGCTCATTTCAGACCAAAATGCATAATGGTTATATCTTTCAAATGCTTTTTGTACAATTAATTACAAGATGTTCTTGGCTTGACTGGGTATCTGTTAGGAAGGGTATGGTTAATCTTTGCTGATTTTCTTTTCCTTCCAATAAATCTTAAAGAATGTTATGGGATGACTTTTTAGTAGGTCCTGTTTTATAAGAAACTCTACAGGAGAGTGTTCCGTGCAAGTCTTTTGTTTGTTATGTATGTGAGAACATTTGAGACTGTAAGCGGACTTATAATTGTGCAGGTGGCACCCAGCTGCCTTTCTCTCCTATCTCACCAGAAGGTTTAATCTCTTCATTCTTGTAGAACCAGGCTGCTTGGGAGGCTAAAAGGCAAGTTGGACCAGTCTTAATTGTGATAAAGTAGAATTTGTGTGGATGGGGGGATGTTCCTGATGATGATTGCTGACAGGGCAAATGTTCTGTCTGTTCTAAAGAAGTATGACCACATTTTTATCTTCATCTGGCAAAGCCAGTATGTAATTTTGACTTTCTGTACCTCTTTCAGTATCATCAACTTCCTTGCCCAGGACATTGAAAGAAAAGTAGAACACTGGTACCTCAAACTGCAGTCTGTGATAGCCTGTGATCTCATGGCAGGCTTCTCCTTCTATTCGAAAGTCTTGCAGAGGAGAGCATCCAGGGAAAACTAAAAGTTGTCGTAGTGGCTATCATTTTCTAAATCATCTAGAGGAAAAGGAAAACCTAAATGAAAAGTGAGCCCATCACATAAATGAAGAGTAAAATATTTTGAATGTATAAGACCATAGTAAGCTTCATCCATATTGCAGTGAGGAAGGCTGAAAACTGCTGGGCGCATGACAAATCATTGTTAAATATATCTCAGTTCTCAATCTCGCTCTTATTTGGGATACGTACTCAATTTTGAGCAAGTAAAACTCAGACTTAACCTCTACTGTAGTCTGTGGAGAGCTAGTGATTCAGAAAAGATAGTCTGCCCATAGGATTTTATTGGTGCAAGCATATGTAGAGCCATAAGCAATGTGTTTATATATATTAAAAATCAAGAAAGGACTTGCCAGAGTTCAAGGAAAAGCATGACAGAACAAGAAGCCCTTTTCCTGCCTGGCACGTTCCTCCACTGCAAATAATCGGTTGATGATATGTGCAACAAAGAAGGAATCACTGCATGAAAAACTGCAGCCTCCCCCATTTATTGCTTTCCTCACACTTCCTGCCAGAACAAGGGAATAAAAGCTTTCAATTTGATGTTGATGTTATTTCCTTGAATGGTTTTGTTAAAGTGCTGAACGTACAGTTTGTTTGCTAGCAGCCTTTGGATTTACGAGTTGCCAGTCCTGGAGACGTTACTGTTTGTCATGCATTTTCCTCCTGATTTCCCTTCTTTATCCTCCTGCCTTCAAACCTTTTTAAAGTCTTTCTATTGCTGATACTCACTCTGATGCTAACTGGTAGTAATAGAGGGCTGTGCAGCTGTGGCACTGTAGCTTCCCTGGATAATGCTGACCGCAGGCTTAGCAGCATGTGCCAGCTCAGCACATCTTGATAACTCATAATCCCTACCATAGGTTTTTATAGTTTGTCTGGTCTACTGTAAATCTCTAACTCACTGTCATCGACAGAGCTCTTGACCTGATTCATAGGCACCAGGAATTAAGCTCCTGTCACACTCTGTTAGAAGATGACACCATTTATGCTGTGATATTACACAAACAAAAATAGATGCTCTTGAATATATTGAATCATAGAACAGTGTCAAAGGTCATGTTATTATTTTGAATCCTGTTAATTAAGCAAAATAACTAAAAAGAAGGAGGAAAAAAAATAATGTAAAAAAAAGAACAAAACCAAAACTTGTGTACTTAGCCAGCACATTGAAGTACAGGGAGGTTGTCTGATCTTTTCTACTAACACATCTGTAATTTGGGATAATGTTGCGTGTAATAAGAAAACTAAGTACATAAATAAAAAGAAATAATTCTGTGGAGTTTTTCCCTCTCTGTCTCACAGTGAATGCGTAAGATTCAGTCCTATTGCAGTTGACATTGTTTCTCAGCTATGGAAAGATTCTGTTCCTCTAAGGAAAAAGGACCTCAAAAGTGTTAAAAGAAAGAAAGAAATTAAATCAAATAACTTCTGACATTTTGATGCAGCAGAAATTATATCGCTTGTGCTGTAAAAAGGAGCCCAGTCCAATTCTGTCTAGTTCCTCATTAAAGATCAATTTTTCTAGTAATGAGGACCCTGGACAGGGTACCAAAATACCAGAATTTTATTCTAGATCAGATCCTGGCTTTTGATGGGACTTTTGTACTGAGGCTTCTGTTCCTCATGCTTTTGATTTTTAATGCATCATTTCTAAGTTTGGCCCATTCTTAGTGTAAAGACCCAGGAGACTGCTCAGTGCAGCTGGCTAGTGGAATCTCTGATTGCAGGTGGAGGAGCAGGATGCTGTAATAAAGTGAACTTGATCCTTGGTGGCTCTAAATATGACAGAATGATGAAATTGCTTTGAAAAAAATATTTTAAAATGCATGCCTTAACTTTTATTTGGTCATTCCAAACAATTTGCCTTTGTTACCTGAACCAATATAGATGTTTTTAATGGAGACAGTAAAATGGTTTAGATTGTTACACATGATATAATAAAAAATTGATCTTCATGGAAATTTTTTTTGCCAGCATGGAATAATTTGATTATTAGTATACTCCTTGATTTCATAAGCCTAAATAAATGCTGCTTGGTATAAAAACATGATTCAATGAAAGAAGCCCTGTTTGAGTGAGTACAAGTTTCTTTTTAAGAATTATACCAGTTCCTATTTTGCATTTTTTGGTAAATGGTGATGAAACTGTTCCTCCAGCTGTATTTTCCTGAAAATGTATGCTTGACTAATCCACTTAACACAAGAACGTAAATGCTCAGAAACGTATTATTATTATTTCAGACAGTCCCCAGTCCCCCTAACTCCATCAGATTTCCAAATTGTGAAAATCTGATGAATAACAAAGTAATTACAGAGGAACAGAATAATATTGTATTTGTAAGAGAGGAGACTACACAAAGACCAGGTTACACCACCTCTGCTGCGGGTAATTCTTGCCTATATCAGTAGCTGTCATCTAAAAGCTGGTTTATGAAACAAGTTTGTTATTCCAGCTCAAATGCAGGGGAGGTGGCAGAGAAGGGAGCAAATACCTCATGATACATTCCTTCTCCTTCAGGCAAGTTCAGTGCAGTTAGTAAGGAGTGAATGGGCCCACACCAGCTCCTTAGAGGACTTTTTCCCTTTTGTTGATGATAGAAGGGCACTGGCACACAGAACAGTGAGCACTGTGTCTTCCCCTGTCTATTTTGTTGTCAGTCTGGGATTTCAGTTCCTACAGATGAGGATTCAGCTTCTTTCAGTCATGTTAAGTTCACTTGAGAAGGTTTGTTTTGTCCCTTAAATGTTAGAGTTAAATGTTTTAATGACATATTGTCATTAAAATAACTTTATTGGAAATCTGGCCCCATTTGACTGCATAGATGTATTTTTCCTCTAGTAGTGTCAAGAAATGCAGTGTTATAATTTGTCATAGATATGGCCTGACAATATCTGCAAAATCAAAACACTTAGGAGCATAATTCAGTATTCTAATTCAGTGACTCCTCTGTGGTGTGGTACATATATGATCTCTGCAACTTCTATCTGTATCTCTAAGGCACATTGGTGCCAATTGATAGTGCTAAGGAGACGTGGAAGGAAAGACAGCCACTCCTCTGGCATGCATTGCTCCTTGCCTTAGGATACAGCAAACCCCTGTGTGAACTCTGTAGAGCTCTGACTGCACTGATCAGAAAGGAGAAGATCCAGCAGCTCCTCACCCCCAAGCCGTGCTGAATTTGTTACAGGTTGCTTAATCCAGGGCAGTCAGGGATAATGTAACTGCTGTGAGGCTACCCTTGCTTGGATTCTAGAGTGGCCATAGGTATGGTTTCATGTCTTGGTAGCAAAATCCCCCAGATGGGGTGCCTCCAGCACCAACAAATGCAGGATTTCTAACATACCTTCACAGGAGGGTAAATATCACTTTCTCTTGAAATCTACTGGTAAGGATTCTGTCCAACTTGGGTCTTTCGAGTCCCTCGCAGGAATGACCAACCCATTGGGACAGAATGGGACAAAGATGTAGAGAGTTGGTAGCCTGTGTTGGTAACCTGTTGCACTCACAGTCCTAAACCATTCTA